>OZ024712.1:8720810-8810770 GCA_964016945.1 Microplitis deprimator | reverse complement strand
CAAACGTGTAACCGAAGTTGTACAGTACAAAAGAGGAGTCTTTCAGGGAGATTCTCTGAGCCCTCTGCTGTTTTGCATCTCACTGCTGCCAATATCTGTTGCGCTACGCCGTACTCGTGGATACTCAGTGGGCCCACCAACTGATCGAAGTTATTCGATCACCCACTTACTCTACATAGATGATCTGAAGGTATATGCAGCTGATGAGGAACACCTTCAGACAGCCTTGAACATCGTAGGGGAGTATACACGAGATGTCGGCATGGCATTTGGGTTGGACAAGTGCGCGGTCGTTAATCTGGTGAAGGGTAAGTGCTCTGATGTGCGTGAAGATATCGAGTTGGTAGATGGGAGCGTCATTGACCATCTTGACGCCGGAGAGTCGTACAAATATCTAGGTATTGAGGGAAGTCCTATGCAGGATCTTCCTAAAATCAAAACGACTCTCTGCAGCGAGTATGTGCGGAGACTCCGGAAAATCTGGTCATCAGAACTTTCCGGAAAGAACAAAGTCTCCGCAACAAACATGCTTGCTGTCCCGGTACTTCTTTACTCTTTTGGTGTCCTTAAATGGGCCCGAAAAGAGCTTAAAGACCTCGATATCAAGACACGCAAAGTCATGAATATAAATCGGAGCATGCACCCTAAGTCTTCAGTCGCCAGATTATACCTTTCCCGGCACATCGGAGGGAGAGGTCTTCAGAGCTTGGAGTGTCTACACGATCGTTTGGTTTTGGGTTTAAAATATGAAGTTGTCAATTTCACAGCAGATGAAGACGACTTCCTTATGCAAATTGTTCATCAGCATGAGAATGCGCATAAGGGAGCGTTCTTATATAAGGCAGCAAAGTACGCAGCAAAATCCCTTGGTCTCGGAAGAGTAAACCCTCTTATTGAACTCCCTAAGGAGGAATTTAAGAGGGTCATCAGCAACGCTGAGCAACAAAAACTGCTCAGTACACACATGGATAAGTCAATGCACAGCGTGTTCTTTAAACACGTGCGTGAACATGGCTTGTCCGAACAGCTGACGTTTTCCTTCCTTAAGTCAGCTGGCCTGATGTCCGAGACTGAAGGGTATATTTTTGCCTGCCAAGATGGTGTAATTAACACTCTCGAATACCGTGCAAAAGTGCTCCAGATGCAGCTACCCGACACACAGTGTAGGGTGTGTAAGCAACATCCTGAAACGCTTATGCATCTCTTGTCAGCATGTCCTGTGCTGGCAAGAAGTGCATACGTTCAGCGTCACAATGCTGCTCTGCGAGTACTTTTTTACCACCTTAGACACACGCACGGTATCGATAAAACACCAGTGCTGCCTTATTTGCCAGGAGACATTCCGCAAGTTGTTGAGAATGACCGTTGCCGTATTTATTGGAACGTGCCATTCGCAACAACGCGGAAAATCGATCACAATAAACCTGATATTGTGCTCTTCGATAAAACCGCTCGTAACATTTATGTTATTGAGTTTTCAGCTCCAGCTGAATATAACATCACGGTTAAAGAAGAGCACAAACTCGAAATATATCAGGATCTCCTATTTGAAATTGGCAAACTTTACCCAGGCTACCGTGTCAAGCTTGTCGTACTCATTGTTGGCGTCCTAGGAGGGATGAAACAGAATTTTGTATCTGCATTGGCTAAAATCCCAACTTGCTCATCGCAAGTTGAGTTTTCGGCATCGAGGATGCAAAAGGCTGTAATTCTCGGATCCCTCCGTCTCCTAAGACAACGAAACTTGGCCTGCTGCGCATGCTGATCATCTTGTTGATGAAGCATCGCAGCAGTAACGATTTGGTGCTCAGGTGAGGCCCTCGGTAGAGTCGGACTACCGGGGATAACCCCCTGAGCATTTAACTTGAAAAGAAATAATAATAATAATAATAATAATAATAATAATAATAATAATAATAATATGAGTATCTACTATTGCCGAATACTTCGAAGCACATTTGGGCAGTCAAAACATCTACACAGCTCGAGAAACCACGTTTTGTAATCCTTAGATTTCAAACAGCAAGAAAAAATGATGCAACTAAAAATGCAAGCGTGTTTGATCACTGCAACAGTAGAGATATAAAATTATTTTTAAACTCTCAGAGTTATCCTTATGGGAATTTAAACCTCAACATTGCAAACAATCAATATGCTATGTTGTATGACATGTATATAAATTTCAAAGCACCGCTGTACGTTATCGATTGCTCGAAAGAAAACGAATCGATAAAATCTGGACCGGTGGACATTCGTCTGGAATTTGAATTTACAAATCAATTTTCTGCGCAGACATCAGCTTATTGTCTTATTAAACATAATCGCATAGTTCAGTATAATCCTATAAGCAGCATCGTACGAAAACTAATATGAAGACTGTTAAATTTAATCCAACGCCAACCATACATTACATGTATTTATGGAGATTTGCACGCGAGCAAGCAAGAAGAGGCGAATTCGAACAAGCAGCAAGAGATCGAGAACGATTTAAACAAAAAATTAATAAATTCAATATAATTATTGAACCCGTATTAATTAAAAAACTTACATTTATAAATGAATTAACTTCCATTATACTGATATATATTGTTTTTATTACTTATAACCTAAAATATACATTTAAGTCTTACATAACCTCAACTACAAAATAAACTATAGATATTTTTCTTAACCTAAAATATACATTTTGGTCTTACATAACCTCTAATACATAATAAACTATAGATATTTTTTTTAACCTAAAAATATACATTTTAGTCTTACATAAACTATAGTCTTTTTTCTTAACCTAAAAATATACAGTTAAAGCAATCTTTTCGAAATCGATATGCAAAGCTATCAGGAATATCATCACAAAAAATATAATGGTCCCGACACCTTTGATAGCCAATTAATTTTTTATTATTTCTTAATTCTTCTGGTAGTGTGTGCCAAACACAATCGCTCTGCTGGGTTGCATTTTCAAGAATAAATGTTTCATCAAAGCATGCGATACCTCGATCATCCATACAAAGTAAATTCTGCAATTGATAGTAGAGCTGAACTGACTTTTCGTATGTTGGTTGAATTCCATAAAAATGCCGAAACCATCTCTCGAACTCTTGGACATTTTGAAATGCACATGAAGTATCCAATTTCTTCAAATGATAAGCATAATATGGACATTGATATTTCAAGAAATCATTCTTCTGGTAGCGTGAGAATGTTGTAATAATAATAAAATAAATACATGCCAGGAATGGTTGGTGGTTGGGATATTTGAAAACTACGCATATTAAAAAATATAACAATATTTTTATTTGTCACAGCACATAATATTACGGGGTGACACAATTAAATCGTTGATTTAATTATTTAATACTGTTAATTGTCTGAGCTCATGAATACGTAATTACTGGAATGTAATTATAAGATTTAGCTCGAGTAAATGATTGAAATAATTAATTTGAATATATTGGAACACTGAGTTGTTTGCAAAAAATGTCATGGAAAACAGTAACATGAAATCAGAGGTTACCGAGCGAAGTTTATAATTGAACACTTGAATTACTATTGTTAATAGCACAAAACGCATGAATAATTGAGTTCATTAATTTATAATATTATTGATCACTTAATTTAATTTAATTGAATGAGTTTATAATAAATTGCACTGAATTGAATTTATTTTATGAACACGTGGTAGCATGATTGCAGAGGCTACCGAGCGAGAATTTACTTTTAATTTTACTAAAATATTGAGCATGTTGATAATTAATTAATTATCAAATAGAGTCTTTTAATTTTATGAACACTGGATATAATTATTTATTAAATAAAAGGGCACCTGTGATGTCTCCCGTTTGAATAACCTCTTGAAAAACGTGGTCGATGATCACTGGAAGTCTTGAGTTTTTTATTAATTTATTATTGAGCTCTGGTGCTTACAATTACAAAAATAATTATATTTTTGTTGAGCGTGTTGATTACTTGATTGATTTTGTTTATTATTTTCAATTAATTACTCGAGATGAGCGCAAAATGATACGATTTGTTGTAACACGTGTTATCTGTTGAATGTATATACGAAAGAATGGCGGCCGTCTGCTCGACACGAAGCAGGAAAAAGGCAGATGCGCATGTGCCGAGCTGCGCATGATCAAGTTTTAATTTATAAACGAGGCCCCAGTAGGTGCTGCCTCTATTCGCTGGAAGTGAAACTATATTTGAATTTAAATTAAATGAATTCAAATTATTTTATAGTTTCGATTACGCAACAGAGAAAAATTCCATTTTTTCTAAATCGATAATTGGTAGGGCAGTGTCAATTAGATCTTCAAGCCATTTCTTCTTTTGTTCACCTTGTACGTAAAAGTATTGTGCCCTTTTGACCATAATATCGAGCACTTTTTTCAATAATTTATATGGTAGCAAACCAGCTATCCATGATATTGAATGTTGATGCCCACGGTGATCAACACTTTTCTGCATCACAGCAACATCAACTTGATCCAAAGGTGGTTCAAACAACCAATGTTCACATCGCGCAAGTCCATATGTACCCACTTTATCACAAATATCAGTAGCACAAAGTTCTTTCATCACAAATCTACCATCAGGCATCTCGAAACCCGCATAATCAATTATTAGTTCCATTATCACTGTTTGTTTGCTTTAAACAATAACTTAGTTAATATAAATGTGATTACATGACACGCTTGTTCATAATTTTTGCGATCTTTAAAGTTTAACAATAATTCTTTCCAATGAGAAAGTTGTGTCGATTTCTTGCCGTCGAATAGCTCAGTCTTTGATTTTTTTCTTATTCGCGTTTCTATAATAATAGGAATTTGAAATAGCATCGTCCTCGAAAATATCACTTTCTTAGCTTATGTCTTCGAACTCAATTTGGGCCTCGTGGTTACACTCATCCGTGCATACGTGAAGTCTATAAAAAAAGTTAATAATTGAATAAATATTCATAGCTGAATTAATGAAACATATAATAAATCTTACATACCTTGAACCTTGACGAGCTATTTTTATGACTTTCCGAGCATGCGTAATTGCAGTTTTTCCGTTTTTTCACTAATTTCATATAGATTCTTTGCCAACTTTTTTTTTTCAGCACAGCCTGGACACGATACTTCTCGCGCACTTTCAATAATTTCAATATTTTCCGCAAACGCAATCATATCGTTAACAAATTTACCAATATCCTCAGGAGTCACGTCACCAAATAGCGATTCAATAATATCATCCAGGTTATCAGTGTATGGCCGGTTATGGTGGAGGAAAATTCTTTCACTTTCACTGAACTTATCCATTAGTACAGGCTGTTAAATAAAACGTTTCTTAATGTAGACTGACTACTGCGAGCTCTTGAGCTCAGCGCTCAGCTCAGTATTCCCACTCTAGGCCCAAAAAAAAGTTCAGACTTGTCTGATGACGTCATCATCTTGAACATTTTATTGCGCAGTTAAAAAATGTTACTACGCAGTTAGAAATAGAACAAAAGAAAGACACCAGTTCAGACTTGCCTAATGACGTCATCATCAGTAAAAAAGAGGGGAGAGAAACTATACCACTAGATGGCATGTCTTCTCACAAGTACCCATACTACCCCTAGTTTAAATATATAAAACTTCAAATCATACATTTACGTGTACATATTGCATTAATCAGGGTAGGCTACGCTAGTGTTTGCTCTGGGGTTACGCACAAACACGATGCCAAAACCTGTAACCTAATAGGCAAGCCGAGAACCCACTCTAGTCATTAATAAAATTGTACATAATTCTACATAAATTGTACATTATTAAAAATTGTAAATATTTTTTTCAAAAATTCCCGCTCAAAATATATACACAAGGCGCCATCTATCATAACACAAGCTCGAAATGGCGTCAAAAGGGTCCTAGATTAGCTCAAAAATGAGCTCAGACGGTAAAAAGACTGCCAATTGGCATCTAAACGACGTCAATTAGCATCCAAACAACGTCAATTAACGTCAAAAAGGCCCCAGATAAGCACAATTAGCGTCAAAAAGGCTCCAGATAAACACAATTAGCGTCAAAAAGGCCCCAGATAAGCACACCAACAGCCGACACGCTATCATCAATCGTTAACCGTCCGTCAGTACAACAGATCATGTCCATCTTGCCCCAACTGATTCAGAAACCCTCTTGTCTATCTACTCACCTGATTTCTCTGTGTACAAATTTATTTCCATATGTTACCATCGCGCACATGACTACTAGTATTTTTTTTTTTAATTTATTTTTAATAAACATAGATGCTCATTTAGTAACAGTCGTGGCACAATACTGGCTCTCGATATTGGGCCAATACTTACATGCAGTCTTGGCACAATACTGGCACTGGTTATTGGGCCAATACTAAGATGCAGTCTTGGCACAGCGCTGTCACTCAAGCTTGGCTCGGTGTTATCATTTCGATGCTTAGACAGACTTGGGCCAAGCTTGGATTTCAAGCTTTCCCCAGAGTTAATAGGTCTTGCGCCAAGCCTCGACCAAGCTTGGGCCTAATGTTTCTTCCTCTAACGGCGATTGAACCTACAATTCGTATGGAATCCTTATGAAATTTTCCACACTTATTCTTGGGGTAATTATCACGCTCAAGTTCGAAGATGGTCTAAATCGGTCGATTAGAAGTTATGGCTGTTTAAAATTTTTACGATTTTTCGAAAAAATTAGTTTTTAGTCGCTGTTAAAGTTTATATAACCTTGAAGGTAATACTCATAGACAATTTTCGTAAAAAGTATCTTGAAGCTTGTTTAATGAGCTTTAATTTTTGTCCTTATACTTAACTCTTTAGAGTCAGGGAGTCTTAAATCGTCTTGTTGTGTGATGAGTGGGGGGAACACGAATCATAATGATAGAAAATAAAAAATTAATATTTTAAAGAAACAATCAGAAATAAACTATTTTGAAGTATGGAATGGATAGAATAATCATAGAAACTTTGCTATTCATTTCCATAATTATTTTCCGTTTTTTTACGTCAGAAATTCCGCTTTTCGACGTCCGAAATTTCAAATATAAAATATAGAAAACTTCAAATTCACCTACGCTGTCTTTCTTACAGCATTAAATAAATTAATATTTTAAACGAAGCATCAGAAAACATAAATTCATTCTTATTCTTGATACGCCCCTAACGGGCTTGTTGCACTTTCACTCTAATTCTAAGCAGCACCACCTGACCAGAGAGTGACAGTTGCAGCAACAGGATTTTTATGTTACAACAACAGGACACATCCTGTGGGAGCAACAGGATTTTTCCGGTGGAATCGATGAGATAAGGAACAAGTTTCATATACGAATTTTTTTGTCCATATAATGGAATTTCAAAATTTGAAAAGAAATTCAGTTTAGACAAAAATTCAAATTATTTTTCGAAGTTAATTTTTTTTTTTTTAATTGGAATTTTCTTTCAAAATTTGAATATTTTTTTCACATTTTGAAATTTTATTATACTGACAAAAAAAAAAATTGGTAAACTTCTTCCTTGTCTTTTCACTAAAAGTAAATAGTTTTGTCCGACAATATCTTTGAAACAAATCCACCGGTTTGAACGTTCTTGGTGGCAATAAAAAGGGATACCGAGACTTACAGCTAACAGTTATAATTATATATAACTTATATATAATTTCATATAGTTATAAATCAATAATTAATAAATTAGATATAAAATTCTGTTGACCAAGAATCTATCACGTATAAGATTTTTATTACTTGAAGTTAGTACAAAACTTTCTTATCAAGTTAATCTCTTAGGTTAACGGGTAGCGAGTTAAACTTCCGAGTGCGAGGTCCACGGTTAAAACCCTGCACACGCCCAAATTTTATTTTTTATTTTTATTGAAATTATTATCTATAATTGTATATAGTTATACATAATGATATATAATTATAAAGGGCCATTTTTTATCTATAATTTTTTTAACCAGATGGGCATAAACAGACCTGACCATGCCTGGTCAAGCGTGGTCATTTTTCATGTCTGATCAGATCTGATCATTTTTTCCTGGGAAGTATATTTTTTCGACGTATTACGACCTGAAACGTTAAAAAATGCAACTATCTTTATTCATGTAAGTTATGTCTGAAATAGCTTCAAAGGATCTAGTTCAACGTGTTTAAAACAAAAAAATCTTTTGTAGGCAATAAGAGGAAATACGTGAATAATAAAAGTTGCGTTTTTTAACAATTCGAGTTGTTTTACATTGAAAAAAATAAACGTTTATCATCTTGCCTAAAAGACAGTTATAAGTCATAAATACTCTATATTGGGAGATCCCGAAAGGTTTCAGGACAAGAATTACATAAATAAAAAAAGTTGCATTTTTGAACTTTTCAGGTTGTGGAAAATCGAAAAATAAACTTTTCCTCTATTGCCTGAAACCAGCTTTATGTCATATATACGCCATATTACACTGAAAAAAAAATATTTATTCTCACGAAACCCAAAGTATTATCGATCCAGAATTCCTATAGAAAGTAAACGCATTCTTACTGTAAGAAACCTGATATAATTCCCTCAAGAATACCGAGTTATCTTGCGGGACTAAAACTTTATACTATTTTACTATATCAACTGCAGTATTGTCTCCATCGCTTACATACTTATCCTATAGCAACTTTTGTTTCCCGCACTTTACCTCATGTTATCATCAGATAGAAATAAGAGTGCAAGTGACAAGAAATATTAATATAATGCGTGCAATATTCCTTTTTATAATGATAAAATAATTGATTAGTATTTATGCTTTTTTCGTCTCAATTGTTGATAGAACGTCTGTTATAATAGAAATTCTCCTAGTTACATACATTCATGCATGTCAATAAAGTAGGGTTAAGTTTATTTTATTTTAACTGTGGTTTTATGCCTATAGCAATACCGAGTTTTGCTACAGTCACCATTCGTATTGCTCCGTGAAAAAAACTTTGGTATCCTTACCACAAGAATGAAAGTATTGCTACCAAAACAAAACATTTACCGGGAGGAAAAAAACTTTTTTTTCAGTGTAAGGCAGCCTGAAAGGTTGCAAGACAGGAATTACGTGAATGATGAAAGAATTAAAGCGGAACTACGAGGCAAACACGGACGCGGTCTTTAACGACAGTCACCATGTAATGTGTCCGAAAATGTCAAGGAAAGCGTGCCCTCAAAGTATTACGGTGAAACTACGGAGGAAAACACTTGGAAGCAGTCGTTAAGGACAGCCGCTATGGAATGTGTCCGCAAATGCCAAGTAAAGTGTGCCCTTGAAGTTTTACGGCAGAACTACGAAAAAAAACACTTGGACGCAATCTTAAAAGAGAGTCGACATAGAATGTGTCCGCAAATGCCAAGGAAAGTGTACCCTTAAAGTTTGACGGCAAAACTACGGAGGGAAACCTATGGGCGTGGACGTTACGGACAGTCACCATGGAATCTGTCTACAAATGCCGATAAAAGTGTGCCCTTAAAGTTTTACAGCAGAACTATGGAAGAAAACCCTTTGATGTTGTCTTTAAGGACGGTCGCCATGGAATATGTCCGCAAATTTCAAGGAAAGTGTGCCCTTAAATTTTTATGGTGAAACTACAAAGAAAAACCCTTGGACGTTGTCTTTAAGGGCAGTCACCATGGAAGTGTCCGTAAATACAAAGGGAAGTGTGCCCTTCAAGTTTTCAGCAGAAATATGGAGGAAAACACTCGGACGCGTTCTTTAGGTACAATCGCTATGGAATGTGTCCGCAAATGCCAAGAAAAGTGTGCCCTTAAATTTTTACGGAAAAACAATGGAGAGGAACCCTTGGACGCGTTTTTTCAGGATGGTCGCTACAGAATGTGTTCACGAATGCCGAGGAAAGTGTGCCTTCAAAGTTTTACGGCAGAACTACGGAGGAAAACACTTGGACGCGGTCTTAAAGGACGGTCGTTATGGAAAGTGTCCGTAAATGCCAAGTAAAGGGCGCCCTAAAAGTTTCACGGTGAAACTACTGAGGAAATACTTGGAAGCGTTCTTTAAGGATGGTCGCCATGGAATGTGTCCGCAAATGCAAAAGAAAGTGTGCCCTTTAAGTTTTCAGCAGAAATATGGAGGAAAACACTCGGATGCGTTCTTTAAAGACGATCGGTGCGGAATGTGTCCGCAAATGCCAAGGAAAGTGTGCCTTTAAATTTTTACGGAAAAACTATGAGGAGAAACACTTGGATACGGTCTCTAAGGACAGTCGCCATGGAAAGTGTCCGTAAATGCTAAGTAAAGTGTGCCCTTAAACTTTCACGTTGAAACTACGGAGTAAAACACTTGGACGCGGTCTTTAAGGACAGTCGCTATGAAATGTGTCCGCAAATGCCAAAGAAAGTGTCCCCTTAAAGTTTTCAGCAGAACTACGGAGAAAAACACTTGGTCGCGGTCTTTAAGAACAGTCGCCATGGAAAGTGTCCGTAAATGCTAAGAAAAGTGTGCCCTTAAAGTTTCATGGTGAAACTACGGAAAAAACACTCGGACGCGTTTTTTAAGGACGGTCGCCATGGAATGTGTCCGCAAATGCCAAAGGAAGTATGCCCTTTAAGTTTTACGGAAAAACTATGGAGAGGAACCCTTGGACGCGTTTTTTCAGGATGTTCGCTATAGAATGTGTTCACAAATGCCAAGGAAAGTGTGCCCTCAAAGTTTTACGGCAGAACTACGGAGGAAAACACTTAGACGCGGTCTTAAAGGACGGTCGTTATGGAATGTGTCCGCAAATGCCAAGGAAAGTGTGCACTTAAATTTTTACGGCAAAACGACGGAGGGAAACCTTTGGACGTCGTCTTTACAGACAGTCGCCGTGGAATGGTCCGCAAATGCCAAGGAAAGTGTGCTTTTAAAGTTTGACGGCAGAACTATGGAGGAAAACCCTTGGTACACTCCTCCATCGTTTTATTAAAACCAAGGGTAGTTTTCCCGTACAGTTAGAAGGTATCTACCGTGAAATCTTTCGATGTAAATCGATTACATGTGCACCTTAATTATGTTTGAATCTTTTCTCCGACTTCACCTACCGTAGCGCCATCACTCCATATCAAAAAATTATCATTCTGGAGGAAAAGTAGATTTTAATTCTTTTATTTATTTTTTAAACTGCTAGATGGCGTTCTAGTACGATTCCTCACGTTGTCTTTTTGTTGGGGACAATGCAATCCCGGAACCTATAAATTTGAGGACTATGACATACATCCTTACGAGAGAGCTCATGGAGCTTGAATCTCTGCTCTTCATAAGTAATTAATAAATTATAATTAATCCTGAATTAATTCAACCTTATTTTGGGGTGTTGATCGTTACACTCAACATTTTCACCTACACCATGGCCTGTCCATAACATTATTACCACCGAGGGGCCAGCGCTTATCAGCTGTTCCACCCTGTCCTATTACCCTGAGCGCTCAACAGCAGTTCGGGTTTCCTTCAAGTTTTCTGTCGATTTTCCATTCATTCACCTGCTGCTATAGTAAATAATATAGAAACCGGGTCGAAAATATATTTGAGATCGTGAAAAATAATTGAAATTAATAATTAATAATATAATCGAGGACCAGGGCCCACCTGGAGTCTATCGATAGTCCAATGAGGCCAAACCTAGATTAAATTAAGTAATTAAAAATTATTTTTTATTTTTAATAAACTTGGGATAATTTTCCAGAACGTAACGCATTTATACAATTAACAATTTTTTTTTTGTAACTGATTTCATAGTCACACCTGAATATATATATTTTTTGGGGTGCTACCTTTGTAACGTGAGAATCCTCTACGTTCAACAGAATCAAAATCGTACTAAAGTGACGATTGTGATAAATAATGATCCAGATCTTTCTTGCAGACAGCATAAGGTTAAATTCAATAATTAATTCTAATTAGTTATAGACTACACTGAGAAAAAAATAGTGCTGTAATAGCAATACTGTTAGGTTATAGTAATCATCTAAAGTGTGAAAAATCGTAGATTTTTAATATAGCAATACTATATTTGCGTAATGGCTAGATAGCTATTTCACCAATACAATGTTTTTGTTTAAATAATTAATAACTAATTAATTATAACGATGTGTAAAATGAGCGAATAAACTAATTGGATCTGGTTTAGGCGTGAGGAATTAAACAATTAAAAATTACACAGTTTATAACAATAAATAAATTAGATATTTATTTACACTTATTTACACTTTAAAATTGTAATAAACTTAACAATTATAGCGAATGCGACTAAGAGATACGCGATAGCGAATGCAATCTAAAGAAAAGATTCACGTATAAACTTCGACCCGTGGTCGATAGCGGTTATATTCACGGAAATTAATTTATAATTAATTACACGCGAGTAACAATCAGATTTATTCCCAATAAATAGCAGCCTTATTTTACTGACTAAATATTGAGGATAATTTAGCGTAGCGGATCAAGAATTATATCACACAAGAAATAATTATAGCAAAGAGAAGCGATTTTAGCACGAGAGAAAACACGAGGTTGCAAGTAGCAAAGCACGTTGTAGAATGAGTAGATGAAAATGTCGTTGAGTCGTCGTCGGCACTTGGTGTTGACGTGGCAGCCTTGCTGCATAAGACGAATTTTCCCATTGGCTTAAAAGCGCGCCAACACGAAGTAGTTGATAGTGGATTTTCTTATTGGCTGGCCAATATAAGACGAATTATATGATTGGTCGGCTGGTAGCGGGTTCCCATAGCGTCTTGACACAGTCCTGAGGGAGTTTTTAGTATGTGTTGGGTCCAAATAGCGAGTGACCCGGCACTCTACGCTCTCTGTACAATCGCGAGTTCGGCAGCTCCCGGACTTAGCGGAAATGCATGAAGCTTATTTGAATTAATTTAAGCTCGTGACTGAACATTCTCCCCAGCGCTGGCGACGGTGTCGACTGGATTGTCATCTGGAGAGTGAACTGGTAGTACACACAGTTTAGCGATTGGTCGAACAAGCTCCGTAGTAGCGGTTTTCAGAGTTACTACTCGAGTCAGGCCATCCCTGCCTGGATGTAATGCGAGTACTCGTGCCAGCGGCCATTTCGATGGTGGGAATCTCTCATCAGTCAGCAAGACCAATGAACCCACCTTGATGTTATTTTGTGGATGATGCCACTTAGAAATAGATTGATGACGTTGTAGGTACTCGGTTGACCATCTATTCCAAAATTGTTGGAACATTTGTTGTAATTGTTGCCAGCGTGACAACGTAGCGGTATTGTTCTCCAGTAGCGAAGGCCCAGGCACAGCGATTAGCGGTTCACCGATGAGAAAATGTCCGGGAGTCAGAGCGGTTAAATCTGCAGAATCTTCGGATAGCGGAGCGATCGGTCTTTAATTTAATACAGCTTCAATCTGTGTTAAAACCGTAGCGAGTTGGTCGTAAGTCAATAGCGATTCACCAATAGTTCGTATAAGATGGAACTTGATTGACTTTACGGCTGCTTCCCACTTGCCACCAAAGTGGGGAGCGCTTGGCGGGTTGAACTTCCAGTCTGTACCATCTGTAGCAAGTAAATACTGAAGTTCCTTTAGCTGTCTCGATCCTGCTGCGAATTCTTTCTTTAGCGTGGCGTCTGCTTCTACAAAATTTGTACCACAGTCCGAGTATAGGGTATTGCAGGTGCCTCTCCGACTAGTAAATCTTCTGAATGCTGCGACGAAAGCGTCAGCAGAGTAATCGGTGACAATTTCTATATGCATAGCGGACGTAGCGAGACATAAAAACACAGCGATCCATCCTTTATAAGTTTTCGCACCTCGACCTTGAAATGTCTTCAGTGTTACTGGCCCAGCGTAGTCTATTCCAGTGTGTAAGAATGCTTTTGATGGTCTTACACGAGCGGATAGCAATTGTCCCATTAATTGTTGTGCACGAACACCTCTATGTCTCGTGCACACGACGCAGCGAAGAATGTGTGATCTGACTGGAACTCGACCACCTTCTATCCAGACAGATCTCCGTAGATCAGCGAGAGTCAATTGAGTTCCCCCGTGGAATGTTCTCTGATGCGAATGGTCTATCAATAGCGTACTTAAGCGTGATGATTTTGGTAAAATTGCCGGAATTTTTTTGTTCATCATCCAGAAGTGAATTCTTCAAGCGACCGCCGACTCTGAGTACTCCGTTATAGTCGACGTAGGGAATCAATTTAGCGAGACGATGATTTCTGTGTAGAGAATCACCATCTTTCAGTAGTTTCAGCTCTTGCGAATAGTACTGACTTTGAGTATACTTGATCAGTAAAGTCTTAGCGAGTTCCAGGTCAACCGTAGAGAGTGGTGTGGCCAGTGTGGACTGTGGCACTTTTTTAAATTTAGCGATGGCACGTAGACAGATTCCAAGCGTGCGAAGTAATGGTGACAACTTAGAGAATTTTTCCAGTAGCGTGTATAGCGGGTGTGAATCTGCCTTGAAGATGGTAAAAACCAGACCTGGACGTTCTTCAAGATGTGATACCGTCTGCGTAGGGATGTCAAAGGATGGCCAGTTTTCTTTTGATTGACTGAGCCACTTAGGTCCCGTCCACCATAGCGAATGCTGTTCTAGTTTGGCTGCTGATAAAACTCTTGAAGCGCAGTCAGCTGGGTTGAGTTTCCCTGAAACAAAATCCCAGTTGACACTTGGTAACGATTCTTGAATCTTGGTAACTCTGTTGCGAATGTAGACTTTCCATCTACCTGGGTTGTTTCGTATCCACGTTAAGGATACAGCGGAGTCTGTCCACAAGAAAATTGGTATCTTTTCAAGTTTCAAAACTTTCTTGACGTAGAGTACCAGTTGAGTGAGTAAGACAGCGGCATTAAGCTCCATTCTTGGTATAGTTATGGGTTTCAGTGGTGCAACTTGTGTTTTGGCACACACTAGCGAAATGTTGGAGCTTCCAGTAGCGTCAGTAACTTTTAAGTAGACGACAGCAGCCATAGCAAGTTGTGAAGCGTCAGAGAATCCATGTAATTCATCGATACACCAGTTTTTACATGATTCCAGCGAGGTATCTGAATCTTCGAGATCTGATGTAGTTCATCTCGAAATAAATTCCATTCTTGAAGAAGAAACGGTGATAGCGTAGCATCCCAGTCGAAGTTCTGCAGCCATAGCGAATGCATGAACATCTTGGCTCTCACGATGATCGGTGCTAAAAACCCCAGTGGGTCAAACAAGCGAGCGATTTCAGATAAAATTGTGCGTTTAGTAGTTGGTGATGCTTCTGGAAGTGAATAGCCAAACTGGAATTTATCCTGTGTTAAATTCCAGGTTAACCCGAGCACTTTTACTGTAGTATCCCCAAGTTCTCTTGGTGTATCTTCTTGGGTTTCAACTGGAGCGACTTGAGAGAGTAATTCTGTTGAATTACTTGCCCACTTTGCAAGCGGAAAACATCCTGCGGCACACATTTTTTTTGTATCGAGAGCAACTTGGATTGCCTCAGCGAGTTCATCTGCGCCTCCATAGATGTCATTAACGTAGCGTGTATTTGTCAGCGGTTCAACAGCTTTTGGAAATTTATTTCCTTCATCTTCAGCGAGTTGTAAAAGTGCTCTCCCAGCGAGATATGGAGCTGATGTTGTTCCATACGTAACAGTAGCGAGTGCAAATACTGTTGGGATGTCATCTTTGTCAAACCAGAGTATGCACTGTAGATGATGATCTTCTTTGTCAACTGCGATCTGACGAAACATTTTAGTTACGTCAGTAGCGAATAAATAGCGATGGCAGCGGATGCGAATAAGCACGTCACTGATGTCAACTTGAATCTTGGGACCCACATGTAGTATTTCGTTGACTGATACACCAGATGTTGTTTTCCAGGAACCATTAAATACCACTCTGAGCTTGGTGGTAGTGCTCTGTTCTTTAAGAACCCCATGATGAGGCAACATGTAGCTGTTCGGTGGTAAATCCTTTAATTTTATACGTCTCATGTGTCCCAATTCTTCATATTCCTTCAAGAAGTCGAAGTATAACTTCTTGTAAACTGGATCGTCCTCCAATCGTTTGCGAAGACGTAGTAAAGCGTATTGCGCAGCTCGTAGCAACTCACCCAGTTGACATGGCGAAGATTTAAGCGGCAAGCGAACGACATATCGACCATCAGACTGTCTGTAGTGTGTATTGACAAAGTGTTGTTCACACTCGTCTTCTTCTTCCGTATATCGTGTAGCGAATTCTGTCTGTAGCTCTTCTTGATACCAAAAACTTGCTCAACAAGTCTTGTAGATGGTCATCAACAGTAACATGATGACCATGAGCTGTCAATTTTGATGCAGCGGGGTCCACAGATCCATAAATAATCCAGCCAAGCGTCGTTGACTGAGCGATTGGGTCATTGTTGTTCCCTTTCCTTATTTTAGCGTTGATTATATGTGCAGCTGGGGCTGCACCCAGAATGATGTCAATAGGTCGTGGAATTAAGAAGTCTGGATCAGCGAGTTGAAGATTAGTTATATGCGGCCATTTCTTATTGGTTAGCGTAAATGACGGCAAGTTTACCGTCAATAGAGCAAGCACATGAGCTTGGATAGTAATAGAAGCGGAACTATGTAGCGAATGCAGCGTCATCTTGCATGACCCAAGCGAATGCCCAGCTGACACATTCCCAATCCCACGTAATGGTACAGATGCTTTACTGAGTTGGATATCCAGCTTCTTAATTAGCGAATGCGTCACAAAGGATAGCTCCGATCCTTGGTCAATAAGTACACGAGCAGTACATGTACTTCCTGTTAGCGAATTCAACTTAACAATAGCGGTAGCGAGTAAAACATTGAGCGAATGAGCTGAAAGCAGACTAGGTTAGCGAATTCAAAACAAAAGTTACCAAAATTGGAACTATTTGTTACCTGGGTCAGATACAGGAGCGTCCTGTACTGATTTAGCGGCAGCACTGACCTCAATGTGCGTCGATGTGTGATGTGGCTGGTCACAATGGCGGCATTTCTGTCTAGTTCTGCAATCAGCATAGCGGTGGCGTCCCAAGCAGTTGAAGCAGAGACGGTAATGCTGGACGATCGTTCTGCGGTTTTCTGGCGTCGCCTTTTGGTAGCTGGGGCAAAAGAGAACAAAGTGTTTCTCTTTGCAGATTGGGCACATGCCCGGTTCACTCGTACGATCCTTGGGAGTGAAAGCGACGTAACTAGCGGAACCAGAAGTTGTAGATAGCGCAGATGAGGTAGCGGATCGACTCCCAAAATTCACTTTTTTGGTTGTAGCGTCTGACCTTGCAAAAGTCTTCGGCGATGGTGGTCTGTCCACCAAAGCTTTTGCTTGAGCGGAAGTTATCTTTGCGCCAATCTCAGAATTTTCCCAAGCACGAACTTTTGCCTTGAGCAAATCGTGTAACTGTTTGTACGTGGGAAATTCATTGGATAGCCCCAATGACGCCATCCATTCAATTCTTAAATCAGATGGTAAGCAACGAACAGTTAAGCGGATTAAAAATGGGTCCAACTCACCAATTGGAATTCCCAAGGCAGCGATAGCGTCCAGCGATTTTTTGTTAGCGAGCAGCAGCGCATCAATCAAGCGGTTGGACATATTGCGCATCGTGTCGATGCGTTGCATTTGTAGAGCGACTTGGGCTTCGGCGGCCATCTTGATGATACGTGGCACAAAATGGACGCGATGACGTAAACCGACGCTAAGTTTTCGATCTTTTTTTTTTTTAAAAGTCTCTTTACACCGGTGTGGAAAATTGATCACCCCGGGCAGCACTCTAGTAGTGCTCAGCAATGCCCACGGCACTTAGCGATTTTCACGACACAAAACACTTACACTAACTTCTTCTCACAATTTTTTATGAATTTTATTTTATAAATAATTTTTAATTGTTCAAACACGCCAGATCCGGCTCGAAGGACCAAATGTAAAATGAGCGAATAAACTAATTGGATCTGGTTTAGGCGTGAGGAATTAAACAATTAAAAATTACACAGTTTTTAACAATAAATAAATTAGATATTTATTTACACTTATTTACACTTTAAAATTGTAATAAACTTAACAATTATAGCGAATGCGACTAAGAGATACGCGATAGCGAATGCAATCTAAAGAAAAGATTCACGTATAAACTTCGACCCGTGGTCAATAGCGGTTATATTCACGGAAATTAATTTATAATTAATTACACGCGAGTAACAATCAGATTTATTCCCAATAAATAGCAGCCTTATTTTACTGACTAAATATTGAGGATAATTTAGCGTAGCGGATCAAGAATTATATCACACAAGAAATAATTATAGCAAAGAGAAGCGATTTTAGCACGAGAGAAAACACGAGGTTGCAAGTAGCAAAGCACGTTGTAGAATGAGTAGATAAAAATGTCGTTGAGTCGTCGTCGGCACTTGGTGTTGACGTGGCAGCCTTGCTGCATAAGACGAATTTTCCCATTGAGTTAAAAGCGCGCCAACACGAAGTAGTTGATAGTGGATTTTCTTATTGGCTGGCCAATATAAGACGAATTATATGATTGGTCGGCTGGTATCGGGTTCCCATAGCGTCTTGACACAGTCCTGAGGGAGTTTTTAGTATGTGTTGGGTCCAAATAGCGAGTGACCCGGCACTCTACGCTCTCTGTACAATCGCGAGTTCGGCAGCTCCCGGACTTAGCGGAAATGCACGAAGCTTATTTGAATTAATTTAAGCTCGTGACTGAACACGATGAGAGGATCTGGTGTGTGTGAATTGGTCGGGTAGTAATAATTTTATTTAACACTGAATTTGCTGAAAATATTATTAATAAATATTTTATTTACACTATATACAATTGATGAGAATTATTTATGATGAGAATTGCACTAATGTATTGTTTATAGTATTTATTTAAATTAATTTACACTCGCGTGCCCCACGTGGCCAATATGGCGTCGCAGCGGGAATAATACCGGTGCACGCGGTGGAAGCTAAATTAATTTAATGCACTGAGATAATTTTATGAGAGCAAAAATATAATGCAAAATGATGAAGTTGAATAATGCAACTGATTACTGAAAAACACTGAGATTAATAAATGCACGAGGCGTCAGCCATGAGAATACTTTTTGCAATAAGAGAGAGTGAGAGCGTTGATTGTTCGAGGGAGCGCGAACATCCGTCTTCTTCATCCCCACTATGTGGTGAGAATGCGACTAGCGGAGCCGCCTATGATTGATTGGTGATCGACTGTATTATCGATCACTTATCCGCCGTGAAAATAATGATAAGAGTGCGGGAGATTTGAACATTCTCCCCGCCTTCTCCTACTTGTTGGAAAAGTTAGATGACCCATGAGAATCTTCCGCAGCTGATGAGATTGGTAGCAGCACGAGTTTGCTGATCAGGCGCTTGAGAACTGATGAGACTGTCTTGAGAGTGACAACTTTGGTGAGACCATCTGCACCAGGATGCAATTGAACCACACGAGCGAGTGGCCATTTTGTTGGCGGGTACCGCTCGTCTGAGAGCAATACAAGTGATCCAACTGTTATGTTGTGATGAGATGTATTCTATTTTGAGATTGATTGATGAGATTGCAAACATTCTGTTGACCATCGATCCCAGAAATGCTGCAAGCGTTCTTGAATATGCTGCAGATGAGAGAGCCTTGATGATGAGATTGAAGTGAGATTAGGTTCCGGTATTGTGTTGATAGCGGCACCACGGATGATATGCCCGGGTGTGAGAGCAGTGAGATCGTCCGGATCCTTTGAGTGCTCTGAGAGGACGAGAATTGAGAACTGCTTCGACTTGAATGAGAAAAGTTGAGAAATCTTCATAGGTGAGAAGTGTATCAGCAATAGTTCTCTGAAGATGATATTTAATTGATTTTACGGCAGCTTCCTATTTTCCGCCCATATGAGAAGCCCCAGGTGGATTAAATGACCACTGGGTTCCGTCATTGGCGAGATGCTGCTGTAGATGAGATAATTCCTTGAGAGCGCCGGTGAGAAGTTGCTTGAGAATGAGATCAGCACCCTTGAAGTTTGTTCCACAATTACTTCGTAGTGTGCGGCAGATTCCCCGTCGACTAGTGAAACGGCGGAAAGCCTTGAGAAAACCTTTACTGGAGTAGTCAGTGATAAGCTCCAGATGAACGGCTGATGTTGAGAGACAGACGAAGACAGCGACCCAGCCTTTGTATTATCTGGTACCACGTCCTTGAAAGAACTTCAGAGATACTGGACCTGCGTAGTCGACTCCAGTGTTCTCGAAGACGAGAGATGGTGAGACCCGATGAGATGAAAGTTGACCCATGAGCTGTTGAGATCTGGCTCCCCGCATGCGCGTACAGGTGAGACAGTGATGAATGAAGTTTTTTATTGGTGCTCGTCCACACGTAATTATCTGACACTTCTTGCGAACATGAGATAATGTGAGTTGGGTACCTCCATGCATTGTGCGAATATGAGGATCTGCGATGATGAGACGTGAGAGCGTACAATCCTTTGGAAGGATCGCTGGATGCTTGCTGTCAGAATCCAATGGTGACTTCTGCAGACGTCCACCGACTCTGATGATGCCAGCTTGGTCGATGAATGCAGTGAGTCTGGTGAAACAATGAGATTTTTTGAGAGCTGTACCTTGAAATAGCGATGCGATTCCTAATGAGAAATATTCCTGCTGAGTAGTTTTAATCCGATGGATCAAAGCCGCTTGAAGTTCAGCAGGTGTGAGAGATAAGATGCTGATCTTTGAACCAGGTATTTTCTTAAAACATGAGACTGATCTCAAAACAGTTGCTGTGCAACGTAGTAGAGATGTAAGAGTAGTCCATGAGTAAATGAGAGTTGCTAGTGGCATGAGAGATGGACTAGTTGAGACATGAGACTTGCAAGGTCGCATTTCTGAGCTTACTTGCTCTGTTTCATCTGATGATGAACTGAGAACTTGATGAGATGGCCATTGTGTGGGAGGATCAGCTAGCCAGCTGGGTTCTGACCACCACAACTGATGATTGACAAGTTGAGATGCTGTGAGACCTCTGGAAGCACAATCAGCAGGATTCTGCTTCCCAGAGATGCATCTCCATTGAGCATCTGGAGAATGCTACTGAATCGCTTAAACGCGATTTTTTACGAATTCCTTCCACTTGGTAGGTTCACTGGTCACCCAGGCTAGTGTTGTGGATGAATCAGTCCAAAGATAGGTCGGAATATGAGACAGTTAAAGTGTTGATGAGACATGAGATGCAAGTTTTGAGAGCAATAATGCAGCTGAGAGTTCAAGTCGAGGATTCGTAAGTCGTTTGAGAGGTGAGACCTTGGTTTTGGAGCAGATGAGAGAAATAAGAGCTTGTTCGCCAGGTTGACAGACTCTGAGATATATTACTGCAGACATTGCAGCTTGAGATGCGTCAGAAAACCCGTGAATCTCGATGCTTGATGAGTTTGGGGTGAGATTGATCCATCGAGGAATTATGAGTTGAGAAAGTTGAGGTAGTTCATCGCGGAACGTCTTCCATCGGTGAACTATTTCTGGTGAGAGTGCGTCGTCCCAGTCGACCTTTTGTAGCCAAAGGTCCTGGATGAGAATTTTTGCCTTGACTATGACTGGTGAGATTAAGCCTAGAGGGTCAAATAATTGAGCAGCCTCTGAGGTGATGGTACGTTTTGTAATGCAGAGAGTTTGATAAGTATTTCCAGAAAACGTGAGAACATCTTCTTGGCAGTTCCATAAGAGGCCCAATATTTTTGAGAGCGTATCTGAGAATGAATGAGAATCTTCTGGACTGAGTGTTGATGAGATTTTGCTATTGTTTCTGTTGTTTGTTAACCACCGTGGATTGTTGAAGCCGGTTGGATTTTGTTGTTTGGAAATTCAGTTTGCTGAAATAAGTTACGAGTAAGTACCTTGAATTTCTTTTCGTCGTTGCATTTTTCACGTGATAACCCCCGGTAGTTGTTGGTCGCCGCGGCTAAAAATTCACGTGTATAAAGTTTACGCGCAATCGCATATTGTAGTGGGTTTACTGAGTGATACATAATAATTGTAATATTAATAGTGAATTCAATAATCTATCATTTTTATATACTTTGAAAATATAAAGATATATATATATATATATATATATATATATACATATGGGGTATTCCACGCCAAATCGACCACTTTTGACCCCGACCCCTTTCGATTTGGCTGAAAGTTTTTCATCGTTTTCTACCCTATGAAAAACGTTTCTCATAATTTTTTCAAATTTTTTTACCCACCCAAAAAAAAGTTATTAATTTTTCAAAAAAACGGCCTTTTTATTTTCAAATAGTTATAACTTTTTCAAAATTTGACTTATCGGGACGTTTCTTTTTTTTTAAATTTTGTTATTAGATGTAGTTCTTGGAAAAAAATAGTAAAAAAAATTACTGATTCATCTTTAACGTTTATTTTTTAAATTTCGACAAAAAACGAAAATTTTGGGATGATTGTCATTTTTGATTTTTGATTTTTTTTTTTTATAACAAACTTTAGCATTTTCTACGAATTCTCTGAAATTTTTAGAGTGGCATTTTTTTTCTTTATATTTTTTTTTTCGAATGAAAAAAAAATTTTTTTTAAACTACGGTTATTTTTCATAATACCACTTCAAAAATTTTTTACGGTATTTAGTGAACATCAGAATTTGAAAAAAAAAAAGTGAAAACAAAAATTAAAAGTGACAATCATCAATAAAATTTGATTTTTTTTCAAAATTGTTAAATAAAAAATAGAAAGAAAACTTGGATAATTTTTTACTATTTTTTTTAGAAAAGTACATACAAAAACGAAAAAATTGAAAAAAAAATATGTCATTTCATCAATTTTCTACCAAACTATGAGCTTTTGAATATTTTAATACAATTAATTTAAAACGAAATTTTGTTATGTTTTTTTTTTTTCAATATTTTGCTTTTTTTGATAATAAGTCTGCTATATATCTTCAGGAACTGGCTACTAGTGACATCTGTATGTATTTCTACTATTTTAAAATAAAGTTACACGATCGCCATCTACAGAAAAGCTAACGAACTCTATGGGAACCTAAGTGTTTTTCATTGTTTTAGTGAAACCACCTGTTTCACCTGTTTTCTTGATAAAAAGCTCATCGCTACCAAATAGCAATTATCTCGTGTACGGTTCCAAGTAGAATTCGAGTGCTGATTAATTATTTTTTTTTTTTGTTAAACACAATATTCTAGCGATAGATAGTATGGCTGTTAATTTTCAATTTAGTCGTTGTGCTTATCCGTTTGAACTTGAAAATCATCTGAAAAAAAAAAGTTTGCGTAAAGCAAATCAATTTTGTCAAAGACAATTAAACGTATATGGTGATTATTACTTATGCGTGGATTGCCGAAGTAGAGTTTATGCAGACGCAAGACTATTAAACATTGCGGAAGTTGCTGATGTTGGACAAAATATTGGTGACGAAAATATTAACCATGACATTAATGATGAAGCAGACATGGATGTTGATGACTTCAATAATGAACAGGATCATAGCAGTGTTGGTGCTTGTAGTTTGTTGTTAGAACATGCGAGTCAAAGAAAAAAAAAAAAAAAAAAAAAAAAATTAATATTTTAAACAATGAATAAGAAATTTACTAAAGATGGGTGAGAATAACATGGATTTTGCTATCCATTTCCATGTTAATTCCTCACTGAATTTTTACAATCTCATGGTAGGTATATCAAACAACTAATAATAAATCATTTTATCTCCAAAAATACAATGCATAAATGTAAACATTTATTCTTTTATTTAATATTCAACAATAACGTTTTTTTTTTTTCAGAATCCTTACCATATTGTAGTGAAACATTTTCATCTCAACCAAGATCTGAGTCTCAAATTAGCATTGAAACTCAGTTGCCAATCGTAAACAATGCTTTGCATTTATTAAACGAGTCACCAATTCCATCCAAGAAATTATATAATCATCAATGTTTACAAAATAAGATTGATCAAATCACTTCTAACTTGAAAAAACTTTTTGGCCTCTTTACTGATGCTCCCTGTGATTTGAATTTTGACTTGACGGATTTTCCTGATTTAATCGAACGTTTAAAAGTTAAGTTTGATGATAAAAATACGTCCAAATCCGAAAAAATTCAAATCTTAACACTATTTCCATCAGAATGGAGCGAACGGAAGATTTGTGAAACGATGAATTGTTCCAGACATATGGTTCAAGTTGCGAAAAACCTATCTAAAACTGTTGGGGTTCTTGCGATCCCCGAGTCTAAGCTATGTACTGCACTTATCAATTACGTTATTTTGTTTTATAATACTAAAATTATTTTATTCTCTTTAGTTATTCTTATTTATAGGCCGAGCATTATCTGAAGGTAGCCAACTAAAAATTCAGAATTTTTATAATAGTGATGACGTGAGCGTTAATATGCCTGGGAAAAAAGACTATGTGTCAATAAAAAATGAAGATGGAAGTAGATCGCAAGTTCAAAAACGCCTTATTCTGTCAAATTTAAAAGAGCTGTATCAATGCTACCGTGATGAGTATCCGGAAGAAAAAGTTGGTTTTTCAAAATTCGCTTCACTTCGTCCCAAAAATTGCGTGCTTGCTGGAACCAATGGCACCCACACCATTTGCGTTTGTATTTCTCATCAAAATATCAAATTAATGATGCTTGGTAATATACAATATAATAGAGATTTGTTGATTACTTACTATTGAAGTGTAGTAAATTAATAGTTTACTTTTCGGATTTTAGGCGCTAATCTGAAGAAATTAACACAAGAAATGGTTACGCCATTGACGGAATACAACGATTGTTTAAATTTTATTATGTGCCAGTCTCCGTCTGCTGAGTGCTATTTCGGTACATGTCGTGATTGTCCGGGTATAGAAGTATTGAATGATGTTTTAACGAAAATTTTTGATGAAAACGAAATTGAATCTATAAATTATAAATTTTGGATATCAACACCACGTTGTAGTCTTGAGACTCTTTCAAAATCCACTTACGATTTCATTGAGAAGTTTTGTGCAGACTTGAAGGTTCTTTTACCACATGCATACATTGCTAAACAACAAAGCAACTTTTATAAAACTGTGAAACAAAATCTACAAGAAGAAGAATATTTAATTGTTTGTGATTTTGCTGAAAACTATGCGTTCGTCGTACAAAATGCTGCATCAGGTCTTCATTGGAACAACGATACTGCTACTATTTTTCCTGTAGTAATATATTTCAGAAATGGTGATGAAATTGTACACAGAAGCTTAGTAGTTATTTCAGATTGCCATAATCATGACGCTGTAGCAGTACACGTTTTTTTGAAATACGTAGCAGACTTTGTTAAAACTATTTCAAAAAATGCTAAAAAGATATATTACTTTTCTGACGGCGCTCCACAACAATTTAAAAATTTTAAAAACTTCGTAAATCTTTATTATCATAAGGACGATTTTGGAATACACGCAGAATGGCATTTCTTTGCTACTGCTCACGGAAAGGGTCCATGTGATGGAATTGGTGGAACAGTTAAAAGAATGGCTGCTCGTGCAAGTCTTCAGTTGCCAGTGGATCGTCAAATCACAACTCCCTTAGAACTCTATACATGGGCCTCGAATCCAAATAATTGACCGAGTATTAGAGTTGAATTCTCAAACACTGATGAATACAACATTGCAAGTGAACAATTAGTAAGTCGATTTGCGAAAACAAAATCTATTCCAGGTACTCAAAAACTGCACTCTGTGATACCGGGCAGAGACGATAGTCTGATTGTAAAAGAGTATTCCAATTCTACAACGTTTAAGACATGTAAATTATTCAAACGTGTAAAAAAATAAAATGATTATTTCTAATTAACTCTAATGTCTGAAAAATTATTCAATAAATAAAGTTTTTATTCATGCAGACAAGAATGAAAGTGAAATATTGGAAAAAAAAAACATAACAAAATTTCGTTTTAAATTAATTGTATTAAAATATTCAAAAGCTCATAGTTTGGTAGAAAATTGATGAAATGACATATTTTTTTTTTCAATTTTTTCGTTTTTGTATGTACTTTTCTAAAAAAAATAGTAAAAAATTATCCAAGTTTTCTTTCTATTTTTTATTTAACAATTTTGAAAAAAATCAAATTTTATTGATGATTGTCACTTTTAATTTTTGTTTTCACTTTTTTTTTTCAAATTCTGATGTTCACTAAATACCGTAAAAAATTTTTGAAGTGGTATTATGAAAAATAACCGTAGTTTAAAAAAAATTTTTTTTTCATTCGAAAAAAAAAATATAAAGAAAAAAAATGCCACTCTAAAAATTTCAGAGAATTCGTAGAAAATGCTAAAGTTTGTTATAAAAAAAAAAAATCAAAAATCAAAAATGACAATCATCCCAAAATTTTCGTTTTTTGTCGAAATTTAAAAAATAAACGTTAAAGATGAATCAGTAATTTTTTTTACTATTTTTTTCCAAGAACTACATCTAATAACAAAATTTTAAAAAAAAGAAACGTCCCGATAAGTCAAATTTTGAAAAAGTTATAACTATTTGAAAATAAAAAGGCCGTTTTTTTGAAAAATTAATAACTTTTTTTTGGGTGGGTAAAAAAATTTGAAAAAATTATGAGAAACGTTTTTCATAGGGTAGAAAACGATGAAAAACTTTCAGCCAAATCGAAAGGGGTCGGGGTCAAAAGTGGTCGATTTGGCGTGGAATACCCCATATATACCCAGCGTGTGTTAAACGCTGCAAATAGTTATAGATATCTATAGATATATATATATATATATAGTAAATTTACAGTACTTGAGAAAATTTCTCAAGTACTGACGTCATCGTTCGGATGAAAAATTCCCGAACAATTGAAATATTTATTCAAATTGTTATTCGCTACTTCTTTTATTCTATAACCAATTTATTATTATTATAATTTAATTCATATTCCAAAATTATTTCTATAAAATATTTTTCTTTTGCGATATTGATGTTACTGTTGACATGATAAAAATACTTTAAAGTTATATTTATCTTAATTCACCCCAGCGGTTAGTGAAGAATAATTAATTAATTATTGGTTATTATTTACAAAAGAAACACAAATTTATTATTTGAGTGTGAGTAAAAATAATTTCCGTATCTTTCTCTCTCTCACGAGTGTTGGGAGATAAAATGAAATAAAAATATTGTCATTATTTATTATTTATATTTTTGCTATGATAGCAATCTATAGGAATTGTTAAAACAGCAATACCAAGTATGGGGAACATTACCAAAGAATATAGTTGAATTGACACTACTTTTATTTAAAATTGAAGATAGTCAATGCAACAATCTAATATTGCTAAGTTAACGATACATTTTGTTACGACAACTATCTACCGTTAGTAATACTACAGATGGTTACGAACACCACATTTTTTTTTTCAGTGTAAACTCAAGGCAAAAAATTAGGACTGGGTGGGTTTCACCCCAAGACTGGCGATCCAATCCTTAATCGATATTGAACGACTCTTGGTGCGAAGCATCAGAGTGTGCTTTACGCTCGAAAAATTTTTACCTATATTACTCAATATTAAGTCTTGGGCCATAACTGGCAAACCAAAAACTATACAATCATCAGGTATTTATATATGTTGGGCCAGAGCTTATAAGACAAGATTAAATAACCTAACATTGTATAAAAACTCACTCTGTCAATAACTTTCGTTCTATAATAGCCACCTCTTTCTAATTTGGAATTGGTTTGTGACATCCGTTATCACACTAATTATTGAATATTACCTTTTCTTAAATAATTAGCAAAAAGTTATGCCAGGAAGTCGTATCCTTGTCAGTGCGTCATTTTTGGAACATCTGACGACGAACAAAATGAGATGTGACCCAAACGAGATGGTTAGATCTCTCTTAAAAAAAAATTATTGGGGTACAAGAATTAACCAACATCGCTGTGACAAAGAAAAATGAAAGAAATAAAATCCCGCAAAACATTTATGACACAGTGAAAGGTCCATATGTTGCTGTAATATAGTATGACGGGTGTGTATCTAATACTCGACTTTTTTTATACAAAAATATTAAATAATGTTTATTTACTATGACTATATGATTCGATATACTCCTACTATTTATTCCATTGATGTTTTCACATAAATCGGAGTCGAATCCTATTGAATTTAATAGATAAAGGAATGTTTATAAAGCATACTATAAGCACAAAGAAACTTTATTTACTAAAGACTTTGATTTTTAATCTTGGGTATATACTTTTTTTGTACGGCTATACGATTAAGCTACACTTACGGAAAATTTATTGACAGAAGTAAACTGAATTTCTGTAACCTTTTTATTTAGTTATTTGTGACCGATTTTTAACTTTTTGATATTAGATTAACTATTAAATTAATATAAAAAAAAACCATTTTTAGTTACTCACAATATTAAATTCTTAAAGATTATGAAGACAAAAATTTACAATTAGTCCACTTAATTTACTCTTAAGCGTTTTAGGGGGAAATTAACTACTGGATTTTTTTTTTATTGATAATATGTAAAAAATTCCATAGATCACGAAAATAATAATAAGAAAGCTCAATTCGGCCGCGTTTTTAAAATAAATAATACAATAACAATAGGGAAGCCGAGACACCGTGTATTTTCATTACAAAACTTCTATCTATTAATGTAAAACCCTATGACGACTGGTTTTAAATAAAAGGGCGATAAATTTTAAATAAAAAAAGTGAAAAACCAATCTCCTGGGGCTTATTATTTTCGCGAAAAAACTTAATTAAAAAAACAAAATAATCAATTGTTCACATTTTGTCACGCTGTCAGTAACACAGCTGCAGAAACTGAGCTAGAGGGCGCGTGCAATCCCGGGCTCAGTGGTTGTCATCTACTGCAATTTTAAATGATCTCAACATTCTGTGTTATGGAAAAATTTTTTTTTTTTTTTATTTATTGATTCAATTTCTCTCCAAAAAATTAAATTAATAGATAATAAAAAAAATAATTCCACGCGAGTATTATTATTATCATGTTAATAAATAAAGAAAATGAACAAGAAAAATACTTTCTACTTACGGTTTTATGATCGCTATTCCACTTAGACGTCAATCAAATTTTAAATTTATAATTTACAGAAAAGAATAAAATATTCATTAAAAATAATAAAATTACAAAATTTATTTTATCTTTATAAATTTTATTTATTATTAAAAGGAAAAAGTTGTTAAAAATTATATTATAAACACATAAATGAATTAAACAATGGCAACCACTGACCCCGGGTTTGCACGCGCCCTCTAGCTCAGTTTCTGCAGCTCTGTTACCGACAGCGTGACAAAATGTAAACAATTAATTATTTTGTTTTTTTAATTAATTTTTTTCGCGATAATAATAAGCCCCAGGAGATTGGTTTTTGATTTCTCTTATTCAGAATTTATCGCCCTTTAATTTAACACCAGTCATCATAGGGTTTTACATTAATAGATAGAAGTTTTTTAATGAAAATACACGGTGTCTCGGCATCTCTATTGTTATTCAATTATTTATTTAAAAAACGCGGCCGAATTGAGCTTTCTTATTATTATTTTCGTGATCTACGGAATTTTTTACATAGTATTAATAAAAAAAAATCCAGTAGTTAATTTCCCCCTAAGACGCTTAAGAGTAAATTAAGTGGACTAAATTTTCAAAAAGCAAACCATTCAATAATAAATCTGATGTTTTAACATTTTCTTTATGCTATTAACGCTCGAATTGTGCTATGACTATCATAGCTCACTTCTCTGTTCATTCGATGGAAAGAAATATGATCCGTCCAGTAATTTTAACATACCCTGGCGGTCTTGAATCACCCTGGAAACACGGTGGAATCACGGTGGATCCATGGCGGTTACACGGTGTACCCACTGTGATTCCACCGTTTTTCCAGGGTGATTCCACGGTGTACCCACCGTGACTCCACGTACACCGCGTAATCACCGTGGTAAAATGGCACAAAACCACCATGTAACCACCCCGGATCCATCGTGTTTCCACTCCCAGGGTCATTCAAAACTGCCAGGGTAACTTTTTCCTAACTGCTTATAGTATGCATATAAAAAATTATGAAAATTCCATTGTATCGTTTATAAAAATTTCATAGAATTTGTTGACCATCACTGCAAAAGATCCATGCGGCTAAATGACCAGGCCCATAAAAAAGTAATTACAAAAATGTTTGGTAGCTTGCGAGAAAAACAAATGAAAGCTGATTCAGAACTGAAAAAAAAAAATAAACCGGAAAAAACTACGACCATAACCAATAAAGGACACGAAATTCAAAATGACACTGAAGAAAATGAATCTGATGTGAAAAAAGATAATCAAGCTCTAGAATAAAGTAGTTATCCATATTTTTCGTTTTTTTATTGTTAGTGTTCTTTGTGAAAATTTTTCTTGTTTTGACGTCATGATCTTAAACAATCCCGAATATGTATCTTATTCCTGCTGATGGAATTATAACTTGCGAAAAGAATATACTTAGAAGAATTTGAAAGCGATTTTTCTCGCCTCCGGTCGGAAAGCGTCAACTTTTGTCCCGCTGTGTAAAATGAAGTTACCGCTTTCTGCCTCCGTCGACGAGAAAAATTGTATACACTCCTCGCGAAGTAAATAAGAAAGCCTCAGATCACATGTTTGTTGACCTCGGCTTCGCCTCGGCCAACAATTACATATGATCTGAGACATTTCTTACTTTACTTCCCTAGGTGTGTAATATACTGTGTGCGATTTGCAGTATTTCTAATAAAAACTTCAAGTTGTTCTAAAAGCTTCTTCCAAGAGATACTAGAGATTTCGGCGTTACTTATAATAATTTTAGTATATTGTAGAGCCTGGAACTACTTTAATATTTCTGTCTAATATTTCCCGTAGTTGGAGCGGTACTTTTTTTGTTTTTTGTAAATTGCATACTAGAATCTCTTATTAAAAGAAGCGATTTAAAGTGATTAGAAAAAAAAAATTTTAAATACTTTTTAATACTTTTGAATACTTTGAATACTTTCAAATAGCCCTTCTTATAGACATTTAACATTACAACTGGTTTTAAATCATTTTTATTAATAAGGGATGTCCTTTAAAACTATGTTAGCAATATGAATAATCTATTTTTTTTTTTAATTCGAGAATTTAAGATGACAATACTCGAACTTTACTATCCGAAAGATTCCAGAAATTTTAGTGGCACTTTTCTTTTTTTTCTGTCCCAGAGAGGAAAGTACCACGGGCCCAGGCTTGTAAGCCAGTCTTGACCCAGTTTTGGTAAAACTCTGGAATGATAATCTCGGGCCAAGCCTGGTTGCCAGATCTGGCCCATGCTTGGTTACCAAACTTGGGCCATGCTTGGTTACCAAACCTGGGCCATGCTTGGTCGCCAGACCTGGCCCAGACTTCGTTGCCAGACCTGGCCTGAGTTTCGTTGCCAGACCTGACCCATACATCGAGGAAACGAATAAATTTAATTAAAACAAAATTTTATTATTATTAATCTCGTAGAGTTTACGATCATAAACGTTCAAATCATCTAAGAGAAATAAATGATGTGAAAAAAACTCAGTGAAAATTCTGCTGGGCTCTGGGCAGGAACTGCCATCCTTCTGGATGCTGAGTCCGAACGGTAGCTATTGGACAAACCTACTAATATTGAAATGATACATTTATATGATCTACTTATTAAACCATAGGTATAGCCAATCTTCGGTAATCCTACCTTGGCCCAAGTCTTGGTTGCCATCGGAAGGCTAAGGCAGGGGTACCCAGTATTGGCCCAAGCTCGAGTAATCATTGTAATGGTTAGAACTGAGTACCCAATCTCGAGCCAAGCATGGGCCAGTGTAGGTGTGCCAAAGCTAGGTTCCCCAGAGCTGGGCCAAGTAGGGGCCCGTTGTTCAACTCCGGCAGCTCCAGCATGGGGTTCCACAGCTTTGCCTGAAATCACCCTACATGCTCCTTTTGGAAGGTTCCCACAATTTTAGCGCAACTTCTAATATTTTTCGTATTCCGCAAATTCACCTGAAAGCACCCTACTTCCGGAATATGCCAGGAATTTCAGCGGCACTTTGATTATTTTTTAAGTTTCACAGCTTCACCTGAAATCACCCTACGATCTCCTTTCGGAAGATTCCAGACATTTAAAAGGCACTTTTATTATTGTTCACGTTCCGCAGTTTCACCTGAAATCACTCTATGATCTCCTTTCGGAAAATTTCAGGAATTTTAGTGGCACTTTTGGTATTTTTTGTATTCGGAAGTTTCACCTAAAAGCATTCTACGATCTCCGTTCAAAAGATTACAGGAATTTTAGCGGCACTATGGTTATTTTTTGTGTTTCGCAGTTTTACCCGAAAGCACCCAACGGACTTCTTTTGGACGATTTCCGGAATGTCAACGGCACTGCTGTTATTGTTCGTATTCCGCAGTTTTACCCGAAACACTCTTATCGGAAGATTTCAGGAATTTTAGCGGCACTAATTAAAATCTTCAACATCATCAAAGTAAGCGGTATTCGCAAATTTTCGTTCAAAATAGATGCCAACATCATTCTTAAAAATTTGATGGCTGTGGCATATGTTCTTTACCAATTCAGAAGGTTCCGCCAATCTTCCGCTTAAAGTTCCGGTCAGTTTCATGAGTGGCAGGTTCCAAATGCGGGATCCCAGTGAGATCCCTCCGGGAAAAATTTTTTTACACGGGTTGCTTAAATAAAATAGTGAAAAAAAAATTCTAATCGTACTTCCTCAGTCGAAAAATTGATTTTCTGTTCAATTTTTTGATTCTCTCCTGTTTTCCAAAACTAAAGAGAACCAAGGAAAACTATTATGAGATTCTACATCCTCATTCAACTCCATGTAAATATGATTATCTATTGGTACTCTTCTGATGACAATCACACGTCATGAATATCACAAGATAATCAAGTAAAAGATTTTCTAGATTCTCGTTTGACCCTTCTTTCTTTTCTAGTAATAAAAAATGATTTTTTAGACATAAAATATTAAAATTTCAATAAATATTAAATACTAACCCGGCTTACCAAATTTCAAACAAAAAAAAAAATAATAAAATTTTTTCACAGCCGAACAAGATAGAAATACAATCTGGAAATTTTACCTAAATTACAAAAAAGTAGAATTTTTCTATTCCGGTTTTAATTTTCTTTTTCAATCATTTCAGCTATGCAGGGATAATCAGATATGCAAATAATTGAAATTTTAATCGAATTAGAAACTTTCAATTCAAAGAAAGACGCTATAATTATAAACGATCGTATACACTTTAGTGGGATTCGAACCTGGGACCCTGCGAGAGAAAGACTGACTCTTTATGGAGTAGGCTACGCAACTGACAGTGACTACTTAATTTAGATATGCTACATAAGATTGAAAGAATACATTCGCTACAAAAAAGAAACAGATATAATTGAGAATTTGCTGTCAGTAACAACAAAACAATTTCTTATTTTGAGTAGATTTCATAAAAATCTAACTGTTGTATTTGTCCTCATAATGGAATTTTCAAAAAATTTTGCTACCTCTCAACTCAGCTCGACGAGCTGAATCAGAAAATACAATTGGTTTAAAAGTTTATGTATATATATATATATATATATATATATATATATATATATACGATATAACGCGCTGTTCTCCAACAATAGCGTCCACAATTCTACACCGATCTTTATGAAACTTAGTATACTTATTCTATGGACAGTTACCTTGGATGAGTTCGAAGATGGGCCAATTCGGCGAATAAGTTTAGAAGTTATGATTAATTGAAAATTTGTAAAATTTTCGAAAAAAAATTTTTTTAATGATTTAACTGGATGTAACTTTTAAACGGAAAAAAATAATGACCCTGAAGTTAGCTCTCAGCGCTCAAAAAAAAAGTTTAGTCAAAGATATCGCCAGATCCGGCTCGAAGGACCAAATGTAAAATGAGCGAATAAACTAATTGGATCTGGTTTAGGCGTGAGGAATTAAACAATTAAAAATTATACAGTTTTTAACAATAAATAAATTAGATATTTATTTACACTTATTTACACTTTAAAATTGTAAGAAACTTAACAATTATAGCGAATGCGACTAAGAGATACGCGATAGCGAATGCAAACTAAAGAAAAGATTCACGTATAAACTTCGACCCGTGGTCGATAGCGGTTATATTCACGGAAATTAATTTATAATTAATTACAAGCGAATAACAATCAGAATTATTCCCAATAAATAGCAGCCTTATTTTACTGACTAAATATTGAGGATCATTTAGCGTAGCGGATCAAGAATTATATCACACAAGAAATAATTATAGCAAAGAGAAGCGATTTTAGCACGAGAGAAAACACGAGGTTGCAAGTAGCAAAGCACGTTGTAGAATAAGTAATAAAGCAGAGCGGTTTTAGAGCACGAGGTTGTACTCTTGGATTCAGGAGCGAAAAACACATTGTAGAAGAGAAATCACACTTGCTGGTGAACTTGGCGACTTATCGTTTGGAAAACTTGGTGTCGACGTGGCAGCCTTGCTCGATAAGACGAATTTTCCTATTGGCTTAAAAGCGCGGCAACAGGAAGTAGTTGATAGCGGATTTTCTTATTGGCTGGCCAATATAAGACGAATTATCTGATTGGCCGGCTGGTAGTGGGTTCCCATAGCGTCTTGACACGGTCCTGAGGGAGTTTTTAGTATGTGTCGGATCTAAACAGCGAATGACCCGGCAGTCTACGCTCTCTGTACAATTGCGAGTTCGGCAGCTCCCGGACTTAGCGGAAATGCACGAAGCTTATTTAAATTAATTAAGCTCGTGACTGAACACATTCCATATTTTTATCTTTTGATATTTAGAAAAATTTTGATATCAGATAACAAAACAAAAAATGATAATAATTAAAAAAGAAAAAACTCAGGCTATTATTTTTTTAAAATCTAACGATGGTTTTTTTTTATTTTAATGTCAAATTTGAAAAATAATAAAAAATATGTAGAAAAATTTTAATAGCTTAATCATTTTATTAAAAACCATTTTTTACATAAATAACAGTAATACTTCAAATCTTGGCTTGCCATTCGACTAAAATAATTATTTGGCTGTGTCAAACAACCGTAGTGTGTCCACTTGTCACGACCGCTGCAGGCAACCCATTGTTGATTTTCAGTTCGCAACGACTCTCCATGTCCACAAATGAGACATCGATTAGACACATCTAATGACTTCTCCAGGCACTTAATTTTCAACTCTTTACGACATTCATTGGGATTAAAATCTAGTAATATCTTTGTTTTGCCTACAGAAAAATTACGAATAACAAAAGCAAATTAACAATTATTACTATGTGGTGTTGGCATAATAGATAGAAATTTGAAAAGAAGAAGTTGAAGAAAAAAAGAGTAATTTTATGAGTGGATATTTAGTATTCTTAAGTGAAATTTAATAACCGATTGATTACGTGATCATGGCGAGATTTTTACTAACAAAGATACCTGAGATCGCATTATGAGTTCAATTTTGTTCTTAGTGAAGAAAGGGAAAATAAACATTTAGTATTTTGAATTTAAGTAATTACTTTATTACTTGGGACACCAAAGTTAAATATTAACATAATACACTGATCACAAGTTTTAATTATTTACTAACGCACTGGCAAACACTAAATAATTATTGATATTAAGTATTTCAATGGTAACATTCTATTGTGAATGATTAATAATTTGAAAAATATATGCAAGTTTTAAAAGTCAGGCGTTTAAAAAACAGAGCGCCATCTCCTGGATGTAGGAATTCTTGCGCACGAAATTTGAATTGATTTTATACTTGCCTCAGTTTTTTCAATCAAAATTAAAAAAAAAATCAAAATATTTAATGAATTAATGGAAATTTTAAGAATTAAAAAAAACCATCGTTAGATTTTTCAAAAATAAAGGCATGAATCTTCTTTTTTTAAATTTATTATCATTTTTTGACTTTATATTGGATATCAAAATTTTTTTAAAAATCAAAAGATAAAGATATTGAATGAATTAATAAAAATAAAAAAAAAATAAAAAATACCATCGTCAGATTTTTCAAAAATAAAGGTATGATTTTTTTTTCCTTAATTTATTATCATTTTTTGATTTTATATTTGATATAAAAATTTTTTAAAAAATCAAAAGATGAAGATATAAAAAGAATTAATGGAAATTTTTTAAATTAATAAAACACCATCGTTAGATTTTTTAAAAATGAAGAAATTATGATTTTTTTTTTTTTTTTTGTGATGAATTTTCGTGAAGTTATGAGCGCCAGAAAAAACTAATATAATAATTGAAAAAATAACTGAAACCATCATTTTTTAATTAGAAAATATGTTCAATTATAAAATTTGATAAATATTGGATAATGGGTTGCTTTGTGAGAGCTTCCAAAAATTTTCTTTTTAAATTCAAAATTTTTAGGTGGGTGAAAAAACTATTTTCATCATTACCATCTGTAGATAATTTCCCGAAAAATAAATCTCCACTAAACGAATTTCTGAAAAATGCTTCAATGCGGAAATATCTTTGACTAAACTTTTTTTTTAAGCGCTGAGAGCTAACTTCTGAGTCATAAAAAATAGCTCATTTTCGTTCGTTCTATCTGAATGCTCGTTCGATTGCCTTTAATTATCACTATGCAGCTCATTGATTTGACCACTTTTTCTAATAGATGAATGGTTTGAAAAATTTACAAAATATTATAAAAACCAATTTTATGCAGGTTGTCACTTTGATTACCACAAAAATTTTATACCAATCGCTTTGAAACTTGGTATACGTATTCTGTGGGTAACTACCTTGCTCTAGTTGGAAAATGAGCTCAATCGGTCGATTAGTTTAGAAATTATAGCATTCCAAAATTTAAAAAATGTCAAAATTTCATATATTTACTTATTCTTTATTCGATATTTTTTGAATATTATAACTTATCGACTTTTTATAAAATTGATCTAAAAGCTCTTTAAATAAGCTTTAATTTTCATGACTATATATGTGTCTAGAATGATAAAATTTCTTATCTTACCACTCTCAAATGAAATTTTGCTATTGCATTGGTTCTCCTACTTCTAATAGATTCCATAGAATCCTAACTACTGTATTTATTGGTAAATTTATGAAACCAATTGAATTCATATTATTGCTGTTTAACACTCATAAAATCTAAATATCTTAATTCAAGTGTGTAAATTCAATTTTGTTTTATTAACAGTAATAATGACTGATTTCAAGTATGAGTTTAGACCTATCATGATTTAAATTTCAACTTAAATTATTTTATTTAATTTTGTATTAACTATCAATCCTATGGTAAAAGACAGAATTTTTTTTTGGTAGATAATTTGATTTTTATCAACTCCAATTTTCGTTATTTAACTTACCATTACGATAATTATTTTAATTTTCTGATCTCAATGCTTAATTTTTTTGCATTCAACTTTGAATTTTTTGGGAATTCATTTTTTGTTCCATAACCTTGAGAATTTTTCAGAATGTCAAAAAAAAATTTATTTTGTTATTAATGTTTATTTGAAAGGTTGAAATAATCAAATAATGAGAAATCTACTTCCATTTCAGCTGCCGAATGGCCTTTTTTTGTTTGCTATAAGATTGCACTGTATGTGAGTAATTGTGATTGTCGCCTCAAATTCATTTAATATGAGCATTAGGCTGTACATTATTTTCTAAATTTAATTTTTTTTACTTGGTCATGATATAAATTATTAATTTGTGATCCCTATGTTAATCCTGCCTGAGTTATGATACTTTCTTATTTCAGTGCAATGAGAAAAATTTTATTACTTAATCAAAAATAAGAGTGCAGCTATGTAACTAACACATAGTTTTTAAGAAAATTTACCGCTTTTCAAAAAAGTCTCTTAGGTTTTTTTTGTGAATCCAACCATTTAAGAGATATTGAAGCTCTAAGTTTGATTTGTTTAAAAAAATTGGCGTTACTGTTGAAAAATTCATTACTTTCTAACATAGACAAACAATTAAGCACTATATAAATTTTTTCATAAGAAATTAACCGCTCTTCAAAGAAGGTGACTTATGTTCCGTAAATTCAATCGTTTAGGAAATATTATAAAACTTCCAAAATTATGAGTATTGTTTGTAGATAATTTGAATCTATTAGTAGAATTATACCAAAATTAATTGGAAATCGTACTAAATACCGAGTATGTTGTAACTTTATTTTCTGTATAAACGAATTTACCAGGGTACTGATATGCTGATGCTCTGTTGCAGCCAAGTAAAGTATCTAATCTGCAATCACAAAAATAAATATTTTTTTTTTTTTGTAGGCGTCATCGGCTAATGCTCTTTAAAACGATTGACAGATTTTTAACTAATTGGTTTCTGAATCATGAAATTTTTCAAGTGAATTTTTTAAGAACGAAGGAGAATCAAAAGCGAATCATCGACCATAATTTTTGTTGCCGAGAATTAAAAACTTCGGATAGAGAACTCAGAACAGCTTGAAAACAACAAAAAAAGCAAAAAAAAAAAAAAAAAACATAAGGAAAAACATGTAAGAGCATCAGAAGAAATCTAAGGAGAATGTAGGAGAATCAAGAACATAATTTTAAGAATTTGATAGAGCCAAAAGAGAACTAAAATTTCGACTGGGGCATAAATATATAGCAATCATTTTGTGCAATAAATTAAAATTTAAATTATTTAAAAACTTTTTCTGTTGCAACAAAATAATTATGTTACGTAACCGATCCTTTACGGGCACGGGGGTCCTGTAATTCATTACGATTTGTTACATATCAGGAGAGAGAGGAGTCTATAAAATCTTAAACATGTGTTGAATAATTTATGGATGTTCCATATCTCATCAAAAATTGTCGTACACAGAGAACAAAAAAGTACATTGTAGCTGAATAAATTCGCGAACTGAGTTTTGCATTAGTATGATCGAAGAACAATATCTTGATTCTATGAACACAAAAAACAAAATAAAAAAATTTAGAAAACTTAAGTCTCGCGCTATTTCCAATGTTTACGCAATAACCGTAGGTCACAATAAAAACTGTCAGGAGATCTTCAAATTCGAGATTTCAAGCTTTAAATTACTTCTTATAATTTTTCAATACAACCATTCTCCATGAACAAACAGACTTTTAAAAATAATTGAAAAATTTATAAAATTGTTTTGTTCCTATAATTTTTTCAACTTCCCAGATGTCGACTTCCTTACCTTTATCGGATGTCGATATTTGAGGTCCTAGGAAGATATTCTGACTATTTTCAAGATTATGTCCAAGCGTCTGCACGCATGAGTATGTGTGAGTGTGTGCGTGTGTCTGTGTAAACTTCTTATAACTTTTAAAGTAATGAACCGAGTTGAATGGTTTTTGCAGCAATCAGAAGAGCTTGTCGGTCATTTTCTTTCCTTGAAATTTCATATCATTTGGTCCAGTAGACTGAAGCATGTTTGTAAATCATAAAAAAAAAATTTTTTTAATTTCTACGAAACTACTTAAGTAATAAACTTCAAAATCTAATCAGCTCTAGAACTCGGTAATATGTGTCGATTGTCGCTTTAACCATCTTAATCAGTTAATTCGTTCAAGCGATATCGTCGAAGTGAGAAATGGTAATTAATGAATTAATGTTACTATACCAAAGTCCACCTCCGTTTGATGGGAGGCCGATTCCTCACCCTTTTGGGCATACTCGCGCTGCAAAGTCCTTTCTTTTCTACCATAATATTATATAACATTGAGCAACCTCAATATTATCGGTTGTTATAACCCTAGGATCAGAGATCCTTTGCGTGAGGGTGCCGAACCAACAGCAATTACGAGTCCATACCCAGAGTATCTTAGCATTCCGTATCCCTTATGCCGGCTTGGAAAGATGTGCCTATAGTACCAATTTCATGTATTGCTCGACATACCACAGTAGGTCGAGAGGGAACGTGGTTTCTTCCACTGCCTTCCTGCAAAGACACCCAGTTTGTTTTACATTCATGCGTCCATACTTCAACACATTCTCTCACACACCTAACTTTGGACTGACACCCGAAGTGCGCAGAGTCCTCACAATTCGTTTTCAATACACTTATGCGCAGATGTTCTGACATTAACTGGGTGGATGTCAGTTGAACCGCGATCTAGTATTTTCCTTTTTCCTCTCGGTGTTGAAACTGGCTGCTCAGCTTCTGATGGATACAATCTCTGCTGAAACCATTAAGAATTTTAAAGGAATTTGGAGATGAGGCAAGAATCCGTCCGATTTGTGGCCACTCCGCAACCTACCCTTCTATGCTCTGGAGCATCTCACGCTGAGGCTCAAGCTCGGTGCATTTTAGCAGTAAGTGCTAAACTGTATCCTCCCCTATGTTCCATTGGAGGCATTTGCGATTCTTTGCGAGTCCGTACTTGAAGATTCTATCTTTGTGACAGCCATGACAGGTTAAAATCTGGGTAAGGCAGAAATTAGGGCTGATGTGTTTGCTCGCTTAATGTTCAGTAACCTCGGGAAAAAAGTTGAATGTCATTCGTCCTTTATTCGTTGTGAACCACTTTTCTTGCCATCTGCGAATAGTTTCTTTTCTGAGGGAGACAAGGCATTCTTCGTGATCTTGCTGCACGGTCATGGATCCAAGGTTTGCCTGTTTCCCAGTGCGGAGATTGTAGCGGGTGCAAGTATTGACACACAAGCCGAATGGACACTGCCCCTGCAACAACACGAAGTCCCTCATACGATGCCGTCATGTATGAAGACCTCATCGTAATCAGGGCTCACCGTTGCAGGGCCCTAAGAGTATTCCAATCCTCCATTCTACATAAGTCACTCCAACCTGCTGCAGCATAAGTGACAACAGGTAGGATGGCGTAGACAACCGAAGGTTTTATCTAATTTCGCGTGCCTTGTCTTTATGTATGTTGTTGGTTTGAGGTCCTGGTCAAAGTGAACCCCTAAGTATCCAACGCTCTTTTAGTAGATTTCATAAAAATCTAACTGTTGTATTTGTCCTCATGATGGAATTTTCAAAAAATTTCGCTCCCTCTAAACTCAGCTCGACGAGCTGAAGTAGGTAATACATTTGGTTTAAAAGTTTATACATGTATTTATATATATATACGATATAAAGCGCCGTTCTCCAACAATAGCGTCCACAATTCTGCACCGATCTTTATGAAACTTAGTATACTTATTCTATGGACAATTATCTTGGATGAGTTCGAAGATTAGCCAATTCGGCCGATAAGTTTGGAAGTTATGGTTAATTGAAATTTTGTAAAATTAAAAAAAAAATTTGTTCACTGATTTAACTGGATGTAACTTTTAAACGGAAAGCGATAGCTCATATTTGTTTGTTTTATGTGAAAGCTCGTTCGATTGCCTTCAATTTTCACCATGCAGCTCGTTGATTTAACCATTTTTTCTAATAGATAAAAGGTTTTGAATATTTACCAAACATTATAAAAACTGATTTTATACCGATTTTCCCTCTGATTATTGCCACAATTTCAAACCGATCGCTTTGAAACTTGGTATACGTATTCTGTGGGTGACTACCTTGCTCTACTTGGAAATTGAGCTCAATCGGTCGATCAGTTTAGAAGTTATAGCATTTTAAAATGTCCAAAATTCATATTTTTACTTATTCTTTCTTCAACATCTTTCGAATGTCATAACTTATCAACTTTCTATAAAATTCATCTAAAAATCTTCAAATAAGCTTTAATTTTCATGCTTATATATGTGGCTAGACCAATGAAATTTCTTATATTACCCCTCATTTGATGAAATTTCGCTATTGCATTGGTTTTCCTACCTTTAATAGATTCCATAGAAATCTAACTACTGTATTCATTAGTAAATTTATGAAACTTACTGAATTCATATTATTGCTGTGTAACACTTATGAAATCAAAATATCTCAATTCAAGTGTGTACATTCACTTTTGTTTCATTGTTAGTGTTTATGACTGATTTCGAGTATGACACTTCGATCTATTATAATTGAAGTTTCAACTCAAATTATTTCATTTAATTTTGTATTAACTATTCATCCTATAATAAAAAACACAGAATACTTTTACGTAGATAATTTGATTCTCTTTAACTTCAACTTTCGTTATTCAACTTACTATTCCGATAATTTTTGCAATTTTTTAACTTCAACCTTTAAATTTTTTGCATTGAACTTAAAATTTCTTGACAAATTTTTTTTTCTATAACCTTGCGAATTTCTGAAAATGTCAAAAACAAAATTTATTTTGTTATTAATGTTTATTTGAAAGGTTGAAATAATCAAATAATGAGAAATCTACTTTCATTTCGGCTGCCGAAAGGCCTTTTTTACCATTACGATTTTTGGTAGCTTTGAACCATACGTAGGCTTTTTCTGTCTTTTCGATTCATAGAGGTATGGACGTTTGTCCTTGCGTGGACTGCATCGGGTGTATTCTCTCTTCAGGAATATGGCTTCGGTCTTCGACTCCGACATCGTAAGTTTCACCGAACGACACCATTCTAGTATCGAATCTACCGTCCCTTGTACTGTTTTCTGAATATCAGCACGTGAGATGCATTTTATGATGACGAGTCGTCAGCCTAGGCTACCAATTTGCTCCCGTGTTCTCTTAATTCTAATTCGTTAAGTAAATTATCGAACATAATGTTCCAAAACAGTGGCCCCAGAACTGATCCCTGTGGACATCCCCTTGTTCGTTTTTTGCTTTCTTTCCTAAATCCTCACGACAGTGAGACTGTCCTATCTTCAAAATAACTCTGAACTACCCTGTATATGTTTTTGGGGGTAACACGACTTTATCTCCCCGGACAAAATCTCCCCACGACAAAATCTTCTATGACAAAATCTCTCTATGACAAAATTTCTCCAGGATAAAATTTCTAAATTTATTTTTATTAGTTTAAACCCTATATATTTATGATATTTATGATATATATTCTATATATTTATGATATACACGTAAAATGTGAAAGAAAAATCTGAATACGATTTCAGTCGTCAGTTAGAAATCATTATAATCACATCGATTATTATAAGATCTTGTTTATACAGATCGTGTCCAGCAAATTTTGTTCTGGAGAGATTTTGTCCTGAAGACATTTCGTCCTGGAGAGATTTTGTCGTAGGGAGATTTTGTCAGGGAGATTTCGTCTGGAGAGATATCATGGTGGAACCGTTTTTGGGGTACTCCCGCTTCTCTAATCCCTCGAGCACTTACGGCCACCACACATTGTCGAGTGCGCCAGAAATATCGAACACGGAAAAATTGAAACCTGACTAGTTCCTGTGCAGCACACGACTGAATCGTGTGCAAGAAAAAATAAAGACAAGTACACGGCTGGTTTTGATGCGCGCACTAACCAGTCGTGCCTAGCACCGGACTCAGTCTGGTGCAGCGCTCAAACGGCATCACCGTAATCAGTCGTGTGCAGAATAATACTGATTCCTATGTGCACATTAGGGTGGCGCAAAAAAACCGAATATTTTTTTTTTTTTTCGATCTCGCATGAAAATTCGTTTGTTTACAATGTTTTGAGAAGCCTCTCCAAAAATCAGCTCGATAAAAAATTTTTAAGAGGTCGCTCACGAATTTTGTAAATATCAAAAATGTATGAAATTCGGATTTTTGATTTCAAAATTTTTTTTTTCTCGTGGCAGCAATAGTTTATATTTGTAAAGTCATGACTATGCTGAAAATTTCAGCCAAAAATTCGAATATTTAAACGGCGCTCAAGAATTTTAAATATTTACTGATAATATGTAACTAATAGTTTGAATTAGTTTTTGTATTTTTTTATAACTCAATCATTGTCATTTCAGTGAAATATAACTTTTGCAGAACCAAAAATATACAGGACAGTCTTTAACAATAAAATTTGGTAAGTTTTGAATAAGCGAAAAAATCTACAAATTGAATTAAAAAAAAAAATAATTATGTAAAAAACTTATTATTTCTATTTTTCGGGTTATATTTTCATTCATTGTCATGTAAATTGATGGTGAAAAAATCGAGAAGCTTTATTATTAATATTCAAAGGTCGCTCGAAAACGGCCAAAAGACAGCACTCAGAAACATTCAAAATTCTTGAGCGAGGTTTAAATATTCGAATTTTGGGTTTAAATTTTCAGCGTAGTCATGATTTTACAAATATAAACTATTGCTGCCACGAGAAAAAAAAATTTTTGAATTAAAAAATCCGAATTTCATTCATTTTTAATATTTTAAAAATTCGTGAGCGACCTCTTAAAAATTTTTTATCGAGCTGATTTTTGGAGAGGCTTCTGAAAACATCGTAAACCAACAAATTTTCATGCGAGATCGAAAAAAAAAAAAAATAGTCGGTTTTTTTGCGCCACCCTAGTGCACATGAATCAGTATTGTTCTGCACACGACTTATTATAGTGCTGCCGTTGTTGCCGTTCGGGTGGCGCACCAGACTGAGTACGGTGCTAGACACGACTGGTTCGGGTACAACACCGTAACTACTCATGTGCTGCTCACGACTCATTCTGGTGCAGCACCGTAGCTACTCGTGTGCTACACTCGAATGGTTGCTGTTTATAACTAACTAAGTGTGGTTAAAGAAAATGTCAACGAATTTCAAAAGCACAAAATCTCAATATTTTTAAATATTTAAAATGTATTTTTACATTCAAGTGTAAACGATGATGAAATATATTTATAAATTTTCTACTTACTTATGTTACGTCAAAATAACACATATTAAGAGTAGCGCTCCTGTTTAGCCTTCGCCTAGCGAAATAACTGGGACGGAGCTATAAGGATGACTGTTTATTTAAAATTAAAAGGAAATAAAAATTAAAAAATGTTTCGTTGTCTAAGAGATAAATTAAAATAATAAAAACTAAGTAAAATGAAATTTAATTAATTAAGTAAAAAAAATAATAAAAGCAAAATTAAAACAACTTCCAAATTTATTAAAATCAAAACAATTATTTAAAAATTATTACAAAACAAAATTTAATTTGCATTAGACAATTAAATGCAATTTACAATTTTAACACTTTTATAAAATGGTTTAACTCTCGATATCACTTGTTATTTAATTTATTTAAAATCAATCAATTATTATTTAAGATTTGATAATTAATTATTTATTTAATTAAATTGTTACCTTGATTTATTTGATGATTATTATTGTTATCAATAGTTATTTATTTGATTTTTTATTTATTATTCTTCAATATTGAATATTAATATTGATTTAATTGTATTAAATTCAATATTGAATTTTATTTATTGAATGAATTAAATTTAAATAATTCAACTTGAACTTGATAATTGATGGAATATTTATCAAAATTATTTTTATTAAAATGAATTATTACTTTCAATAATTCAATAATTATTTAAAAATATTCTGAATTATATTTTTATAATTCAGTTTATAAATATTTAAATCACATTACAATGATTTAATAAAATTAAGGACCGTGCCTTTAAATAATTAAAATTTCGTCGATGACGAATGAGCTCACTTAGGAAACTGAATTCTTTTTCGATTTCCAGAAGAGCTGTTACCAGGTAGTAACATCCCTTCCAATAATTATTTAATTATACTAATTATTTTATTGGCTATAATTAAATCAATATTTTTTCATAGTTATTATTTATATATATATATATATATATATTTTTCATGACTTCCAATGCAGTTAGCAACATACGCATAAAGCATTGGAGTCGAATTCATAAATCAATATTTATTGATTCTTATTTTTTCTTTTATTACAATTTATTTTTTTATTATTTAAGCATTTTATAATTTATTCTATTTTAATTATTAATAACTTTTTATTAATAATTATTATTTCTTTATAAAAATTTCATAATTTCATTTCATACTCCTTTATTCCTTTATTATTTTACTTTATTATTAATAAACTTATTATTAATAATTATTTTTCATTTATAATTTTTCTATAAATATTTTATCATTTCAAAATTCTATTTCATACTTTACAATAATATTCTTTTCATATTTCATAATTCATTTCATTTTTCATTATTTATTTAATTATTAATAAATTTCATTTTATTATAAAATATAGTAATTTGAATTTATATTTAAATTTCATAATCATTTAATTTTTTTCATATTGAATCATTTTATTTTCATATTTATTTACAACAATATTTCATAATAAAAATAATTTGAATTTAAATTCAAATTTAAAAATCATCAGCCGTAATAATGGCTGGAAGTCATTTGCTAATTAATTAATTCATGCATAGCCAGATGGCATAACATGTACGATTTTTTTTAATAAGCTGATTGACAGTAAGAATACGACGTCGTGACGTCACACTTACCTTAATATTTAAATGCTATTTCCAGAAAGTATATTTGAAATATTTAAAAATATTGAGATTTTGTGCTTTTGGAATTTGTTGACATTTTTTTTTAACGCACTTAGGTAGTTACAATCAGCAACCATTCGAGTGTAGCACACGCGTAGCTACGGTGTTGCACCCGAACCACCCGTGTCTAGCACCGTACTTAGTCTGGTGCGCCACCTGAACGGCAATAACGGCAGCACCATAATTAGTCGTGTGCAGGACAATACTGATTCTTGTGCACACACGAATCAGTATTGTTCTACACACGACTGATTACGGTGCTGCCGTTCGGGTGCTTCACCAGACTGAGTCCGGTGCTAGATACGACTGGTTCGGGTGCGCACCAGAACCAGTCGTGTGCTTGCCCTTATTTTTTCTTGCACACGACTTAGTTGTGTACTGCACAGGAACCAGTCGGGTTTCAATTTTTCCGTGAAGAGGTCGGATTGCTAGATTCTCTGTTGTCGAATCTAGTAGGCAGCACATCTCAACAATTGCATCCTCCGTCGACTTTTTCGCCATGAAACCAAATTGTTGACTGGAGATCTTATCTCCAGCTAAGACTGTAGTTGTGTGTCTTGACTTAATTTGTCTTTCAAATACCTTCCCTACTACCGAAAGTAAACATATTGGCCTATAAGATTTTGGGTCACTTGCGTTTTTATCACTGCTCTCAAGGAGCATAATAATCTCACCCTCTTTTGATGCGATTGGGAAAACTCTTAACTCTAAGCATCTAGTACACAATTCTAAAAATTCCCCTGACAAAATAGTTGCTTCTCTTTTAATTACCTCGTTCTCAACTAAGTCTGGTCCGGGTACTTTTCTATTTTGAAAGGTCTTTAAAGTCCTATACAATTCACGTGGGGTGAATAGATCGGCGTCTGGTGGCGTCTCACTTCTTCACTGATTTCTTTCTGCTCCTGTGTTTCTTTATCAGGTTTATCATCTACAATACGTGCGTTGACAAAGCAGCTAGCTGTGTTCTTAAAGCTTTCTGTGGATCGTCCGTCACGCGGAGTGTGGTGAGCACTCTTTTAACTCGGTGTTTGTCTACCTGGAGCTTGTGAACAATGCTCCAGTGCTCTTTGTTACCGTTCGACGTGACAAACTTTTGTCAGTTGTTTTCTCTCTGTCTTTTAATGTGTTTCGAGTATATTTTGCTGCGTTCTAAGTACGTCTTTTTAAGTTCTGTCCTTTTGCCTTCTTCCGTCTCCCTCTGATATTCCTTTCTAGCTTTGTAGACTGCTCTTTACTTTTGTTAGCTTTCTGGTCCACCACGGGTATGATTTGACGTGCGGCTTTTTCCACGGGATAGCAAATTCGCATGCATCTATTATGGCTTTAGTGAGTGCATCGGCATACTTTTCTACGACCTCGACCGTTTCCAGCGCCAGTCCTTCAAGATTCTCTCTTGCGAGTTCTGGTAGTTTCTCGTGGAACTTCTTCCAAACGGCCAATGCATGGTTGAACTGCTTGGGATCAGCCCCATCGAGACCCTCCCGGTCTCTTGGATTTCTTAGGCTGATATCGATCGCATAGTGGTCAGTACTTTGCACCCACTTGCGTTTGATGGACCAGATTTGTACGAAAAAGTGCATGTTTTGGGGTAGCTAGTGTGACATCTATATATGATTCCCCTATTGTCGCAGCATGAGTTGGGCGCTCCCTTTTCATGTTTAAAATTTCCAACCTGTTATCATCTATAAAATCCTCTAGTTTCTGTCCCTTCTCATTTGTTTCTAGACTCCATCTAATAGAACTAGCATTTGCGTCCATCCCAAATAGAATTTTTTTTCCCTTAATGCTTGAGCTACCTTTTCTATTTGCGTCATGTGAATTTCTATCTTGTCACAACACTGGAAGTATGGCGATACCACGTAGAGAGAAGGGCCTGGACCCACAATTTGAGAGCATACACAGTGAGAGGGACTCAGTTGAGAAATTTGAATCATTTTAAATTTAGGATTTGTTAAGCAAATGGCTGCAACTATCTTAATCTGCAAATCCATTCGAGAGATTTCGTCGGAGAAAGAAATGGTTAATAACGGGCTTCCTTGAACATCTTTGAAGCAACTAAATCAACCATTCCCAAAATTAAATCAGCCATAGAAATTAAGAGAATGCGCCGATTTCCACATCGAACATCAAAATCGGTTTATTAGTTCGAAAGATATCGACGACAAGTTTAATTAATAACAAATGTCATCTTTCCTGAATGAATCATAATTTAACGTACTAAATTGTATTTAAAATCATACCAACTCTTTATTTTCACGGTCTCCCTGGATCACTACATAAAGTAATTCGATTGGTTTTCTACTTTAAACAATATATTCAAAAAAAAAAAAATTGAAAAACTACCATTTTTAGTATTCTTGGAAATCTTATAAAATAGCAGTTTGGTTTTGGTCAAAACTGATTTAAATCCTTATTTCGATCTTTTACATTGATTTTTACCTGAATACATCTATGCTTTTGAACATAATCGTGAATGAAAATGTGAAAAATATTTATTCAATATTTTTTTTCCGATTCTTTAATTTTCGAACATCAATATAAAGCGCAACTCGTTTGAGCTTGAAAAGCTCTTAAAAAATAATTGCATTCAAGAGTATTTTAAAGCTCGAAAATGTATGTACAATGTTTTCGAGCTCATCAAGCTTAAAGAGCTCGGAAACAGCAGGAAGTTTTAGGGCTAGCCCTCAAGGCTAACCGTTGCTTAGATTTTTTTTTTTTATAACAACTTTCCTGCATAAATTATTCTACAGCTGTTCTTTCCAGTGTGTTGCTCCGATGACGTTATGGTATTTTTTTTTCACGAATGATCAAAAGCATTGAAACCTTAAAAATTCAAAAATATGTTTTTGCTTTTTTGTAAATACAGTTATACATTAATTTATTTGTAAAATGAGTTAGGGTTATTCCAAAGTGCTTCGTCGATTGCGTAAACTTTGTCATCAAGTGATTTAAGATTTCTAAAATCAAATCTTAAATGAACGTAAGCAACTGATTGGTCAAACAAATCATTGAAATAGTACACTAGTAACGGTGAAAAATGCGAGGAAAATCTTTGAATTATTTTTACATGACGTCGAGGTTGTGTGTGATGAGCTACAATGACCGTAGCCCAGGAATAAAAATCAGCCAGTATATAGTAAATATTTGGAAAATTGCTCCATCCATAATAGAATAGTTCTATAGTCACTGCGAAATAAATGCATTTTGTTCGAAAACAACTATCACTTATATCATTTTCATCAGTAATGATTCTAGAACCATAATTTATATCAACATCAGGCACATTGTTAGGATACTCTACTATGTCATATGCAAAGCCTTCCATATATCGATTATACACTATAAAAGTTGGGGTCGATTCGTGATCATTGTTTTTCCAACGTGACAATATGCTGTCTATAACGTTATTCTCCATTGATATGCTATACAGCTCTTTGACTGCCTCTACAATTTCTAGCAAAAATTCATTTGTTATTTTTGTCTTAAAATATAGTGAGAATTCATCACGATAACGTTCTTTATGGCTTGTAGGAAACATCGCTGATTTGAAGAGTCGTACGCAATTATTCAATTGTAATAGTCTAAAATAAAGAATGTAGATATGAGAAAAAATTACTGTTTTTTCCAACTGTCGACAAAATAGCACTATTTATATGGCAATGACATCGCCTGTAATGAATTGTCACGTAGCGATTCAAACGTGAATCGCTGCAAGTGCTTTACTATCTCGCCGTGAATTTAACAACACCTCCTAGCTAATATACAGCACATTTAATTGTAATAATTTATTATTATTTAAATATTTATATTATTTCGATTAATTATTTAATTATGATGTACAATGAATTTATTGATATTATGGTTTTTCTATATTTATGTTTGATAATTATTTTGAATTTTATGTATTGAATGGATATTTTTATTACAGTCTGTAGCACACGTGTGTATACTATATATGAAAATATCGACCGAAGGAAGAGTAAGTCGATATAGTGGGGATAAAAATCAATATTTTTTCTCCAGCCACGTGGTACACTGAATTAGTTATTATTTTATTGTTTAAAGGGTTAATAACTATTATGTTTATGATTATTGATAGAAAATATTATTTAATAATTATTATGATATAACTCAGGTCGTGTTATAAGTTTAAATATTTTATTTTGATTGATAATTTCGGGTCTGATGTCATTAGAGGGGATAGCACGTGAGTAATACCCATCTCTCGGAAAACCGACGTGAAATATAGTCAGAGAGGACCGGGCTATTGTAAAGATAAGACATGTTGTTGTCTGTAATTTTTTAGTAAAATTGGTTCTTGCCCAATTGCCGATAGTAAAATAATTAAATATTGAAGAAAGTTTATTGGTTTTATAAATATTTTGTTGTATTGAATTAAAGTATTAGTTTACGTATTATTTATAATTAAAAGACTCCAGACGTAGATTATTGTCGACGCTGGTAAGTCAATTGCATTTTCATTTGTTGCATCGGCTATCGCTGGACCCTCAATAGAGTTGATCACGATAAATAATTGATCAATAATTGAACCTGAGTTAATATTGTACAAATAAGTTGAATATATTCGGCGTACGTCCTATAGTTTGGTGCATATGTGCGTAGACACGTCGAATAAATTCATTAAAAGATTAGACAAGAATAGCGTATTTAGCTTCTTGTATTACAATACTATTTAAAATATTATTTCTCTGGGTTAAATTTATTCTGTAATTTAATGCTATGCAACCCAGTGTTGTCAAATATATATTGAGTACCCGTGTCTTTCTCTCCCCAGAGTAAATAATTTAAAATAAAGAAAAAGATTATTGTTTTTAATTGTATACAATTTATAGTTATTTTTTAAGGTAAATTTATAACTTGTAATTTGAGTTCCCAGTGGATAGAATAATTTAATTGATTATTATTATTATTTCGTGTTGAGGGGCAAGGCTCATAGTGCTAGTATATTCCAGAATGTATTAGCTATACTAATGACCATTGCCGACATATATATAGTGGTTAGTTCTTACCACTATACCATCCTAGACGGACGTGTATCTTGTACTTACATTTATATGTACGACATATGGGGCTTTTGCCGACCAAATTTTACATGTCCTTGGAAGTGATATTTATTGTTGCTACGTACTATACTAGACGTATGTATGCAATGATTTTTTGAATGTACGGATTATTTCTGTGATTTTCGAAAAATCATCGCGTGGGGGTGTTTATTATCCCCACTTAATTATATGTCGCGTGGGGTTTTGGAATCGCCTTCAATGATCTCGTGTTGTATGAACTACTGAGTTCAGAGTCAGGACTTGTGTTTAGATGCAGATGACTCTAGCAATAACGCATTGCTATTTGTATCATAAATTATGACTAGTGACTTAAGATCTTAGTCTACAATTGATATTTCAAACTGGCAAAGATATCAAAATATGAAAGAAACCTTGTTCACAATACCAGTTATTAAAAATTTCTAGAAATATTCATATGAAAATATTTCTCAAAATACCCGGGAAATAAATTTTTCATGGAATTTCATAAAATTTTATGTAATTCTAAAAAATTTTATCAAATTTCACAAGAACGTATCAAATTTTATGAAATTATACTATTAAAATTTGGTAAAATTTTATGGAATTTTATAAAGTGTCTTAAAATTTTTTACAATTATATAAATCGTCATAAAATTGCATAAAAATTTTTAAAATTTTACATCATCGTTATTGAGATCCTAAAGCGCTATTGGTATGAAATTGTATATGTTTTTATGAAATTTCATAAAGTTTTGCAAAATTTTGAAAAATTTACAAAAAAACTTATGAAGTTTTATCAAAAACCATGTAACAGTTTTATGGAATATTATTAAATTTTGTGAAATTTCAAAAAAATTTTTGAAAAATTGCGCAAACAGTCAAAACTTAAATTTTATAAGATTTTGCAAAATTTTACAAAATTTTATGAAACCTCATAGAATTAAAAAAAATTTTACATAATTGCTATGAAGATCAGAAGGAATTAGCGATATATAATTTTATTTATGTTTATAAAATTTTATGAAATTATAAAGGTTATGAAATATTATAAAAATCTATAAAACTTCATATAATTTTACAAAACTAAACTTATGGCCTTACATGAAATGTTACAAAATTTTATTAAATGATATTAAATTTTATAAAAATTATCTCATGGTTCTTAATAAATATTTATAAATAGATTTGAAATTTCATGAATTTTTATATAATGTCATGAAATTTTAAAAATATCAAAAACTTGAAAAAAATAACTTCTTCGAATCTTGATAATAAGTATGTAAAATTTTTAAAAATTTTATGGTTTCTTGAAATTTGACAAAATTCAATAAAATTTCGTGACGTGTTATGAAACTACATAAAATTTCAAAAAAATTTATAAAATTTTAAATCAATAACTCCTTGGGATCTTGATAACAATTATGTAAAACTTTCTAAATTGTTTTGAATTTTGATGAAATTTTATAACATATTACAAAATTTTGTAACATATTATGAAATTTTATTAAACTTCATAAAATTTTACAAGTACGAGGTTTTTGCCTTTCACGAAATTTTACGAAATTTCATGACATTTTATGAAAATTATCTCATCTTTTCCAGTAAAATTTTTCCAAATTTTATAAATTTTAATAAAAATTGAGTAGTATAATTTCGTAAAATTAGTGAAGATTTTGTGAATTTTCATGAAAATATTTTTTCCTGGGTTATTATATTTTATCATGAAATCATTAGTTCCTCCAAATTATAAAATTTTATAAAATTTAGTATAAAAGTTTAAAACTCCATATCTCTATAAATATACTATTTTTTATACTATTTATTATGGGTTCGAGCCCAGCAGTCGCCGGAATTTTTTCGTCAATAAAAAGTATAATTAGTCTGCCTCAGTAATGCTTTTATCCATTAGATCAATAATATGTGGCATCAAGTTGCAATTTTTTTTTTCGTGATCTAATATTTTTTTCAGAAAATAAATACAGACTAGAATTTCATGAAATTTTGTAAAATTTTATCAGGCCACTTTCAGCATAAAATTTCAGAAATTTTTACTAGTGAAATGTTATGAAATTTTACAAAATTTCATGAAAAAGTTTTTTCCCGGGTATTCAGAAAATCAGAAAATTTTAAGAATCTCTCTCTATACGCAGATAATTTTTGAGTAAAAATTACCCATACAATTTGGTACTGTAAGGATATCTAGTCAGTCACTAAATTTTTACTATGTTGTTAGTAGAAATTACACTTTATATCCATGTTATTAAGTAGTATATTTTACCATGAGCATGGGGGAAACTTATATATTTACCACATGTCCTCTCAGTATTAAACTTTTTGGGTAATTTTTACTAAAAATTTCTCTGCGTGCATATATCTTTTAGCACTTTATTAATATGCTCTGATCTATGTTTTAAATATATATTTTAAATTCTGATCTCAAAAAATAACAGCTGTGAGAACTGTTAAAGCTAAAAAAAAAACTTCGCAATATCACTTATCAAAAAAAAAGTCGCAAAAAAGTCACAAAAAAATCGCAATACCACTTATCAAAAAAAAAATTCGAGGAATATTCAGTTCAAGATATCTCGAAAAGTATTCAGAAAATCAAAAAATTTTAAAACACTCTTTCTATAGAATTTTTAATGCTATATCAATAAGCAAAAATAAAAAATAACAACTGTGGAAGCTGTCAAAGGTAGATGGGAAATTTCGTCTCCGCACCACTTACCAAAAAAGTTCTAAAAATTTTCAGATGAGAATATTTCGAAAATCATGACAGGTATAATAAAATCATAAGATTCTTGTGTTTGGAGCTTTTTGTTCTGATTTAATACTGATCTCTCTATATATATCATGACATAAGAATTAACCTATGTCACGTGGGGTTTTATAACCCCTTCATTAATCTTGTGTCACATGAACTCCTGCGTTTAGGAACCTAAAATAAAATTACATTCAGGTACTTCTGGCAGTAACAATCAGTTATATGTCTCGCAAATGATACCAAGTATTTTAAAATCACATCCTTGCATTGAAAGTTCAAGCTGAGGAAGCTGTCAAAGTTAGAGGAATTTTTGTTACCATGTTACTTATCACAAAAATTCCAGACAATTTTAGCTGAAGATATCTCGAAAATGATGACAGGTATAAACAAAACGTAAGATTCTTGTTTTAAAAGCTTTGTGTTCTGATTTAACACTGACCTCTCTCTATATGTCATTACATAAAAATTAACGTTTGTCGCGTGGGGTTTTTATAACTCCTTCAATAACCTTGTGTCACATGTATTACTGCGTTCAGAAACCTAAGATAAAATTACATTCACGTGCGTTTGGCAATAACTCTCTGTTATGTGTATCGAAAATGATGACAAACATTTTACAATCACATGCCAACATTGAAACTCCAAGCTGAGTATGCCGTCAAAATTAGCAAAATTTTTATGACCATACTACTTATCACAAAAATTCTAGATATTTTCAGATGAGAATATCTCGAAAATTATGACAGATATCAATAACTAATAAGATTATTTTTTTTCGAGCTGTTCATTCTGATTCAACTCTGAAATCTCTACATATGTTATAAAACTAAAATTAATATATGTCGTGTGGGGTTTTTTTAGCCCCTTCAATAATTTACTTTTAAATTGTTTACAAGTTATTGTCAATTATTTGGCGTGTTCGGCCAAACTGCCCTTAGTAAATTAGCTCAGGACTTAGTTCGGCCGAACATGCTCAATGAGCATTCTCACCACAAAGTTCCTTAATAGCCACTTTAGCTTGAAATTGACGGTAATTTGATGTTGAAATTACCTGGAATCTGCTGCTCGAATTTACCGACAATTTCACAGCAAAAGTTGAAAATAAAAATTTGCGGTTAATTTTTCTTCATTTTAAAGGTAACTTTTCACGAAAAAAAAGTCAGTAATGTTCGTTCTTACCATTTCAGAAGGTAAACAAATTTATACATAAAATTATTTACAATTTGACGGTAAAAAAATACTTAACAATTTTTCAAGTCAAATTAACAATAAATTGATATAAAATTTGCCTGAAAATTAACGACAACTTTTTTCTAGTCAACTTTTGAAGTGAATTTGCATTCTAATTCGGGCAGTAAATTTACGTCAAATTCAATAGCAAGTTGCATGCAAATTGTCGTAAAAAATGGAAGAGTCCAAAGTTGACGGAAATATGACAAAAAATTCATCGAAACTTTTGTAAAGTAAACTTTTGCTAAAGCAAACTGTGCTAATAGGGTTCATACCCCAATAGTACAGTTTGTTTAGCAAAAGTTTACTGTGCAAAAATTTCCTTGAATTTTTCGTCAAATGTCCGTCAACTTCGGGCTTTTCCGTTTTTGACGTCAATTTGTATACAACTTTTTAAACAATTTGACGTAAATTTACTATCCAAATTAGAATGAAAATTCACTTCCAAATGTACAAAAATTGTCGTCAAAAACCGAAAAGCCCGAAATTGACTGACATTTGACGGAAAATTCAAAAAAACTTTTACTCGAGTTTTTCTCTTGTAAAAAAAAGTTACCTCTAAATTGAGAAAAAATTAGCCGCAAAGTTTTTTTTCTAACTTTTGCTGTCAAATTCAATGCCAAATTATTGCTGTAAATTTTCGTCAATTTGTAGTCAACATAGCCATCAGAGTGTGGAGTATCGACCGTGATAGTTGAAAATATTTTTTTTTCAAAAACTTACTGTTTAATGTTTCGAATCGGTTTAATGTCGAGTTTTCACTGTCAAAGGTTTGACTTTTACATGAGTACAACATTAACTATGAATCGCCAGTAATGTACAACCACAATCTGAAGACAAGTTAACCCAAAAAAGTGAGTCTGCAAGTTTTAGTAAAAAAAACTTATAAAACAAAAGCTACTTTCCAGTTGACAGAAAATTAGGTGAAAAAACACAGGTTTACTTCCAAACTAACAACAAATCAACGTTAACTATTTATACATGAAATTTGTGCCGTTCAGTTGATGTCAAATTTGACCTGCAATTTATCTTAACTTAGCAACCCTAAAAGCCAGAATTTTTGATCAAAAAGTTGACTCAATTAGTTGTGATTTGTCAACAGATTATCGAGAACTTCACACTCTGAGAATCTTGACGACAATTTCCTTAAAAAGTTGACGAAAATTCACTGCCGCAATTTGTCATCAAATTCAACAAAAAGTTCTTGGCAACTCATTGCTAGTAAAATTCTAGGAAAGCTGAAGGCAAACTTGTTGACAACAGTTGCACAGTCGGAAATTGTCGACAAGTTGACAGTAACTTCTAACATCAATTTTTTTACCCTCAAATTGTCAACATTTTTATGTATAAATTTGCTTATCTTCTAAAATGATAAGAAAGAACATTACCGACTTTTTTTTATCGTAAAAAGTTGCCTTTAAATTGAAGAAAAATTGACCGCAAATTTTTCTTTTCAACTTTTGCTGTCAAATTGTCGGCAAACTCGGGCAGCGGATTTCTGGTAATTTCAACATCGAATTACTGTCAATTTCAAGCTAAAGGGGCTATTAGGGTACTATCAATTTGGTTATTAAAGTATCAGTGGGCGTGCTATTGAACTACATTCCGAAGAGTGGGGATAAGATTCATCGGCGACTTAAGCTGATATTCATGGTCGGGACTTAAGGCATAAGATCTGTCTGTGAGTACTAGCCTTACTCTTCGGTATATGTTTTACTCCATTTTGTCGAATCAACTAGCAATTTATTAAATGTTGTATGTACTGTTTATATCTTTAATCCTGACACAATACGTTGTATTCAGTTTTAATAAATGTATATCATTCAACAATAATTTTTATTAACACTGTTGCTATCAAAATACGAAAAAAATTTAACATGGTAGGTATTTCATCGTATATACTATAAAAATATAATGAATGATTTAATTTCTATGATCCTGAAACTGAAAGACAATCAACAATTAATAGATTTTTTTTCAACATTAGTTACAACAAAAAAAAATACGCACATATAGAAAATTGAAAAAACCGTGAGTGCAAATTTTTGAAATGTTTTTTTTTTTTTTTTTTTTTTTTTCATAATTTATCATTTTGGTAAAAAATTCCAAAAATTATTGAACGTTGTGTAATTTCAGTATCATTTATTTTTATATTTCAATAACTAACCTAATTTACTTATTAATTGCTGTTTAATTTGTAATTTAATACTATTTTTTTTTTAATTAGGCGGCTCGAATGTTAGACTTAAATGATCTTCAAAGGCTATTGATAAGAGATATAGCTCAGGAGTATAATTGGAATGACTCCGATAGTGACTGTTATGACGGAGACGATGAAGACTTCTTAGAAGATTTTGATAATGTATTAGATTTAAAAGCTAAAACAGATAAAAATAATTACTATGAAGATGAAAATGATTTAAATAAAAATTCTTATTCCAACGAAAAAGAGAAGTTTGGTTTACAGATTGACCAGAAAAACTCTACACTAAAAACTGTAAAAGTGACAAGTCCTAGAGAATGTTTATTTTTGTTTTTTGACGATGAAATTCTGAAGTTGATGGTCAATGGTACGAACTCTCACATTACTGAAGCTTGTAACAATTTTTCAAGAAGCCGTGATTGTTCACATACAAATATTAAAGAAATCAAAATCTTTATTGGTCTTCTCATTGTTACGTCCCAGCCTGCTCGTCAGATTTCTCTGACTATTTTTAAATACTAATTATTTAGAGACCGATCTGAGACCTAACTAACTAATTAATTAAGATGTATATTGATAATTTAGCAAGTGGCATAATTAATAAGTCACTCTATATCATAGGACATAATATTATATAATAATATAATATAATATAATATAATATAATATAATATAATATAATATAATATAATAATATAATATAATTAAATAATATAATATAATAGAATATAAAATAGTATAATATTATTTAGAATATTTAAAACATATTGATAAAGTTATTTTTCTCTTAATATTTGTTATGTACAAATAAGCGCTGACGCCTCGAGTAAATCCTCGAGACGTGCAGCTGCACAAATACTTATTTTGTTCTAAGATAACTTTTGTTAATAGATAAGTAACTCATTTGTTAATAACAAAAACGGAGAAACCGTGAGAACGGAGAGTGGATCATTCGAGAATATTGCTTATCTCGATCCACCCCTCTATATCGAACGATGCGCGGGCCTGATGCCCAAGCGCCTCGCATTGATAAGAAACTAACGCTAGTTTTTTTCTCGATCAAGAGAATGCAGTCTGAAACATAATCATAGAGAGCAGTCAGGCTCAATATTAAAAACTCAACTTCGTTCTCACCCTTTTGAAGTTATTGTTAAGAGTACGTAAACAAATTTATAAATTGATTAAATTGTATATTTACACAGTATTCATAGCTATTCTTTTACAATTGAATAAATCGGATTCAGATATATACAAAATAATATATTATATTCAAACAACCAGTTTATTTCAACCACCAAATGGTGGCTGTTCAACCTATACAAATTATTATTTATAATTATATGTAAGTTTTCATTACGTCTATTTAAAATCAACCGCTCAACTACGCCAGCGCCAAATCATCAACCAGGACGTAACAACTTATTATATAATTAAAATTGGTGGCAGCGACGGATTCGAACAGCCCCCGAATAGACTGGTCAAATCGCAAAAATCCGAAAATTTTTTTTTCTCACAAGAAAATTGACATCAAGTTATCAAAGTGAAATTATATCGACGTGAAAGAAAAAAAAAGAAAATTGTGAAACAAAAGTGAAAAATTAAGTGAGAATTGAAGTGAGTAAAATAAATAATAATAAAAAAAATTCCAATAAATAAAATTAAAAAAAAAAAAATTCGTAAATAACTAAAATGAAATTATAAAGAAAAAAAATTAAGTTAATATTATCTAACATTTGAATTAAAAATTCTGAAAATTTTTTTTAATATCCGAGATTCGAAATTTAATTTTATTTCGCTCTCATAAAATAATAAATAAAAAAAAAATATATATACATTCATAAAAGTCAGACATATCAAGAAAAAAAAAAATAAATAAAAATTTTGTGAATAAAAAAAAAAAAAAAGTCATAATAAAATTCAAGTGAGTGAAGTTAATCAAGAATCAAAAATAAATTTTAATAAATCAAATCTACCAACATCATTTACGACGCCCGACGGACGCAGTTCAACATCATTAAGTGCTGAGATATCTACATTGTGCATACCTGCTGACCTTCACCATCAACCTTCTGACGGCAACGTAGATCTTCGCATCGACCATAATTTATTTTTATAATCTTCTAAGTAGTAAGTCGATTTATCGATACCATTCAATTTTGTAAATTTTTTTTACGTTATATAAATTTAAAAATATAAATTCATAAAAATGTCTCAATTAGAACTTATGGAAACTTTCCTCACTGAGGCAAAAGATACGATAGAAACGTTAGTAAATGAAATAAAAAAATTAAGATCAGATCATGAACGAGTAAAAAATACTTTTAATGAACAATTCGAAACTGAATTAGCGCGACCAATAAAAGAGGAAATGAATAAATTGGATATTACAAATTCAAAAATCAGGAGACATGGTAGTGTCTCGCGCCAAGTACACGTTCAAACACATGTATATGTGTGAAGTGTCATGGCGCGAGCCTGCCGTGTTCAGGAGACACGGTAGTGTCTCGCGCCAAGTACACGTTCAAACACATGTATATGTGTGAAGTGTCATGGCGCGTGCCTGCCGTGTATCTATACCGGAGACATACTGGTTTTTGGCTCTTTTTAGCTCTCATTTTTAAAAACTTTTTTAAAACAATAAATTTTTAGAAAATTCCTTCTCTATTCGAAAGATCATTGATTGTTCGTCTTAAAACTATAAAATTTTATTCATTTTAGTTATGAGAATAATTTAAATAATAAAATTAGGCCAGCATATACTATACCACCCCCAAAACACACAATTTTATAAATTTTTTCGTGCAAAAAGGGCACTGCCAGAGAATAAAAAGTTACAAGAAATGCCATGATTCAGTAAAACGTTGAAATTTTTTTATAGCTATGATTCATTTATTCACCACCAGCGGTGCTTCAGTCTGTATTTTTTACTATAGTTTCATGAGTTAAATTCAAATTCTGATATAAAATTTCAAACAATCCGTAATTTTAAATTATTATCGATATCATATCAGGAGATGACGATCAATGATCTAAATTAACATGAATAAATCCTTGTTAATTTTCTTAATATCTAAGATGAATTTTTTTTTTTATTCATTTCACATTCATTCAGAGTTTACTTGTATTTTTTTAATGTTTCCCGACTTTGCATACATGTATATCACAAAAATATTATTTGTAGGTTGCTAAAATTTTTGTTTCTTATTTTTTCAAGTTCTATCTATCTATCCTGATAGCCACAGCTTTCTCAGTAAGGTCTGCCGTGAAACACTTTCGGCTAACTTAACGAAAAAGTTTCTGGCAAGCTTGGCTCTCCAACACTTTCCTTTAAGTTACCTTTAGAATTACGGCAGAAGCTTGTAGTTAAATTACGGTTACGACGGCTATCAGGGTTAGTTAAATCCGCTAGGTGGTGTTACGTCCTGGTTGATGTTTTGGCGCTGGCGTAGTTGAGCGATCGATTTAAATTGGACGTAATGAAAACTTACATATAATTATAAATAATAATTAAGTATGGGTTGAACAGCCACCATTTGGTGGTTGCAATAAACTAGTTGTGTGATTATATATATTATTTTATATATCTAAATCCGATTTATTCAATTATAAGGATATAATTTTGAGTGATGTGAAAATATACAGTTGAATTAATTTATAAATTGTTAATGTGTCTTAACAATAACTTCGAGAGGGTGAGAACGAAGTTGAGTATTTAAAGTTGAGCCTGACTGCTCTCAATGATTCTATATTTCAGACTGACTTCTCTTGATCGAGAAAAACTAGAGTAACTCTTATCAATGCGTTTGGGCATCAGACCCGCGCATCGATTCATATGGAGGGGTCATTCGAGATAACGCATGTTCTCGAATGATCCATTCTAATATTTATTGAAAATACTTAATTCTCACGGTCAGCGCTTATTTATATTTGATAAAATATAGAAAAATAACTTTATCAATTATTACTCATATCCTTAACGTTCGAATAACTTGAATAATATTATTCTATTATTACATTATATTATTTTATATAATTAATTAAATACTATTGAAATTACTTGGTTATCGATATTCGATATAATTAGTTAGATTTCAGGTCGGTAATTAGAGAAGTAAATGCCCACGTCATCTGACGTACAGGCTGGGACGTAACAGTGGTATCAAAATCGTGTAATTTACAGCGATGACGGATACAGATGTTGTAATTGGCCGTCTTTGGCCGAACTAAGTCCTGATTTATAAAATCCCCTAATGGCCACTTTAGCTCAAAATTGACTGTAATTTGACATTAAAATTGCCTGAAATTTGCTGCCCGATAGCAAAAGTTAGAGAGAAAGATTTACAGGGAATTTTTGCTTGATCGTTTTTACTATTTCAGAAGGTAATTTTTACTATTTCAGAAGGTAAGCAAATTTATACATAAAAATATCTACAATTTGACGCTAAGACAATGCTTAATAATTTTTCAAGTTCAAATTAACAATAAATTGACATACAGTTTGCCTGAAAATTGACGACAACTTTTTTCTAGTTAACTTTTGAAGGGAATTTGCATTCTAATTCGGGTAGTAAATTTACGTGCAATGTAGAGGAAGTTGCATACAAATTGTCGTAAAAAACGGAAAAGTCCGAAGTTGACGGAGATTTGACGAAAAATTTAAGGAAACTTTTGTAAGTAAAGTTTTGCCAAAGCAAACTGTGCTATTACCCGGATCTGAATGTAATTTTACAGAAAAATTTGCCGTCAATTTGAAGTGAAACTTTCAATCAACTTAACGTGATTGTCTGACAGTAACACTTGTAGTCAAATTGAATTCAAGTTACAGACAATTTACGGTTAAATTAATTAAAAGTAACTGCTTGCTCTCCGACACTTTCCTTTAAGTTACCTTTAGAATACGCCAGTAGCTTGTAGCTAAATTACGGTGATTATGGCTATCAGGGTAGGGTAATAGCTACTTTAGCTTAAAATTGACGCTAATTTGACAAATAAAATTACTAAAATTTACTGTCCGAATTTGCCGACAATTCGACAGCAAAACTGGAATAAAAGTTTCCTTGAATTTTTCGTCAAATATATGTCAATTTCGGGCTTTTTCGTTACTGACGACAGCTTGTATAGCCTAATAGCACAGCTTGCTTTAGCAAAAGTTTACTTTACCAAAGTTTCCTTGAATTTTTTGTCAAATTTCCGTCAACATCGAACTTTTCCGTTTTTTACGACAATTTGTATGCAACTTGCTATTGAATTTGACGTAAATTAACTGTCCAAATTAGAATGTAAATTCACTTCAAAAGTTGACTAGAAAAAAGTTGTCTTTAATTTTCAGGCAAATTTTATGTCAATTTATCGTTAATTTCACTTGAAAAATTGTTAAGTATATTTTTACGCTCAAATTGTAGACAATTTTACGTATAAATTTGCTTACCTTCTGAAATGGTAAGAAACATTACTGACTGTTTTTTCTCGTATACAAGTTTACCTTAAAATTGAATAAAAATTAACCGCAAATTTTTATTTTCAACTTTGGCTGCGAAACTGTCTGCAAATTCGGGCAGCAGATTTCAGGTAATTTCAACATTAAATTACCGTCAATTTCAATGCAAAGTGGCTATTAGGGTACACTCGTTGTCATTAATGCCTGACCTCCTACCTGGCTAAAATTTTCTATATAGTCTGGGGGACCAGGCATTAATGACAACGAGTGTACAAGCTATTTGGGTTTTTTGAGTTCACTAATTGATTGACAGGTGGAGGCACTTGAGGCCACTGAGGACGTAACCACTTCCTTGAATTTTTTGTCAAGTATCCGTTAACTTCGGGCATTTTCTTTTTTTGACCACAATTAGTATGTATACAATTTTAGAAGTGAATTTGCATTCCATTTTGGTTAGTAAATTTACGTCAAATCATATAGCAAGTTGTATACAAATGTTCGTGCTTCGTCAAGATTTCCAATCTCAGCGGAAACCCAGGAAATCAGAGTTTCAGCTAAGAAATTGAAATTGAAATGAAACTTTTAACATCTTAATGACGTAAAGTATAGATAAAAAGTATTAGTTTAACTTGTTAGCTTTTTTATACGTAAAATAGCTTATAAATCTGACTGAAAATTAAAACTGATATTTAACTTCAAGTTTCTATGTAATTTTATGTGTGAGAGAGAAAAAAATTGAAACTAAATTTTTTATGGGTACTAGACGTCACCGAGATGTCAAATCTTTTCTTTCAGTTTTCGAGTTAAAATGTTTATCACTGAGAGAGTTCTCATCTGCTTTAATGTGACTGTTGGTTGAGCTTAACAGGTCATTGAGATATATTTGATATGAGAGAGATTTCATTTTAGTCATCATGTAACTAATAGTTACATGGAGTAGAGTTGCTCCGTGATAGCCAAATTGTTTGGTAAGAAAAGATGTCAATTGGTTGCTATCAAGGTGTAGACAAGTGGTCATGAAATTTTTTCAGTTCTCGTAATTGCATGTTGACTACAATTATTACTAACTGTCCTAGAAATTTGACAACAATTTACTGCTACAACCTCTCGCCAACTTTCTAAGAAAATTGAAGACAACTTTTCATTAACTAATGGAATGTTAACTTTTGCCACCAACTTTCTTAGAAAGTTGGCGAGTAGATAATGTCAACTTATGAACATGCCAATTTTCGCAGCCAACTTGGTGAGACAAATTGTTGCACCAGGTTAGCTTGCTGTCAGCTGGGCTATCAGGGCTGTTGTCAAATTTATTGTCATTCTGTGATACCAACATTGAGAATAAACAACTCTAACGGTAAAAACTATAGATTACCATACGAGTTGACCGGTCAATTGATCCCTTTATTGATGTTAATTTTTATAAGTTGCGCGCCAAAAAAAAAATAACTAAAATAAAGGACCAACAATGTTACTATGAAGAAACGGTCATCATTCATTTGCTAACAACAAACGCGTAAGTACACTTGTTCTTTTCTATTTTTTACTTTAAACATTTAAATATATTTTTTTCATAATTCTGAAAGTGGCAGACAATTAAATAATTTTTTTTTTTAAATAAACAACTAAAATACTTATAAAAAGAACTTGTTTAAATTATATGTCAAAAACTTTCATTTATTTACTTACAATCAACTTATGCTTATTGAAAAATAAACAAATGTCTAATGTCTGCTATTTTCATTATTATGCATATGTATGAAGTAAAATAATAATATTTATGCAAAGCCCAAAATTTTGTTAATTATTAATTATTTTTTTATTTATTTACAGAAAACGATGAGCAACAGAGAAAATTTCAACGGTAAGTACACTCGTTGTCATTCATATGTATATATATATATATATATATATATATATATATATATATATATATATATATATATATATATATATATTGATGCAGAATAAACGGCTACCTTGGATCAAAAATTATTTGTTTGGCATTAAATTACTTTTGGCCAAGATAGTCTCATTTTCCATTTGTGTAAAGATATGTACATTTAGTCATATATATTTTTACACATACCGATAATAAGTGCGTTAATCGAAGAAAATTTTTTATCAAACAAATAATTTTTCAGCCAAGGCAGCTTTGTATTCTGCATATATAAATATATATAAATATAAATATAAATATAAATATATATATATATATATATATATATAAAGTGTATGTATGTATATATATGAACTTATACGGAAAAAAATGAACTATATAAATTGAGAATGACAAGTAATATAATGATAAAGTGATCAGTAAATACCATCATTCTAAATAGTAATTTTTTCGTTTATGATTCAAACGTGAATAATTACAGGATAAGTATGAAAATTTATTGTCTATGTAAGAAAAATTACTATTTGAACTTTAAAAATCGTAACTGATACTCAGAAAATAGACGACACGTATGATAAAATTTACTACTTGAATGTTAAAATTCCCCATCTTGATAACCGGGTTCCGGGTTATAATTTCAAATAGTAATTTGTAAATTTTTTTTTTTTCGTGTATATATGAACTTATCAACGTCAATTTTCAAATTTATCGAAATCGTATTAATTAATGGGATTTTTTTTTTCAGAAGAAAGGGAGCTCATTGAAGCTCAAACGGCTGCTGATGCAGCCATTCGAGCGTACAATAGGTTGGCCCGTGGACGTGCTCAATATTATTATCAGCCACCTTTTCCACAGGCCAACCCAAATTACTGGAAGCTACCGCCACCACCACAACTCTTCCAGCAGCAGCAGGGATAGTCCCACCAGTAGCTCCAGCAGCAGCAGCGGTTTAAACTATAAATCGATTTCTAATATTGTATATTATTAAAATCATTAACAATCAACACGACAAAAAAAAGACAAATCCTACCAAAAACAGATTCTCTGTATAAAATCGCGCCAAGTACACGTTTAAAATTTTTTACAATTAAAAAAATATTTTTTTTACAAAAAAAATGAATCAAATCGAAAAAATACCAAGTACCTAAGACAATTCGAAATCATAAACTACAATTTCATAGAATTCAAAAAAAAATTTCAATGTACTTGGTGTGCCTATATACTGAAAAAAAAAAAAAATATCATTCAATTTTATTAGAAAATAATTGATATGCGAAATCAATTCTAGAAATTTATTTTGCTTGAATAAATTTAGTAACGCACACCAAGTACATTGAAATTTTTTTTTTTTAATTTTTTTTTGAATTCTATGAAATTGTAGTTTATGATTTCGAATTGTCTTAGGTACTTAGTATTTTTTCGATTTGATTCATTTTTTTTGTAAAAAAAATATTTTTTTAATTGTAAAAAATTTTAAACGTGTACTTGGCGCGATTTTATACAGAGAATCTGTTTTTGGTAGGATTCACAATTTACACCAAATCCTAACAGAACTCAAAATAATGGTAATACTAATAAAATTGATTATAAAGACTTTCTAAAAACTGTAACGAGGTTTATAAATACCTCCTTATCGTGCCATGATAATAGGCAGTTACCCTGGATAATAACCATGTGTTACCTGGTTTACCCACTAGATTACATTTAATTATTATTATTATTTAATAATCCCTCTCCATTCGTATTTCAAATGGAAGGGATGCGCATCACGTCGACGCGTCAGCATCGACGTGAATCTATAAAAAGGCCTACGCGCCAATAATAAGCAGTTTTTACTCAGTCTCTCTCATTTCACTTTCATTATGTCATTATAATAAATATAGTTTACATTTTAACCTTTTTTTTTAATTTTTAACTTTACCTGCTTATCTACTAGTTTCTAAGCTTTACTATTAGATAACTCTAGCCCATAGCTTCACTATGGAAGACGGAAACCCCGTAGGGATTTACCTTGGTTTATCCTGTGTGCTTTCACACATCCTAGCCTGTATCCTTGCGCTACAGAAGGCGGGAACCCCGCAGAGGTCATACATTCCTATTTCCTCGTACGAGTTATTCGTACAACCCAGCCTGCATCCTTGCGCTGCAGAAGACGGTAATCCCGTGGGGATATACCTTCCTATATTCCGTATGAATTATTCATACATCCTGGCCTGTATCCTTGCGCTACAGAAGGCAGAAGCCCCGCAGAGGACATACATTCCTATCTCCTCGTACGAGTTATTCGTACAACCTAGCCTGCATCCTTGCGCTGCAGAAGACGGTAATCCCGTAGGGATATACATTCTTATATCCCGTATGAGTTATTCATACATCCTAGCCTGTATCCTTGCGCTACAGAAGGCGGAAACCCCGCAGGGCATAGACATTCCTATATCCCCGTATGAGTTATTCATACACCGTAGCCTGTATCCTTGCGCTGCAGAAGGCGGCAACCCCGTAGAGGTGTGCCTTGCGCAGCCTCGTACGACCTTGGTCGTACACCACAGCCTATAGCATTTCCTATAGAAGACGGTAATCCCGTAATCCACCTTTTTGTGTGGTTTTTAAATAAACAATTGTGGAGCTTAGGCCACAATTGTTTCTTTTAATCATTACCTGTTATATTCCATTCACCTGCGTAATCGAACCAGATATTTATAAGTAAGTATAACAATTCTATTATTTTTACACCTTTTTCAACCTCTCGTGCTTATCACTCTTTGGCTTGCTACATAAATACCTGTAATCTAATTTCTTTTCATATCATTTATAACGCCCCACGATTCCCGATCCTTTATGTGCATTTTGCATGTATAAATTCAAGGCCAACCGGTCGTCTGGTCCTTACGAACCGGGTAACACCAGGATCAGTTACCAAATAATCAGCCCGCTGGCTAAAAGGGACACGGGCCTATTTCTTACGAGAGTTAGAAATAGGTAACGGACGGTTGATTCACCCACTATTAAAGGGGATGGACCTCAACTTCGTTTCAGTGGCGCCCAACGTGGGGCCCACATGGCCCAAAGGTTACAGGAAAAATCGTTAAAAGAATTAAAATCCCTATTTATCAAAACTTAAAATTTAAAAATAACTTCACTCAATTTAAAATCATTAGCTTCAACCCCATTCATATTGCAGTAATACCTAATACATATAACATTAATACCGTACAATGACGCCCATAAGGCTCTATTTATATTAAAAAACTTAAAATCTAAAATCAGTAAAATCACCTGGCCAACCAGTGTTAAACATAATTCATTACTTTATAAATTACTTATATAAATTACTCCTTTTATGCAAGCATCACTTGCACCGTAAAACATTATTAACTACTTGAATCTATTATCCCACTCTATTTAAAAGAAAGTAATTTATTTGATAAATTTAGTATCAGTAGTAATTTTTCATTTAATTATAATATTAAAATCATCTAATAATAAAAATTAAAATCATTATAATTTTTATTCAGCTCCTTCAGAGCAATAATTAAATTACGATAAAATTATAAATACTCTCAAAATTCTGGGTAAAAATGTATGACATCACCCAAAATAAATTTCAAAAATGAGACGCTTTCAAAAAAAAAAATTAGTTCTTGGAACTCCTGACGTCGCATTCCAATATCTCACGTGATCTGACTTGCGATATCACGCGCGAAATATTACTTTCAAAATCTGGAAAAACTCAATACCCAATAACTACCAGATTGTACCACTTTGGTTATAATCTTATTTTATAATAATTATTTAATTTTATAAACAACTCTAGGTATCAACAAAATACTATTTAATTAAATGGTTTAACCTAGTTTGCTCGCGGCTTCACCGCTTCAGACTATAATCCTGAAAATTACTACGTCGTTCAAACATTGTATAAATAAATATTGTTTATATGGCTGTACTATAAAACTCCTTCAAAGTGGTTAATAAAAACTATTGCTAACCTTGTGGCTTCACCACATAAATAAAGTGCTATTAAATTAATTAACATTCATTTAAATAAATAACGAAGTATTAAAACCGATTCGTCGGAAAAATACCAAAAATACCTGTGCACGCGATTGCCTCATGCACACAGTTACCAGGAACCTGATAACGTAAGCCCTTCTGGCATCCGATATAAAATAATATTAATTTAAAAATTTATTTAAATAATCGTATAAGCCCTTCTGGCTATCAGACCTGGAAAATGGAGCTCTAGTTCCAATACAGTCATTAAAACTGTACAGATCATTAAATGATCTATAAACTGTAAATCATCTTTGATTATTTAAAATCAAATCACAAGTTATCATGCTACAGAGATCGGATAACTAATTATCAGATCATGCTATCAGCATGAAAGTAAGATCTCTGAAAAACCACGAATTTACGTACTTTATACGACATCCACTAAAGTTTATAGTAAATAAAAATAATAAATGTTAAATCATAAAATTGTAATTTTCTGCGAATTACGTAAAGAAAGAGTTGAGAACCGCTTAATATAATTTAGTATATTAACACATTGGAAAAATTATAATTGACAGACTATACATTGACCCCCGCTTTTCACCTGACGTGACGTCACTAGCACAGATCAAGCGCATCGCTGCTACCACCGCATACTCTGACCTGACGCCATACAGTACATATCGTACTTAAAAGCACCTGTCCATCACAATTTTACTCGTTCTCTATCGCAACAAACTCTACATAATATTAACATACCAACAAAATACAACGCTCATAAACTTTTGTGACCTGGTTTTTACTGTGATAACCGTAAGTACGAATAAAATATATATTTAAATTCGTGAACTGGGATAACTCTCAGGAACACCTGTATCGATCCATGGTGTATAATTTTGTATTCCTTCTTATATTTATTCAACTAACCGCCCAGCGGCTATTTGAACAAATATACTAATAACCGACTAAAATAATCCCTTTGAAAAAAAAAAAGGAGAGTCGAGAAACGAAACTGGAGCAATATTTAATTACTCCAGGGAAATATTAAACTCATATTTATGACTTAAAAAAAAAAAAAAAAAAAAACATACAAGCGATAAATAAAATCTGATATTACCTAACAACTATCTTAAAGTATCTGTAAAATCTTTAAAAGATAATAACCAGAGATAACGCAAAATATATATCATAAAATAGTTTACTACTCAGTAAAAAAAAAAAAAAAAAAAAAAAAAAAAAAAAAAAAAAACTGAGCATCAAATAACAAAGTAAAAATATAAAAATATCAGATCTAAAAAAGAAACATTTGTAACTAAAATTACAAATTTAAAATAAAACCGAAAAAAAAAATCGTGAACATATTAAGTGCTGTTTTTCGATATCTTTTAGATAACCAGAAAAATCGCAACCGACGAAAAGAAAACGCTGTACCGGAAACGGAAGTCAATAACCAGAGCAACTCTGTAACGGAGATCCTTTCTGCGGCCCGGCTCAGCGTACGTGAATGTTTTCCGGACACACATACACCGAAGCAACAGCAGTGTAACCGCTTTAAAATATATTGACTCCAGCGAAAGCGAAAGTAACGTATACTCGTGAGCGCGCATGCTCCACAGTCAGCGCGCCAATCACAGACTCCCGCTTCCCCTGTATCCACTTATACTCAACGAAAGCAAAAGTATTCACCCAATCCTTTGTCATCCCAACTCGAATTACGACTAATCGATACTATAGCTATATAGACTACTTTATACGCTATAGCACATACAACGTATTTACCGGCTGGTCCTTCGAGTTTTATAAACCGCAGCACAAATTGCGTTCTATTCATTCAAACGAATAATTATAAATTAAAAAAAAAAAAAAAAGAAAACTTTACGTTAAATATTATCATTTAAATATTATTAATTATTATACAAAATAATTAAATATTATAATCCTTCTGATTATAATTTATCACTAACAGGTAACAATTAATTTATTCACCACGTGAATTTAACCTATTCTTTAATTCATTTACTTATAATTTATTTATTTAATTTAACAGATTATATAACCTGGATCCTTTATCCAATACCTGAACTTTATTTATCTACGAAAAATTTATTATTTGGAAAAATATACAACTATAAAATACCCATCTATAACCTGTAAGTACGCAAATTGTTTATCTGCCAACACATAAATGGTAGCTGAACTTTATACTATTTGATAAAAAGACAATAAAATAAATAATAACTTTTATTCGACCATCACGGAGATAATAATACGCGAAAAAAAATATCACATCGTTGAAAATTACACTCGTAACTACAATTGACAATACCACTTAATATTACGTGACCAGAATAATAAACGCAACTGGACAACACATTTGACAGAATTGCAACAACTAAATAAACTCAACCGGTATATTAATAACAAAAATATTACGTGATAAAACACAAATCGAAAAAGATAATAATAAAAAAAAAAAAAAAAAAAAAAAAAAAAATAAAATACCGCGCGACCTACTTTCAAGTATGGGGCACCGACAAGATAATATTAACGCGATACTTGGAGATCCTAACGATCCTTATAATACCGAAAGTGAATTCGAAAATCCACAACTTCCTATCGACGCGAATATACAAGTAATCGAAGGTGACCGAGGTCAAATAACACCTAACGGGCGCGATCAGCGAACCCTATCGTCATCGATACCCTCACCACTCAATCTAAATAACTTGACGACAATAATTGACAGTCGGTTCCTATCAAATGACGCTATTATACGACAAATGAGCCTGCAAATAGACGAATGCATAAGAGGTCACCATGATTCTCAAAGACAGATACGACATTTACAAAAGAACATGGACGACGTACAACAAAATTTAAATTTACTAAGTAATCACATACGGGAGACTAATCAAACCGTAGGTCTGTACGCTCGTTGTACCACCTATATGTTAAAGAGAGCGCGTACTCGTGGAGATCTGGGACTTGAAGACCTACGACTACTTGAAGAACTACATTCAGAAAAATTACCGGATATAAATGTTAATCCTGCAGACATCACTGCAGAAATAATTCAGGAGATTGCTGCCGCGCGTAACGCTCAACCTACTTCGCATCTATCGGGGCCACCACCACTGACCGATTCCCCTCGCGCTACCGCGCCAAACGCGAATTCTAGTTACCACCTACAACCGCGAAATGAATACCATCATACTACCGTCAATCAATCTGCGTACGGAACTGAATATAATAATCAACGAAACTTCGCTAAAAATGTAGCCGCGGCCGAAGCTACATTAAGACAACGGGGACTGACCTACCCCAGCTCTAATCTAAAAGCCCGAGAATATTTACGAGCTCTAACCGATTTCGGGAAAGAGATGGGACTGTCTGAGGCCGAACACCTCACGCTGGCTAAAACTGCCATGTACCAAGCTGAGGGATACTGGGTGAGGCAATACCAGCACACATGGCACTGCTGGAACGACTTTGCTACATCGTACATCGAATATTTCACACTCGGCAAAACCGACCTAGACATCAACCAAGAGATCATGACCACGTATTAACAGCATCGTGAAGACCCGAGAACCTTCATCAAAGAAACCATGATGAAATACCAGGAGATGGCCAAAGCACCGTCAGAAGAAGACCAAGTGCTAGTCATAAGAGCGAGGCTAGCATACGATATACAAGCACAGATTGACTCTCTAGCGCCACACACCAAGACGTACTCGCAATTAAATTCAGCAGTAAGAACAGCATCACAAAGACTCTCTCAGAGAGCCAAGGCAGCAGCCGAATCTAAAAAATTCGCGAAACACACCAGAAGAATACAAGAAGACATATCATCAGATACTTCAGGTTCACAAGATGAGAGTCTTGGTAGATTATCACAATATTATACGCTGCCTGAGAAAGACAAAACACCAAAAAGGGTTCAATTCAAAGACCGAATCAACAGCACTCCACGCAGATCTCGATCACCCAAGGGTACCCCTAGAGGAGAAAACACCTCTACTATCTCACCCAGCTACACATGCAGAAATTGTGGAGAGAAGGGTACACACATCATACTCGATTGCACCAATCCACGAGTGGATTTATGCGTAAAATGTGGCAAAGTGGGAGTGCTAGTCACTGAGTGCAACTGCAACTCAAAAAACGAGTAAGTGGTATGCTCAATACACTAGAAGGGTCGAACGCATACCCACCACCTTCAACGCCTCTTCAACCAATTACACAAGCTCCTGGGATAACTGATGCGCTGTGCCACAATATCGGTCAACCCTTAACCCAGGATAATAAATTTATACCCGGGGGCATCAGTTCCGATTACTCCTCTGACTTGTGTACATCAGACTATTCAACAGACGACATGGGCTGCCAAATAAGTGCCGAAAAAATCTGCTCACCGGACCACTGCTTAACTGACACTAACATAAACAACGACTCAGGCTGCAGCCTCATCTGTGTAAACTTTGCTTCCAAAAAGAAAAGGACAGCAAACAAATCTACCAGCGTGTCCGAACTTCACGACTATAATACACCTGTGGAGTTACTGCTCGACACTCCACCACCACCCGCAGTAAGTCAATCAATAAACTGCACTCTCACTTTCATCGCACGCTCATTCATCGCGATACTTGATACGGGCGCGAATAAAAATTTCATCTCGCGAAAAATCGTCGAATTGATTCCTCATAATATTTTGAAACTCAAGACCGCTAAAAATAATTCTACGTTCATACTCGCGGACAATACGATCGCACGTAGTACTGAGAAAGTTTACCTGAATTTTATTATCAATAAAATTGACATCGAGGACTGGTTCGAAATTTTTGAAGATATGCCCGACGAGAGAATAATCGGATTAAAATTCATGATGCGACACCATCTAAAAATTAATACCGTTAACTATACGTGGACATGGAAACATACGGACGACATTTATCACAGTTCCGGTACCAAATTGCCGGGACTAATTTATCGTACTATCACCGCGGAACAAGACCGATTAAATAAATTCCTCGATCGCGAATTCGAAAAAATGAAAGATGCAACCCTCGGCACTATCACCGTCGTCGAACATAAAATCGAATTAACCGATTCAAAGCCCATTCGTGTCAAAAATTACCGCAGAACACCGATCGTGAGACAAGCTATGCATATGATTGTCGATAATATGCTAGCAGACGGGGTAATACGACCCAGCACCAGCGAATGGAGCTGTCAACCCGTAATGGTGCGCAAAAAGTCATTACCAGGACTTCCACCTTTTGACGGAAGTAAGCCGGAACATTGGCGCATGTGTATCGATTTTCGCCCGCTAAACGCGGTAACTAAGTTTGTTGCGTATCCCATGGTTCGCATGGATACCGTACTCGAAGTTATACGCGAGGGAGAATATCGATCAACGATTGACTGTAGTAACGCGTACTACCAAATATTAATACGCGAAGAAGACCGTCATTTAACAGCATTTGCAGTCAAAGGTAAAGGTTTTTACGAATTCGTAAAAATGGCGCAAGGCTTAAAAACTGCCCCCGCGACGTACCAAGCTGCAATGGACGAAGTCAAGAAGGCGTTTCGACGTCTTTTGCAACACAAATCGTTACCGGCCTATTGGGAAAACTTTATTCAATCATATATGGATGATTGGATAATTGCTACGCCCACCTTTGACATACACCTGTTAATACTTGAGCTATTATTTGACACATTTCGACAAATCGGACTAGACATAAAACGAGAAAAATGTAACTTTTGTCAAGAATCAATAAAATTCTTAGGGTTCATTATTTCTCGTGAAGGAGTTTCACCTGACCCAGAGAAAACTGCGGCGATCAGCACATATCCGCCTCCGACAACTCGGAAACAATTACGGAGATTTCTGGGAATGGTAAACTGGTATCGTCGACACCTAAAAGACGTTACTCGGGCACAAAACCCGTTAAACAAATTGACTAGCGACAAAATACCCTGGCAATGGACGGGGACAGAACAAACCGCATTTGAAGAGTTAAAACAAGCTCTTCTTGACGCTCCAACCTTGTCAGTACCCGACTATACATTACCGTTTTTACTTTACACCGACGCAAGTGACTCCGGTATTGCCGCATTACTTACCCACCAAGGGGAAGATCGTGAATACGTAATCACCGCAATATCGAGACCGTTAAACAAACATGAATCTAATTACACGACTACGGAACGTGAATGCCTTGCTGTCGTGTGGGCTCTCAAAAAATTAAGGGGATACTTAGAGGGATATCCCGTGACGGTAATAACTGACCACGCCAGCCTAACATGGCTGAAAGATATTAAAAATCCCCGCGGACGGTTAGCGCGATGGGCCATGGAACTTTTATGTTTTCCAATCACCATGACTCACCGCAAAGGCACCGAAAACGAAGCCGCGGACGCGCTGTCTCGAGTTTACGATGACGCGGATATAAAAGTCGATAACTGCCAACACCGTACCTTATACCGAGCCATTAGCTATGACTGGTACAACCGGAAAATACAAGACGTAACCGACTTTCCTAATCGATTCCCACAATGGAAAATAATCGATGATAAACTATATTTTTATCGACATCGAACGCCATTTAATTATTTACAAGAATCACCTGAAAATTGGAAACTTGTTATACCTGAAGAAAACCGCGAAGAAATATTAACACAGGTACACGACACAAATACATCCGGACACCTCGGTATAAATAAAACGTACGAACATCTGACTTTAAAATATTACTGGCCAGGAATGTACAAAGACACACGTGACTTTGTTAACAAATGTAAAACCTGCCTCTTACACAAACCCGATACAAATCCACCTAATATTCCTGAAGGTCATCGACCTATTACTGAACCTTGGGAATGCGTATCGATTGACACCGTCGGACCATTACCGCGCTCAACTCACGGTAAAACACACTTATTCGTGCTATGTGACGTATACACTCGTTACCTTGAATTGAAAGCCACATCCGAACCAACCGGTAGAAAAGCGGTTGAATTTTTACGCGACGTTTTTAGACGATGGGGACCTGCACGTGTCGTTATCTCTGATAATGGCACCGAATTTACAAACAAAGACGTAACTTCATTTTTAGACTTAACGCAGACTGCCCACGAATTTACTCCACCTTATTCTCCTCAATCTAATCCAATTGAGAGAATAAACCGAAATCTAAAAACCATGACCCGATCTTACTTAACCGACAAACATAATAAATGGGATAAATGGCTACCTGAACTAACTTACGCCTATAATACATCCATCCACAGCTCCCTTGCATGCAGTCCTGCCTTCCTCAATTTTGGCAGGGATCCTAGATACCTTGAACTGCACCGCGACGTATCTTTAATACCTGAGGTAAATAAACCTGTGGAGCGTGAGCAACTCATGAATTTATTAGATGAGATTCGACATTTTGTCGAACTAAAAATGCTAAAGGCACAAGACGTGCAAACTGCCGCGCGAAAATCTCCGCGACCTGAAACCAACTTAACAGTTGGTACCGAAGTATATATAAAATCAAAAACTCTGAGTCGAAAAGCAGAAGGGATCGCTGGTAAGCTCGTTCCACCCCGAAAGGGTCCATTTTTCATAAATAAATTTATATCATCAAGCATGGCTACCATTTGTGATGAGAATAATAAAATTATCGGCACTTATAAATTATCAGATTTAAAAGTGCCCAGAAGGTCCACACGTCATACTTGAGTAATTAATGTATTATTGTAATTTCACAGAGTCGACCGCCTGAACAACACCAAGGGGCGAGACACTTTACCACCTGTGCCATCATTGAACGTGAAACATCACTATAAGCCAATTAAACCTGAAAGATGACCGAAGAGAGCGCTCGTCAATCCAGTCTACGACATTATTGGAGTAACCCTGTGTTCAAGGCACCTGCATTTATTGGTCCCAATATACCGACCACTCCAAATTTATTGTATCGATTCCATGTGACCAGAGAACATCGACGCACTATCGTATATGAACAACCTAACAGCAAGTTAGTTGAGATCAGCGACATATCATTTGTCAAACCAGTACCAAAGCCGGCAATCGTTACAACACCACCCGACTTCACGAGAGTACCATTCATCGTGCCACTGACCATCAAAATCGGAGAATTTGTGCACGAGAGCCAATATGACCTGCGTGACACTGTAACGGAAGAGACCTGGAGAACTTATTGGCGAGAATTATGCCAAAAAGTTGAGATATTACCACCCACTGCCAGAACAGTGGGAACCCAGACCGCTGAAACCAGATTATCATCCGTACCTGGGTCAACTGGATGTCTCCGATGTAAAAGAAAGGGACATTCCCACCAAGAGTGCTCCAACGCCAAATTCGGAGACGACTATTGTACCAGCTGTCTACGAGTAGGACATAACAACAACGCCTGTCCGTACCTGCCATCATCATCCGCTGGTTTTGAGCTGATGAAGGAGTTTTGTTTATCATGCAAAACTCAACACCCCTACTTTGACCCTAAATGCAGAGCCTGCCGAACTCGGGTGAACCTGAGCAGAGAAGACAGAGGGGCTGAGGACATCTTACCACCATAATCACCATCATCTGCATCAAACCAAGTGTCTCGCACCTGAGGTAACATGTTCAGTGAGTTTATTTTTCTTATTTTTATGTTCTATTTCCATTTTTTTCTGGGCTTCACTCGAAACTTCAAAAAAAAAAAAAAAATCTTGTATTATTATTTTATCATTCATTTAATTACTCAAGTTTTATTTTGTAAAAGATTTGTTTTGTACCTCAGAATGCAAAATGACCAGTATCTCATTAATTAACGATTTAAATATTACTCATATCATGACCAATATCACCGAAAAAAAAAAAAAAAAAAAAAAAAAAAAACAACACATATGACTAAATATATCATGCTAAATAAATATATATGTGATGTTAAAATAAATTTAAGACTGTTTAAAAATAACATTTAAAATAGAATTTATAAATGTTAAGAAGGAAAGAAAAGATATAAATAATATAATATGATATAAGACTACTTATTAGCAAGGTAACATTTAATTTACAAATAACCAAGTATTTTCATACCGAGATTACCTGACATCAAGTTAAACATGTGATAATTTATTGTAACTCGTTTATTATTTTGTAATTTATTTTTATTTTTAAAAAAAAAGGATATTGATGAATCCTAAGAGTGTTACCTGATATATAACGCATTAAGTACCAAATATTATTATAATTAATTATTATTGATTGTCATTAACTATTGATTTGTAATAATTGATTATTTCTTATTATTATTTTTACAGACTAATTGTACGTAATCGCCTATCATCATGGTACTTTTCAACTTGTTTTCGACTGAAAGTCACCGAGTAACTTCCAGTCTGGCCCGGGGGTGTAACGAGGTTTATAAATACCTCCTTATCGTGCCATGATAATAGGCAGTTACCCTGGATAATTACCATGTGTTACCTGGTTTACCCACTAGATTACATTTAATTATTATTATTATTTAATAATCCCTCTCCATTCGTATTTCAAATGGAAGGGATGCGCATCACGTCGACGCGTCAGCATCGACGTGAATCTATAAAAAGGCCTACGCGCCAATAATAAGCAGTTTTTACTCAGTCTCTCTCATTTCACTTTCATTATATCATTATAATAAATATAGTTTACATTTTAACCTTTTTTTTTAATTTTTAACTTTACCTGCTTATCTACTAGTTTCTAAGCTTTACTATTAGATAACTCTAGCCCATAGCTTCACTATGGAAGACGGAAACCCCGTAGGGATTTACCTTGGTTTATCCTGTGTGCTTTCACACATCCTAGCCTGTATCCTTGCGCTACAGAAGGCGGGAACCCCGCAGAGGTCATACATTCCTATTTCCTCGTACGAGTTATTCGTACAACCCAGCCTGCATCCTTGCGCTGCAGAAGACGGTAATCCCGTGGGGATATACCTTCCTATATTCCGTATGAATTATTCATACATCCTGGCCTGTATCCTTGCGCTACAGAAGGCGGAAGCCCCGCAGAGGACATACATTCCTATCTCCTCGTACGAGTTATTCGTACAACCTAGCCTGCATCCTTGCGCTGCAGAAGACGGTAATCCCGTAGGGATATACATTCTTATATCCCGTATGAGTTATTCATACATCCTAGCCTGTATCCTTGCGCTACAGAAGGCGGAAACCCCGCAGGGCATAGACATTCCTATATCCCCGTATGAGTTATTCATACACCTTAGCCTGTATCCTTGCGCTGCAGAAGGCGGCAACCCCGTAGAGGTGTGCCTTGCGCAGCCTCGACGACCTTGGTCGTACACCACAGCCTATAGCATTTCCTATAGAAGACGGTAATCCCGTAATCCACCTTTTTGTGTGGTTTTTAAATAAACAATTGTGAAGCTTAGGCCACAATTGTTTCTTTTAATCATTACCTGTTATATTCCATTCACCTGCGTAATCGAACCAGATATTTATAAGTAGGTATAACAATTCTATTATTTTTACACCTTTTTCAACCTCTCGTGCTTATCACTCTTTGGCTTGCTACATAAATACCTGTAATCTAATTTCTTTTCATATCATTTATAACGCCCCACGATTCCCGATCCTTTATGTGCATTTTGCATGTATAAATTCAAGGCCAACCGGTCGTCTGGTCCTTACGAACCGGGTAACACCAGGATCAGTTACCAAATAATTAGCCCGCTGGCTAAAAGGGACACGGGCCTATTTCTTACGAGAGTTAGAAATAGGTAACGGACGGTTGATTCACCCACTATTAAAGGGGGTGGACCTCAACTTCGTTTCAAAACCATCCCAGACTTTGACGGTACAAAAGACAGTTATCCAATAGAATCATTTACAAACGCGTGTAGAAATGCAAAAAAAATTTTTAAAGACGATATTGACGGAGAATTTTTAGCAAAATTATTACAGACCAAATGTAAAGGCGAGCCGTTAAAAAGAGTTAGTACTGTAGACCCGACAAGCATCGACGAATTTATTTCATTTTTAAATTTACACTTTAGACAAAGTGAAGAAATCTCACTATGGATGAGAGAATTTGATAAGTTTCAACAAAGCTCACACGAACGCGTTAGGGATTTTAACTATAGAATAAGCCAACATTTGCGACATACATTGTCAGAAATTGAATATACCGACGGGGAAAATAAAACAGAAAAAGCTACGGTAGCTAAAGAAACTGCTATTCGTTCATTTATATCGGGTTTACATCCGAAATTTGCTATTTTTTTACAAGAAGGTAAATACTCGGACCTTGATTCCGCGACAAAATCAGCCGAAAAAGTCGAAAAACAGCTACAACAAATGAGAAATGTTGATAATTTTTTCAATGTATATGATTCTCGAACAAAAAATACAGATTACCATCACGTTTTTACTTCACACACTAAACAAAATTTTCAAGATGATACTGACCTTACTCACAACATTCGTAATACAAATAATTATCATAAAAATCGAAATCAATATCAAAAAAATAATCAAAACTACGCACAAAAATCGGAACCAAATAGACATCAAAATCAAAGAAATTTTAATCAAAATAATAAATTTTGTAATTTTTGCAAAAGAAATAATCATAGTATCGAAGAATGTAGAAATTTAATGCAAAGAAAAAGCACTGAATCTAATCGAGTTATAGATAAAAATATTCTTCAATGTGATTACTGTAAAATGAATGGTCATTTAATGAATAATTGTTGGAAAAAAATTTATAACGAAGGAAAACGCGATGCATTAAATTCAAAACCGAGTACAAGTACGGGAAACGACCAAGCGTTCCCTCGAGACGGCGCTCCGATGGGAAACGTAGCAACTCAGCGCCAAATTTCGAACAAAAATTAAGAATACCAACGCGAACTCATCTCGTAGGTGCTATATCAATAGATTACAAACCTACGTCTATCATGCTTAAATCTAAAGATATAATATCGAGTTACGGAAAAATATTAATTGATACGGGATGTAGTTTAAATTTAATAAAATACGGCGAAGTAAAATATAAAAATCTAATTGATGATTCTTATTGTTATAAACTAAATGGCGTATCTGAAACTATAACTTTGGGTAGAATTCAAATACAAATTTTTAATGAAACTACATACTTTTATGTCATCCCAGATGAATTTCCTTTAAATTATAGTGCAATACTCGGGATGGAATTTTTACGCGAACATGGCGGAATAATTAATTTAGTAGAAAATACTATAATTTTTAAACATTTAAATAATTTAGAATTATCATTTACCGAGGGAGAATATTTCGTTTTAAAAGCTCGAACGAAAACAGCAATGTTTGTTCGAGTCGATAGTAAACTTAAAGAGGGTTATACACCTCGTATCGAATTTGAAAACGATATTTACGGGGGCGAAGCTTTAGTTAGAAATAATAATGGTATCGCTTATTTGTACGCAATAAATACTCTTGATAAGGATGTTAAAGTGAAAGTACCCGTAATTCCTCTGTACCCTTTCGGGACAAGTGAAGATGAGGATACTAGCTTGACGCAAGACGACACAGATAGATACGATAATAGTAAACGGACGCGGGGAAATCGTACTGAAGAAGTGTTAAAACTCTTGCGTTTAGGACATTTAAATGAGGAAGAGCGTAAAACGATAGTTTCTCTTGTAGAAAAATACGCTGACCTGTTCCACATTCCGGGAGAATCATTGCGCGCTACAGAGGCAGCGGCACACAGTATACCTACTAACGATGACGTACCGGTAAATACTCGACAATACAGACATCCACCTGCACAAAAAGACGAAATTCAAAAACAAATTACAGAATTAATGTTGATGGACATAATAGAACCTTCGACCTCCCCCTATAATTCCCCTCTATGGATAGTACCTAAAAAGGCTGATTCAAAAGGCAATAAAAGATGGCGTTTAGTAATTGATTATCGTAAATTAAATAAAAAAACTATTAAAGACGCATACCCATTACCGTTGATAAATGATATTCTTGATCAACTGGGTGGCGCAATTTATTTTTCAATTTTCGATTTAAAATCTGGATTTCACCAAATTAAAATGCATCGAAAAGATAAACATAAAACAGCATTTACAACTCCTCATGGTCATTATCAGTTTAATAGAATGCCATTTGGACTTAAAATTGCTCCGGCAACGTTCCAAAGGTTAATGGATTTAGTGTTACACGGGTTACAAGGAGCAGATCTCTTTGTTTACTTAGACGATATAGTCATTTACGCACGTTTTCTAGAAGAACATAACACTAAATTCGAAAAATTAGCCGAACGTTTGCGAAGTGTGAATTTAACTCTACAAGCCGATAAATGTGAATTCCTAAAAAAAGAAGTAATTTATTTAGGCCATCTTATATCTGCCGACGGTGTCAAGCCTGATCCCGATAAAATCAAAGCGATCAAATGTTTCAAAACACCCGTAAATACAACACAAGTGAGAGAATTTCTTGGACTTGCTGGTTATTATCGGCGATTTATTAAGGATTTCGCAAAAATCGCTAAATGCCTATCTGACCTTACAAGTAAAAACGCAAGATTTACATGGACGCCTGAACATCAGTTAGCTTTTGAAACCTTGCGGGACAAACTATGTACAGCTCCGATATTGCAATATCCCGATTTTTCGAAACCGTTTATTTTGACGACCGATGCATCTAACTATGCAGTTGGAGCAATCCTCTCACATGGCAAAATTGGCGAAGATACAATTGTTGTAGCAGCCTCTCGTGTGCTTAATAAACACGAAAAAAAATTACCCGATTACTGAAAAAGAAATGGTCGCAGCTTTATTCGGTATGAATACATTTAGACCGTATCTCTATGGCAGAGAGTTTACTCTTGTCGCCGATCACAGACCGCTTGTTTGGGTAAATAATATGAATGACCCAACATCGCGTGTAATGAGATGGAGAGAACGGCTTAAAGAGTTCAAATATACCGTGTTATATAAAGCGGGTAAAATAAACACAAACGCGGATGCTTTATCGCATAACCCGGTAACTGAAAATCGTGAAGTTTACCCAATCAAAATTAAATGGCGACCCGGTAAACCTGGAATCGCTAGATTGCGATCTTCGGATCCATCTGACTTCGGAAGAGTCTTAATAAAAAAACCAAAAAAATATACTAATACAGAGTCAAGTAACTCAGATGAAAAATCAAAAACGCGGAATATTAATAAAAATAAATTGCATGTAAATTCAAGCAAAAATAAGAAAGGACATGTAAGTTCAGAAGAAAGTTATTCAAGTAATAAAATAAATTCGGTAATTCAAATTCTCGAGCCAAAAACTCGAGCGGTCGATAATGAAAATTCGGTCGAAAAAAGTAAAGTAAAAGAGTCAAGAACTGAAATGGCTGGGCCCATCGATAAATTAACTACGGACCCAACAGTCAAAAATACTAGCGACGGCAATAGGATTAGCTACCCTATCAATCGGCGATTAGTTGACAAAAATAAAGAAAACGGATATATCGGTGAAAATAAAAATTCACAAATTAAAAAATCTAACGTTAGACGGTATAATCCATATAAAAAAATTTCAAAAACCGAATCAAAAATAAATAATAAAAAAGATAAAAATGATAAAGTAAATAAAAACTTAAAAAGTTATAATACTCGAAATCCTTTGAATAAAAATCCCGAGCTTGATAGTGAAAATCAAAATAAAAAAGAAACTAATAAAGTAAAAACTAATGAAAATTTAAAAAGTTATAAAAGAAAACCTTTCGAAAATTTTGAATCGAATAAGTCTATTGTACTTCCTGATTATTCAGACGGATCATCGTCATCAGGAGAAATTTATGATGCTGTAGCTCTAAGAAAAAAACTCATTAAAAATAACCCTTCGTATTTAAGTGACGTATCTGATATGTCGGATTTCGGTTTATCTTATATATCTAATAATTCTATAAACTCTCCAAAACATAAGAAATCTCATAATTTATCAGCGTCATCTCAATCCTCACATTCATATATACCTGAAAGTTCTAAAATCACTGATCCTTCATCACCATTATTAACAGACGTACAGACGCCAATTATATCTTCAACCTCAAATTTAAAACCACAGACAAATATTGAAAATACAGAAATCGATAAAAATAAATCAATACTTTCTCAAATTAAAAGATCACATAGAATAGCAGAATTCACACCTTCTCCAGCAGTTCGTACACGCAGGAAAATAGATAAAACTAATTACAAGACGAAAAAAATTATTACTCTAGACACTTCAGACGACGAGTCAAATACAGACGAGACAGAAATAATAAAATCAAAAATATATTCAAGTAACTCGAACGACATTGACACTGAATCTTCAATAGAAACTATTCCTATTACTCCAAGAACACCTACACGAAATGTCACAAAAAGTCCAATTAAATTATGCCCGACTCCCATACGGAGTCCTATAAGAAAAATTAATAACTCTAAAAATATGGGAGGCGCGATTTCATGGTCATCAGAAGAAGGTGGTGACCACCCAAAAATTTTAAATGTAGAAGCTTTAGTTCATGCCGATCCTTATAGCGAATCCAATATTCATGTAAGTATGGAAATTGATAAAACTACTTTTAATGACTCACTTGCACGACCGATGGACATACAGATGTCATCCGATGATAACGTAATACCGCCGACTATTGTAAACACTGATAGGAATAAAACTAATGTAGAAAATGTAAAAATAAAAAATAATCCTGAAACAAATAATGACGAACCACGACAACAAAGTCCTAGTAAAGCCATAGAAAAACATCGTCAAACGATAAATAATTCCCCTAATAGCGAACCGTAGCTACGCAGGTCAAAAAGACAGCGTAAGCCCAAAACGTGTTCGTGTTGCACGGACAATTATAAACATACACATAAACAAAAACACATTCCATACAAAATACAAAAACTTTCAGAAAATTTTAAGATAAAAACAAAAAAACCTAAAAATAATCAAAATAATTTTCTACCCCAATTGCCGAAAATAATGGTTACCCTCGAAGCAATTAATCGCCAACAAAATGCAAATGATAAACTTCCAAACAATAATTTAAGTATAATAGATGAAAATGTAGAACCGATCAATTTCCAAAATTCTTTTTCTGATAGAGAACCACAAAACCCTGAGCATATAAATTCACCCGTTGATCAAAATTTGAGTTCAGTCGAACGAATAAATTCATTCAATGACCAAAATTTCGATCAACGAGAACAAATAAACTCATTTAATAATGAAAACCTTGATCAAATCGAACAAATAAATTCATTTAATGATGGAAACCTTGATCAAATCGAACAAATAAATTCATCTAATAATACAACAAATTTTCAACAAAATTTAACAGAATTAAATTCAGATAGTAATCAAGAACAAATAGACAATGTAATTATCGTAGAAAATAATAACCCAGATAATGAACAAATAGATTCTGACGATGATTCATCCGTAGTTTCAGTAATGTCGAACGATTTTAGTAATGATAATATAATAGAGACGAGAGATAATTTAGAAATGCAAAAAAATAGTTATTTATGTTTTATTAATGCAGATAGTACTGTCCCAAGTGAAATAGGAAAACAATTATTAGAATCAGGATATTTAAAATTGAGTCCATTAGCTAATTATAAAGTAGGGCAGGTAATTAAAACGGGAACATCGAAAAGAAAAGTACTTGCGTTAGTTACTCAAAACACCAGTACAGATGCATCCACCGAAAAAGATTATTGTAAAGCTTTTAAAAATTTTAAATTATACATGGAAAAAACAAAATTAAAATCAATTAGTATTTCTCAAGGTCGAAGTAATTTACCCAAAATTATATGGTCAAAAATTAAAAATATTATAGCTAAAACATTTAAAGGAACCGATTTTAAAATAATCATTTGTAGAGATCTGATAATAATACCTCCAGTAGAAGAGACACAAAAGATAATAGCTGAAAATCATGAGACCCCAATGGCAGGTCATAAAGGTGTAACTAAAACTTACAACAGAATTAGACAAAGATATTTTTGGGATAATATTAAAAAACATGTCGAAGATTTTGTTAGAAAATGTATTAGTTGTCAGAAGAAGAAATTAGTCAGAATAAAAACGAAACAACCGATGGTAATTACTGATACATCCGCAGAAATTTGGGATAAATTAGCATTAGATATAGTAGTACCTAATAAAACATCAGCAAACGGTTATTCATATATTTTTACGATGCAAGACGATCTTTCAAAATATTGTTTTGCAATACCGCTAGTTTCTATGACAGCCAAAGACATTGCTATAGCATTAGTCGAGAATTTCATATTGAAACACGGTTGCCCAAAAGTAATTTTAACAGACCAAGGTCAAGCATTTATAGGTAAAGTTATGGGTTGTGTAGCTAAAATTTTCAAAATGAAACATATAAAAACGACAGCTTTTCACCCGCAATCTAATGGTTCATTAGAAAGAAGTCATCAAGTCTTAACAGATTATATCAAACATTTTACAAATAAAAATGATTGGGATAAATGGTTGCCTCATGCAACTTTTGCTTATAATACGAGTGTACACGAAGGTACAAAGTTTACCCCATATAGAGTAGTTTTTGGTAAAGAAGCGCGATTACCATCAGAATTTTCATACTTAGACGATATTCCTACATACGCAGATTACGTTAAAGAACTCGCAATTCGATTGTTAGAATCAAGAAAAGAAGCAAGAGAAAATTTAGAAAATTCAAAATTAAAATTTAAAGTACGATACGATAAAAAAATTAATCCTGTAAAGTTTAAAATAGGTCAAAATATATTTTTGGTAAAGAATCAGAGAGATGGTAAATTTGATGACAATTATTTAGGTCCCTATAAAACTACTGAAATTTTCCCAGATCAAAACGATATAGAAATTGAATATAAACCTGGAAAAAGAAAACTCATTCATTGCGACAGAGCTAAAATAGCTTATAAGTAGTTTAAGTTCTTCTCTCTCAACTAAAATAAACAACATCAAATAATTCATGATCTGATTTAATTAAATGTAAGAAATGTAAGAAATGTCAGAATAACTACGTATAATTAAGAAAAATTAAATTTCATTTCTAAATAGTTTTGAAAGACTGGAAACTTATAGGCAAAATTAAAGTTAAATATTTAGTTAAAATAAGATTAAATAAAAAAAAAATAATAAATAAATCGAATTAAATAATGCTAAGAAATTTTATTTAAATAAGCTTTTTAACTATAAATTTTCATGAAAAATCAAAATAAGAAAAAAAAGGGGGGCAGAAAAACAATTATTTTTAGCAACATATAGACTCAAATAGAATTTTAATATAATATTAAGAATTTGTAGATTAAGTTTTTTTTATATGTTATTTAATAGATAATTTTAATGCAAATGTATGTTACGTCCTGGTTGATGATTTGGCGTTGGCGTAGTTGAGCGGTTGATTTAAAATAGACGTAATGAAAATTTACATATAATTATAAATAATAATTTGTATAGGTTGAACAGCCACCATTTGGTGGTTGAAATAAACTGGTTGTTTGAATATAATATATTATTTTATATATATCTGAATTCGATTTATTCAATTGTAAAAGAATAGCTATGAATACTGTGTAAATATACAATTTAATCAATTTATAAATTTGTTTACGTACTCTTAACAATAACTTCAACAGGGTGAGAACGAAGTTGAGTTTTTAATTTTGAGCCTGACTGCCCTCTATGATTGTATGTTTCAGACTCCATTCTCTTGATCGAGAAAAACTAGAGTAAGTTTCTTATCAATACGAGGCGCTTGGGCATCAGGCCCGCGCATCGTTCGATATAGAAGGGTGGATCGAGATAAGCAATATTCTCGAATGATCCACTCTCCGTTCTCACGGTTTCTCCGTTTTTGTTATTAACAAATGAGTCACTTATCTATTAACAAAAGTTATCTTAGAACAAAATAAGTATTTGTGCAGCTGCACGTCTCGAGGATTTACTCGAGGCGTCAGCGCTTATTTGTACATAACAAATATTAAGAGAAAAATAACTTTATCAATATGTTTTAAATATTCTAAATAATATTATACTATTTTATATTCTATTATTTTATATTATTTAATTATATTATATTATTATATTATATCATATTATTATATAATATTATGTCCTATGATATAGAGTGACTAATAAATTATGCCACTTGCTCAATTATCAATATACATCTTAATTAATTAGTTAGTTAGGTCTCCGATCGGTCTCTAAATGATTAGTATTTAAAAATAGTCAGAGATATCTGACGAGCAGTCTGGGACGTAACACCCCCCCACCCGGTGGACAAGCGTCCCGCTTGTTTTGGGCCTTAGCTCTTGTTGGAAATGTAGTTTATTCTCTTTATTGTTTTAGTTGTAACTCTATTTTACCCATTTTCGAGTTTAAGAAATCTAAGTACCGACCTGTGACCTATGACTCGACGCATGCTTTTTTAGTGGCGACATTAAAAATCCATTTTCTTTCTAATCCGTTTGTTTGTAAACCATGATAAACATTTTTACGGATTTTGAATGACGATGTTCTTTTTTTTTCTCAAATCCTATTTGTTAGAGGATTGAGATAAATTGTGCGTCACGTATGCCGCATCTGTGGCCAGAAAAATTATCTAAAAATTTATTTTTTTTTGTAAAAAAAAAAATTTTAATATAATCCTAAAATTATCTTCCGTTTTTTTTTTTTCTTTTTCTTTATTTAATTTAATTTTTTTTAATATTTTTTTTTTTTTTTTTTTTTTTTTTTTTATTAAATTATTTAAATAGTAGACTATATACGTATATAAAAAATGATTCTACGAATAGGACGAATTACTAAAATTTTCGTGTAAAATTATTAATATTTTTTTTTTTTTTTTTTTTTTTTTTTTTTTAATTTAAGATATAATGTTTGTAAGAAGTTTATGCTAAGGAGAAAAGAAAAATTTAAAAATTCTAAACTATTAATTGAATATGATTTCTTTCCGGTTTTCGTGTTGTAATTTTTTTTATGATTTTTATTTTCCTTCAACTCTTTTGAATACATTACTTTATCGTAGTGTATGAAAATTCCTTCATTTCTTTCTATTAACTAGTTTTTTTTTTATTTATTACTTTTCACTTTTTTTTTTGAATTTTTAGTATTTTTTTCTGAATTTGTTTATTAATGTTAATAAGTATTACTATATTATTGCAAGGATATATCTATATTATATCTAAATATTTGTATATATTTAATTCTTAATATTACTTACGACTTTTCTGCCTTTATGTGCTAATTTTGTATACTTGCATATAATTTTTTTTGTTTTCCAGCATTTTGCATATTTTCTTATTTATTTATTTATTTTTTTTTTTTTTTGTTTTGCTTAAAATTCTCTATACATTTGCATTACAATTATTTATTGAATAACATATAAAAAAAACTTAATCTACAAATTCTTAATATTATATTAAAATTCTATTTGAGTCTATATGTTGCTAAAAATAATTGTTTTTCTGCCCCCCTTTTTTTTCTTATTTTGATTTTTCATGAAAATTTATAGTTAAAAAGCTTATTTAAATAAAATTTCTTAGCATTATTTAATTCGATTTATTTATTATTTTTTTTTTATTTAATCTTATTTTAACTAAATATTTAACTTTAATTTTGCCTATAAGTTTCCAGTCTTTCAAAACTATTTAGAAATGAAATTTAATTTTTCTTAATTATACGTAGTTATTCTGACATTTCTTACATTTCTTACATTTAATTAAATCAGATCATGAATTATTTGATGTTGTTTATTTTAGTTGAGAGAGAAGAACTTAAACTACTTATAAGCTATTTTAGCTCTGTCGCAATGAATGAGTTTTCTTTTTCCAGGTTTATATTCAATTTCTATATCGTTTTGATCTGGGAAAATTTCAGTAGTTTTATAGGGACCTAAATAATTGTCATCAAATTTACCATC
>OZ024712.1:8609714-8720610 GCA_964016945.1 Microplitis deprimator | reverse complement strand
TTCGGCTTGGGCCAAATACCGATAAAACATTTATCTATGTCAATTCCTGACATAACAGTATATTTTTTATTAATCACAAAAATATTAATTTTTAAATAATTTTTTTTCCAATGACATCGAGTTATTACATTTTTATATTTTTATTAATATCTAAAGATTTCAGATTTATTATGTGAACTTTGTTGCTTTGAAAGATAAAGAAAAGAAGTAAAAAAAAAAAAAAGGAATAGAAGGAAAAATCAAAATAAAATTGAAAAACTAGCTCATAATGTCAGAGTTTGATGTGACAAACCGAAAAAAGTCGAAAATAGTAATCATCAAGAAATTTTAAACCTATTTCAAAAATCTAAAAGTTAACGATGAAAATTAGTTTTAATTTTTTTTTTTAATTTGAAAATTGTATTTTGAAATAAAAAACTTAAAAAGAAAACCATTCTAATAAGTTAAATTTTAAAAACTTATAGCTATTAGAAAAGAAAATATGTTATCTCTATAAATCAATTTTTTTTTTTTTTTTTTTTTGTGGTGTATAAAAATTTGTGAAAATTTAAGATTATACTTTTGATAGGGTACAAGACGGATAAACAAATTTAATTTAAATCGAATAGAGTTGAGTTTAAAAGTAATGGATTTGGCGTAAAATACAAAATACGTAAGCTGTAATCGTCGAACTTTTTTTTTTCGCACTCTGAATTGCTCGGTCTAAATATGCATTCATAGCCCGTAACTGCAAATCGACAACTCCTTCAGAATAATTACGCTTTTTTAAAAAATGTTGATAGTGAATAGATAGCAATTCTAATCTTCTATCGTCTAATTTCTTGCGGTTTCCAGTGTTTTTTTGTTTACGAACTACGAGCTGTGCAATATTTTCTTCACCCCAAATTGCGTGTGACATTATTTTTATGAATTTAGACGGATTTATTGCGTCAAATGCCTTACGGGATTCTGAACTGCAAATGTAAATATTGTCTCCAACATGTAATGTGCGATGTTCTAGATAATAATAAGGATTATAACGATCCTGATGGTGTTGTTGTGGTTGTTGTTGTTGTTGTTGTTGTTGTTGTTGTCGCAGATTTTGTTGATAAGAAGCTACTTTTATTCGATATTCTTGATTCTGGCGTTTCAAAATCTTTATTTTATCATCCTTCTTGCGGCTGTCTTGCATTAATCGCATTGTCAACGGTCTAGGCTCATCAAAATTCTGAAAATGAATGGTATTAGACGAAACTATTGAGTAAATAAAATTAAATAAAATTCAATGTAAAAATTAAAAACATGTAGCCTACCGTTATATTTTTTAGACATTGTCGATTGCTATTTTGATCTTGCTTTGATGACATTATTTTCGGATCCTGTAAAAATATGATATTATTCAACTGAGTGTAATTATCCATTTTTCTTTTGTAGAGTAAATTACAATGAAAAATGAAGGAATTAAAGTTATTGTTTATTTGGACTAATGTAAATTTTACAGAAGAATAGAAAATTTCTTTTGTCTCTTTTTAATAATAAAATTGACAATTAACTAAATTAATTGAATTGGTGAACTATTAATACCACCACTATTCAGGGTTGCGAATTCTTTAATGAGAATATTTGCAATGAAAAATTAAATTTTCAATCCGTAATTGAAATTATATCGATTAAAATTACGAAATTAATTTTTAATTCAACAACTTGAATTGAAAAATCGAAAAATTAATTTCAATTCAGAAACGTGAGATTAAATATTAAAAAATTAATTTTAATCCAGAGACGTGGGATTCAGAATTTAAAAATTGATATTTAATCCAGCACGAGAGATTCAAAATTAAAAAACTAATTTAAATGTACACACGTGGGATCAAAAATCGAAAAACTAATTTTTAATCAGACGAGTGAAATTGAAAATTAAAAAATTAGTTTTTAAATTGACACGTGGATTTAAAATTTCAAAGATTAATTCTAATTCAGAAACGTGGGAAAAAAATTAAAAAATTACTTGTCAATTCAAATACGTGGGATCAAAAATTGGAAATTACTTTTCAATTTAGATACGGTACGCAATCAGATAAGTAATCAAGACAAAAAATTTGACAGCACTTATAGCAGGAAAGAATACTGTTTTACTTGACCTTCAAATTTAAATACTTTTGAACTAACTTTTGATCGTCAGATATAATAGAATTCGAAATACAACGATCATTCAAGTTAAGACATTTAAAAATTAAATTTTTCGATTAATTTTCAGTGTAAACAGAGAATTTCAAATTAAGAAAACACTAATCCGATGTTCGAAATTAAAAATTTTTTAATTATTTTTTGATACGATAATAGAAAATTAAAAAGCGAAATGTAATTTTTTAATCCCCTTTAGTGATGGCTAATTAAAATTTTTGATTTACTTTTCAGTTATTAAATATGGAATTTGAGATAAGAAAGAAATTTTTTAATCTGGTGTTACGAATTAAAAATTTGAAATTTAATTTTTAATTTAAAGATATTGAATTAAAAATTAAAAAATCATTTTTAATTTGTTGTTTTTGGATTATGAAATATAAAAAAACATGTAATTGAAGCACTATTGCGATTATAAATTTAATGCGCTATTTGCAACCCTGCGACCATTTCTTATAAGCCTGTAATGTGAGCAGATTTATGATCTGAAATATTATTAATATAATAAAAGCTATAAATTCATATTTACTTGAAATAACATTTCAAGTTTCACCATAAATAACTATGTTCAAGTGAACTTTAATGACTTAATGCTATTTCGAATTTTTATGTACGATTTATTGAATATTCTACTATCTATAAACTTTCATTTCTGAATTCTATGTAATTATTATGTATACAATTAGTCAAAAGAAATTTTTTATTTCACAATGAAGTAAATTTTTCTCGTTCGAAATTAAAATATGAATATTTTCTCCAATTTATTAAAAGATAAAATATTAAAAAATTGATGAAATCGTCTATCTCGACCTTTTTTTTATTCTGTAAATTGTCACCTACATTATCATTTTCCAAGACAGACTTTTTTTACCTGTACGGAGACAAAGAGAATGAGATTTTCGATTTTCGATCCAGACTGCTTTGATTTATATTGATCAATATTGATTCTATTAATAATGATTATGAATACACTGATAGAAAAACTATCTTGATTCAAAAAAAATTTTTCCTTCGAAATGTGGTTCTTGTTTTAAAATTTTTAATTGTTTTAATTCAAGAAATAAGTCTTTGAACCAAAAAATAGAAATTTTCGGATAGAGAAAAAAAATTCTTCGTTTGAGAATCTTATTCGATGACGCCTTTTTTGTTTTGAAACAAAATTCTGACATATTTCGCTGAAGAATTTCATGCTCTTGGATTAAGTTAGGCAAAATGTAGGTTTAAGACATTACCGACTTATTTCTTAAATGGCGCGGTTTTTAAATCAAGATATCAATTTACTGAGCTTGAAAAAAAACTTTTTTTTTATTTTAAAAATAAAAAATTTTAGTGATTTTTTAGGACTGCATTAATTTACTTCAGATATGTTAAAGTAGAAATTTATTTAAAAAAAAAATTTTTTTTTTCCATTACTTTAAAAACATCTTCCATCAAGGAATTATTACTTGAACCAAAAATTTAAAGTTCTTGAAATAATAATACGGCATTTTTAGTTGAAGAGACAAGTGGTCTTGCGTGAAGAATTCAATAGTATCAATTGAAGATAATATAGTTTCGAGTCAAGACACGAGATTTATTTATCAAAGATACAAAATCTTCAGAGCCAAGAAAATCTAAATCAAGACAAGAATTTCTTGAAGCAAGGCAATTGCTTTTCTTCAGAAATAAATTCTTTGCTCAAGAAAATATTTCTTGAGTCAACATAAAACTTCTATCAGTGTATGTATAAATCTATTTATAAATATTTATCAATACCCGGGAAAATTTTTTTCATTATAGCCAATAAATTTGCATAATATTCTAAGCATGCTTATAATTATTTATAAAATTACATAAGCGGATATAAGATTGTATCCATAAGACCAAGCGATAACTAATAAAATTTTTACTTTTTATGTAATTTTATAATATTTTATGAAATGATATAAATTTATTTAGTGGAGATTATTTAGATCTTAGAAGAGTTTTATAAAATCGGATAAAACTTAATACAATGATATCGAATTAAAAAAATATATATTATAAAGAATTAAGAATCAAAAGTTTATTTTAACAATTGTTTTATGTCGTGAATAAAAAATGATGAATTTGAGATAAACTCATAATATTTTATAAAGTTTCTGATATGTTTTCACGAAACAAAATATGTTTTTATGAAACTTTCTACAATATCATGTAATTTTATAAAATTTTATAAGAAAATAATACTTTTCACTAAATCTTAATGAATTATATTATGGTTCTATATGACAATTTTTTAATTTTTTCTAATATCCAAAATTTTTTACAAAAAAATTTAAAGGAAGTTAATAACAATTTTGTGAGATTTCAAAAATTTTCATGGAATTTCACAAAGTATTATAAAATTTTATGTAATCTATTAATTTAAAATAATTTAGTATAATTTTATAAAACTTTTTATTATTTCATTCTGAAAATTCCTTTCAATAATAATAGAAGTTTTATAAAATTTTATCGATTATCATAACTTTTAGAATTATTTGATATAATTTGATGAAACTATGAAATTTAGTGGAATTTTCATAACAAAACTTCTAAAAAAGTAAAGTAATTTTACGAAAATTCGAAACTCTATTTAGAAATTTTTTAACTTTCAGAAAAAGAAATTGATGATTTTTTTTATTTTAATCAAAAAATTCTAGAAACATGTAAAAAAATTTACCTTATTACTTGCACGTAGTGCTATGGACTCTGAATCACTAACTTCATTATTGTGAATTATTTGTACGTTTGCCTCAACATGTTCGTACTGGGTTTCATCAAATATATCATCTTCGCTTCCTGATTCGGCAATAATTAATTGGCTTCTGGTTGGGGAGATGTCATCAAGCTCAGCATGTCTTTCTTCTTCACTTTCATCAGCGAGTATACCAGACGGATCTTCATTGTCTAATAGGTTTCGTACTTTTATTTTATCATCATTATTAAATTGTTGTTTCTTTTTATTATCGGAATTAAGTCCAATAGAAACCTTAAACACGTTCATCAATAAAATAATAGTCAAAATAATTGAAGAAAAAAAAAAAAAAAAAAAAAAGGTGCAGGCGTAGATTACTTATCAATCACTTTCATAATCAATTAAATAGTTACTTTTCTTACGGAACTTTCTCTATTTTTTTGATAAGTTTTTATTATGTCATCGAACTTTTGTATTTTAGATTTAATTGTATTTTTATTTTGTTCCTAGATACGAAAATAACAATATTTTAAAAGTAATACTTTTATGGGATCTATTATTTTTTAACTTAAGATATCATATACTTACTTTCCATATTGCTTTAAGCCGCTCGACTAACGACTGTTCTTCTTCGTCATCATCTGAAGATGATGACAATGATGACGGATTAGTAACAACAGGCTCTCGAACGCGAAAATCCGGAGTTGAAGTTCTTTTTATTAATTACTTGCTTTTATATTTTTATTATTACAATACTAACAGAATTTTAGTAATTACATATAACCAACGTAAATAAATATGATATAATTTAAACAATAACAACCCAATAAATGCTCAACACAGTTCAATTTTTACCACGGCACGTATCACTATTTTAAAATTTATATACGGCATCGAAAGTTGATGTTATTGAAATTATTAAACATTTATACGTTTTGTTTTGTTTTTTATCTTTTAAAATAAAAGAAAAAATATTTTAAATAAATTGTATTTATAATTTTTCAATACAAACAAATTGTAATTTCTAAATTTTGCGATAATAACAGGTTTCTCTATTTTTATTAAAATTTAATTCTGTCACACATTACTTAATAAAAAATTCTATTTTACTTTTACTAACCTGAAACATGTAATATTAAGCATTTACATTTTTTTTTACCATCATTGTAACGATATACACAATTTTTTGTATAAGCGCCGTATTCACTGAATTTTTTTATGTAACACGTTTCAACTACTGTATTTCTATCTTCTTTGGGTATTTTTATTAAAGCGTACTTCATTTTATAAATTTTTAACGTTATAATTAATAAATAAAAAATACAAGACAATGCTAACCGGCTAGATACGCTCTTTACCACACTGAGACTGCGACGTGAGAAAATAACAAGTGAATCTCTTTGTGTGGTTGAACTAAATAGCTAGGCAAACATCCAAGTTCCCCCACTATTAGTAGCACGTGCCATTGATACGGCACGTGTCGATACTCAACCGACAACAAATAATAAATCGCTGCAATTAGTCCAGTCGATGCGCACGAAAAAATGACGTTATATAAAGATCATTTTCTCGTTGGGTACAGACCGATTTTGGATAATTTTTTTTTCAATATACTATAAAAAAAATAAGGAAAAAGGTTGACATAAATTTGGAGTGTGATCATTGTTTTTTATAAAAAAATTATATGTAAACTGAAATATCTTGGAAACTATTGAGAAGTTCTGGAGACAAATTAGTATCATTGTTTTCGGGATTTAGTAACGAACAAAAAGAATTTCAAACGAAGTCTCTACGACAAATAGTTGCTGAGATAAAAATTATTGAAGCGCGAAAAACGAAAAAACGCGTCATTTTGTTCGCGCGCGTATAAACAAAATGCTGTAACTTGGCAGCAAATTGATATTTTTATAAATTTTTTTTATTCTCTTAGTAAATCTTATATCAACTAAAAAAATTGGTAACTTTCAATTTATTTTTTTAGAATTCTAAATTGATAAAAAGTAAAAATCACTTTTCGTTAAATAAAAAATAAATAAAATGACCTGATGAATAATTTTATTTTAACAATTACCCACACAATCACGGGTAATTACAGTTAAAAACAAATTTTTGTTCATAAACAAATGCGTTTTGAAAAATTTTGGAATTTATCAACAATTAAAAAAAAAATTTTTTTTTTTTGATACGGCTGTGCGTATTCCCACGGGCAGATTATGATCTTTTTTTTTCCGTTTCCAATGACTAAAATTTTCTTTTCCATCATTTCTCATTTTGTTATGAATAATAATATGAAAACTGTAAAAAAATCGTTCCTACAATATAGGTATCAAAAGATTGAAAATTTTCTGAATCGGAAAAATAACTTATCGTGTAGAGAACTTTTTTTTAAAACTATTTTCATGATTACTTAAAAATTAATTAACAAATGCGAATCAAACTCGAATCTGAAAATTTGCAATCTTTTGATGCCTATATTGTAGGAACGATTATTTTTTAGAATTTTGATAATATTATTTATGACAAAATGAGAAATGATGGAAAAGAGAATTTTAGTCGTTGGAGACGAAAAAAAAAAAAACATAATCTGCCCATGGGGATAGGCACAGACGTAATCCTTTAGACAAAGACACTATGTCTTATGCTCACTTTCTCTCTCTAGCAATTCCCGAAGATATCCGAAGTCCAATTTTTTTTAAGTCCCGCAGCAACAAATTTTTTTAAGTCCTCATACTGAAAATTATAGAGGAAAAATTTCAAAAAATCGACGAAAATCCTTATATACCACTCGATTCTGAATTTGGCGAGATGAATTTCTGTCGTATCAAATAAAAATAATTTTTTTTTATTGTTGATGAATTACAAAAATTTTCAAAACGCATTTATTTATTAAAAAAAAATTTTTTTCAACTGTCACTACCCGCAATTGTTGGGCAATTGCTCAAACAAAATTATCCATCAGGTGATTATATTTATTTTTCATTTAACAAAATGTGATTTCTACTTCTTTTAAATTTTAAATTCGAAAAAATTTTTTTGGAATTTACCAATTCTTTTTATGGTTGATATATGATTTACTAAGAGAATAGAAAAAAAAAGTTTGGTAAATCCAAAAGTGTATGACTCTTAATGCTCATTTGCAAAAAAAAAAAAAAAAAAAAAAAAAATGTACGATAAAAGTTTAAAAGACAATTTTGAATATTGGCGCTTATTTTAAGTTTCAACTTCAGCGCCACACTGTTTTTTGTAGTAACTCGATGAACTTTTTGGCTCGCTACTTCCATGGAGAATAGTCTCTATTCTCCATGGCTACTTCGAAAAAAAATTTTTTGGCAACCCTGTTGAATTGCTTTCATGTTATAAACAAGTGCCTATCAAGTGTATAATGCAAGTGAAAGATATGTCCATTGTCATGTAAAAAATTTTTAATAATTAAGTAATTTAATAAAATAATTTTATATTGATAGATTAGAAAAAGTTAAGTGTCATTTGAGTGAGTCTTAAGTATTATATTAATATTTTATTTGTAACATATATAAATAATAGCCGGTACAGCGGACTGAAAATTTTTTGTATATTATATAGTCGAGTCTCGTTGTCAGACCTATTAGTGTCTCTCTCACATTAATGAGAGATAAATTACAAAAAATGTTGGAAAATCCAAAATTGCATTTAAAATGATCTAAAACGATTCATAAATACAATTCTATAAAGTCGAATCCTTAATCATTTTTATTGATTTATGTTGTTATTCAACATTAATTTCGTATGTGATAAATTTAACGTGTAATTAAAAAAAAATTTTCATTTGTTGTGAGTTGTAAGTAACAACATTTAAATTAAACATGAAGCGAGGCCCATACAAATCGTACCTGAAGCCCGGTGGTGATGGCATTATGCCTCTCTTAACATTGTACGACAATTTGAAAAAGTTTCGGTGTGATGTAAGTATACATTTATTTGACAGCAATAATCTGTATGATGTTGAACTTCATTATCGAATAAATTTTATAAAAATTGCACTTACATAAATTTAAAACCTTAAAAATTTAAACAAAGTAGAAGACAATTTTTATAGATGCCGTGACAAAAAATATTAAGTAACAAACATTTATTCCAAAATAACAATTTGAATTGACTTTAATTGTTGTGTGCATATATATGTATAAATAGAAAATTTGCATGGCGTTAATTTCTTCAATCAATATTTTTAATCAGTGTAGTTTCTTTGTTGTTGGAAATAAGAATAAACTAAAGAATGGTGACATCGGCTACTTTAAATACTTCAATTATTTTGTAACTGCGAAGAGACTATTGTAAGAATTAAAAAAAATACTTACATAAAGTGTGTACATTGATGTAAAAGTTTTTAATGTTTTTTTTTTTTTTATTGTAACAACAAGACATAAATTGTGAAGAAAAAAGAGGTTTTTATTTTAAATCTCAAATTTGCAACATATATTAAAGTATAGATAGCTACTTAAGGCAATTTTATACATTAGAAGCAAGTTACTTTAGCCTAACATTTATATACGTGATTGATTATTTAAACCATGCTAATTTGGAAATGATACTGAATTAACCAGAGAAAATAATCAGCTATAACAAAAAAAAAAAAATTATAAAGCTATACATAAAATATATATTCACAATAATTTTTTTTAATGAAATAAAAAAAAAACTTTTCTCGAAAAATGGAGTACCCATAATTTGCAATTTCCATTTGGTTTTATATAAAAAATATCATTTTTCGATTGAAAAGTGCTATTAAAAAATCACAATTTAAGATAATTAAATTATTTATACGATTGGTAAACGTTTTACCGCGAAAAAAGAACTTTTTGTGTCCTTCGCCGATAACGTTACATACTAAATAATAGCATTACGATAGATGCACTTATAAATTAATTAATTTTCAAATAATGGTGATTACTTCACCAACTTCATTGCTATCAATAACTTTCTGCTTATATTTACTGTAGGCTATAGATGGAGATAATCTGACTATAAGTCAACACGTTGGTAATGATGATACGCATGCGAATGCACCACTGCCTCACAACGCAAATGTCACAAATGACAACTTTTCTTCAATGAAATCTACGACTGAAACTGATACTCCTCTTACCAATCAGCAAACGTCAACTTCCATACATTCAGAATTAAATTTTTGGCTTGATGAAGATGACGATGAAGAATCTTTAAGTCGAGAAATCTGGTTTGACGTAAGTAATTTAGATATAATTAAAAAAGAAGTGTATATATATATATATATTTAATGTTCTATTATAGGCTGAAGATTCATCATTTGTAGAAGATTTCCACGTGAATGATAGCAAAAGTAATGAGGTATTTGATATTGCTAAATACATTAGAACAAATTCAAGAATTGTTGTACATACCAATTTTTCCGTAATTTTGAACTCAATAAAACTTGTGACAATTGGGAATGTGATTCAAAATTTAATGTCTTACTAACTATGAAAAATTGCATTTTTGAAACGAAATAATTATAATTAATTCTTAGACATATTTTTTAAAGACGATAACGGAAAAACATAAAGTAATAAATGACATTTTTTAATAGAACGTACAATGAAATCAATCCAAAAGATTTAAAAGCAATAATAATTACAATCAACATCATTTATCGAAATTCTTAAATATCAATATAAATAAAAGAAAATTGCTAAAATTTTATCGGTAAAGGCATGTTTTCGAAAATTTGCAAAAAAATATAATGTATAGAAATATGACAGGTTGGAAAACTAATTGATGTAAATAGTAACATATCAATCATTGTATTAATCATTATTTTATCAAACACTCATTATTTATAAATTATAATGGTATGATTTCTGATGCTTTATTTGTTTACAGAAATAATTTTAATGTAATTAAATAAAAAAATGATTGAAAATTAATTTTTACTAATTTATGTTGAACCAAAATAGTTCATAAATTAGATGCTAACGAGTTTTTTAATAGACTTCAATTCGTTAGTAATTTCATAAATCACAATGTATTAACTTCGACGAATATTTTTTCATTTTTTAATGCATCAAGCCATTAAAATTGCAGAAAAACATAAACATATGATTGTTATTTATGTCAGAAGGAATGTAATAGGTTTTAAAATAAAATAAGATATCAATGATTGGTGTTTGTATTTTTTATGCTATATGTGATTATGGATTTTAAAAAATATGTAACTTCATGTGCATATCGATTTTTGCACATAATATTTTTTGATCATCAAATTAATGAAATAAATATTAGATTCTGAAGCTAGTAAGGTCATATTCATAAGTAGGGTATTAACTTAATAAGTTAAGCAAACTAATCTTGTCCTGCTAAATTAGAAACTTATATCTTTAATTTAAGAATAAATAGTTTTGAATAATATAGATATTTTATTTTAATTGTATAGTTTTTCAATAACTGTAATTAAAACGAAAATCTTCAGGCAGTCAAAAAATTTTTAAAAAAAAAAAAAAATATTTTTGACATAAATAAAGTATGCCGTCAGTAAATTAAAAGTCGGTTTATAGTACAAGCATAAAAAAAGTGAGCAATTTAAACTACAGTAAGAATATTAATAACAATAGCAATAATTTTTTCTTACAATAAATGTTGTTTGTAATTACAATTTTTCCGAACTCTGTTAATATAATAATAATGATGATTAAGCAGTACATCATTAATAAGTTTACTATTTTTTCAGACTTCTTTTGAACATACTGCTGATGATCCGTACAGTAAACCACTCTGTTCTTGTACATCGATTACCCGCGGAGAAGTATTGATGATGATACTACTGCTTGGTGCTCAGGAGTCGTTAACGTGGAAGACAATAACAAGTATATTGTCCATGATCAATTCAATATTTGGAGATAATGTCGTTCCATCGACAAAATTTAAACTATTTCAAGAGTTACAATTGAAAGAATCTAGTTACTCTCGTCATTTGTACTGTAATAAATGCTTTTCTACTTTGGTGTTCATTCTACTTCAAGCAGTGAAGAGTATATTTGTCCGATATGTAAAGAAAAGTTCAGTCCATTAAAAGTACCATTCTTTTTAACTTTGGATTTTTCTAATCAATTAAAACAAATACTTAAGAGACCTGAAGTTCAAGAAGCGCTATTAAGTCAAAATGATCGTGATGTTAATGACGAGGAAAATGTAATAAAAATTATAACTGACGGAAAAATTTAAAAACAATTATCGCAGTTGGGACCGATGAGTGTTCTATCCGATAAATACAATTTATCCTATACTTTCAATACAGATGGCTGTCAAGCAGCTAAATCTAGTAAGCTCTCAATTTGGCCAATTGACGCATCAATAAATGAATTGCCACCAAAATTAAAATCAAAATATTTGATAATGACTGGTCTTTGGGTTGATAAAGTTGAGCCTGATATGAACCTATTTTTGAAACCATTCGTGGATGAAGCTAATGATTTGTCTAGTAAAGGTTTGAGATGGAAGTTAGGTGAAGAAACTATAACTAGTAAATTTATTCCACTTTGCGCCTGTTTTGATTCAGTAGCTCGATGTAAAGTACTGAATATGAAACAGTATAATGGTAAATACGGGTGCACTTTTTGTGAACACCCTACGAAATGTATTGAAAAATTTTGTAAATATCCAATGCTTGCGAATGTACCAATAGAAAGAACGGATGAATCTGTAAAAAATCAAATGGAATTGGCGAGTGCAAAAGAGTACGGAGAGGATGTAAAAGGTGTTTTGGGTCCTTCACAATTAATGAATCTCAACTACTTTGACTTAGTTGGTGGGATGTCTCCTGATTATTTGCATTCAGTGTTACTTGGAATTCTAAAACAACACACAGAATTATTATTATGTTCATTTGGAAAACCATATTATGTAGGAAATCCTAATCAATTGGCAGCGATCAATGAAATTTTATTGAAGTTTAAACACCTGTCATCAATATCACGATCACCTCGAGATATAACTGAGAGAAATATGTGGAAAGCTACGGAATGGCGTTCGTGGTTAATCTTTTACTCATTACCGTGCTTAAAAAAACTACTCCCACATAAATACTTGGATCACTTGGCGTTACTAGTCGAAGGTATTACCATTCTATTGGAAGAAAAAATTTCAAGTGATATGCTGGAAACTGCAGATAAGCTACTGATCCGATATATTTGTTACTATGAAGAATATTTTGGAGAACAGAAAATGACTTATAATATACATTTGCTTTTGCACATGACAAAAAGTGTAGTTAACTTAGGTCCATTGTGGGCCCATAATACTTTTCCTTTTGAAAATGAAAATCACTTCATTTTGAAATTGAAAAAAAGTCCAAACCACGTATGTTTGCAAATAGCAAGAAAATATTTATTTCACAAATCGCTTTCATTTTTGAATGAACGGTTTAAACCGGGTAATGGATTTCACATATTTTGTGAACAAAACTTGACAGGTAGACTTAAACATATATTCAAAATTGATGACTGCGTTTTAGTAGGGAAAGGTAGAAAATATAACTTAAGTGACTTGGAAACAAAAGCAATCGGTTTTACTCCTGTAAAATGCAAAGTATATAACAGATTCATTCATAAGGGAAACCGTTATACTTCTCAGAACTATCGATTATGTCAAAAAATAAATGACACTATAATAATATTAAAAAATGGTACAAATGGAATTATTAGTAATATTTGTTCCCTTGAGAATATGATTGAAGAAGAAGAAATTATTATATTTTATAAAATAATCAAACACACAGGAAAATTTTTTCACCCTACCAAATATGTTACAGTTCATCATATTTATCAGTGTCAAATCACTGATAACTTATGTGTTTGTAAACCTAATTCAATAATACGACCAAGAATTATACAAACAATCGATGAACTTGTTATATAATAAATATTCCCAAAGGATGTTACGGCGATTAAAGAAAAATGAGTTGAACAAAATTGAAGAAAAGATGTTACGACGAAGTGAAGAAAAGAAGCTCCGTTAAGCTGGCAATGAACAGTCAGCAGAATCGACCAAAATTCGTACCAAAATTTGTTGCTAAATAGTTGCTAATTAGTTGCTGCAAACCCGATTTTGTTGCTCGAACCGATTCCACAGAAATCGAGTTAATGCTATCTTACACATAAGATCGCAGTGAACTCGCAGAATCGGTGTTAAATAAAATGGCTGATGCTTGAGAATTTGTTGCTAATTAGTTGCTAAAAGACGCACCGAAAAACGCATCAAAAAATTGGAAATCGGCGGAGCTTAACCACCAGCAGCAAATGTTAAATGTCCCTGCTAACTTAAAACGCGATTTTAACTAACAAGGGACAGTCATTATATTTGTAGCTGCTCATTGATAAACTCAGAGATACTCAGAGAGCCAGTAACAAAATAGGAACAAAAGATCGGTAGGTTTTGACGATCGGCAAAAGAAACCTGAGGGCCCTGCTATGTTAACAGGCGATTTTATAAGTTAGAAACAGTAATTAATTTTGTTGCTGCTCAAAAATAGACTAGGTGGTACCCAAAGAGCCAGCACCAAATTGGAAACAAAAAATCAGCAGGCCATACTGATCAGTGACCGTAAGCTAACGACCCGCTATCTTAACAGGCGATTTTATTAGTTAGAAACAGTAATGAATTTTGGTGCTGCTCAAAAATAGACTCGGTGGTACCCAAAGAGCCAGCAACAAATCGGAAACAAAAGATCGGCAGGCCATACTGATCAGCGACTGAAAGCTAACGACCCTGCTATCTTAACAGGCGATTTTATTAGTTAGAAACAGTAATTAATTCTGTTGCTGTTTAAAAATAGACTTAGTGGTATTCAAAGTGGTATTCAGCAGCAAAATAGAAACAAAAAATCGGCAGGTCCTGACGATCGACAAAGGAAACCAGATGGCTCTGTGATTTAAACAAGTGGTTGCCCGGGAAAAAATCACCAGGCATAATCGTGTATGATCATGCATGATTCGTGCCTGACCGTGCTTGATTTATGCATAATTCATGCTTGATTCTGTATGACTCATACATGGCCAAGCACGACTCATTCGTGATCAACGATGGCTCATTCATGGGCAGACATGACTCATTTGTGATCAAGCATGAACATGCATGGCTCACTCTAGATCAGATTTTCTTATTACTCACGTAAAGAATATTTGTATCCAGAGATATGATCTATCAGGAAAGGTCATAATTGAGTATACTCTGTTATGCATGATCATATATGGTTCACACCTGATCATGTATAACTCATTTGTGATCAAGCGTGATCATGCATGACTCATTCCAGATCAGGCTTTCTCATGACTTACGTTAGAAATAGTTGTATCCAATGATGTAATCTCTCGGGAAAAGTCATGGTTGAGCATGCTCTGTCGTCCATGATCATGCACGGCGCAGGCATGATCATACAAGGTTATGCATGTCCAACCTTAATCTTTTACGGTTATATGCAAATAGTGAAAAATATTCATGAATATTCAGATTTGATCATACATAACTAAGAATACTCGTTCATACTCATAAATGAAAGTTAGTCGTTAATAGAAACTGTAAGATTAATTATAATTATAGTTTCCTTTTCATTTTATTATTCATTTACTTTAGCCCCGGAAAAAAATCATCATGCATGATCAAGCATGATCATTCGATTCAGGCAAGACTGAGCATGTTCAAGCATGGATCATGCATGGTCAAACATTACAAATAATTCAATCAATATCTTTGATTACAAACTCCGATCTAACCGATTGTATACGATTAAAATCCGATTTAGTTTCAATCGGATTTGATTGAGTATTTAATTAAGGATAATTATATATTTTTTATGAAAAACTTCGAATAATTGAACATTCATTTTGATTTTGACGATAATAGTAGTTAAAATTATCATTTGTTAAATCGATAATTAAATTGTATTTAATTTATAATTTTTGGTTCAATTAATTAGTCAACCAATCTTTTTTTTCTGAAAAATAATTTAAATGAATTTAATTAAAAATTGTTTTTTCGAATTAATTAAAGATTGAATTAATAAATTCTTGCCAAATTGATAATAAAACTCAATATAATTGCTTTTTTTTAAATTAATAATTAAGATTAATGTAATTGATAAATTTGCTTGTAATTGATAACTACAATTCTTCTTATTCATTATTTAAAAAAGTTTTAATAACCAAATCAAGATTGACTTCAAATAATATTTTATTTTTTACAACCCTAAAGTTTCAAAAGATGTTAAAAATCGCCGTAAACTGAATAAGATAGGTCAGCCTAGTGGACAGCGGACGTGTTTCCTAACATGACGGTCGTGGGTTTGAGACCCGTCGCGGGTAAAATTTCACAAGTACTTTTCAACTAGTAAACATGAACGGTATATCAGGTCTGCTAGGGATAATATCAACAAAATAAGTTAATTTCAAATTGCCTTATCATTATTATTTTTTTTTAATAATTTGAGGGATTATGCATGCTCAGGCCTGATCATGCCTGAATATTGGCCAGCTATGAGCATGCGTGGTCACGCATGAAACGAGCACAATCATACCTGACCAATAGGGCGTTTAAAAAAAACAAGAATTTTTTTTTTTTCTCTGAACTAGACTCAAAAGTTTTGTTTAGATGCTAAAATAGGCCTCTGAAAATATGAGCCCTTAATATTAATATTAAGGTTGTCCGCATCGCACTTTTCGATTTCCCATAAAAATAACACAGGAAAAAATTTTGTTTTCTTCTGATTTTTGAAACTAATGAACTGTAGATTACATTGTAATGTCCATTAAAATTTTTTGTAGAGATTCGAATGCTCGACAAAAAAAGTCTTATCATTTTTTAATAAATCCATCTGTTCGAAAGTTATTGGAGCTGGAAGTCAAATCTGCAGTAAATTTCGAGATCTTTTTACTTTTTCAGCAAAACCATCAGACTTATCAAAAAATGTCATAGGACCTTTTTTATAGATAATTTTCTTTCTACAAATTATTTATCATAAAGTTTATTCAAATTCCGCATTGTTTTCTAGTTATTATCATCCTAACGTTAAGCTCTCAAAATCGATTAAGACTATTATTTTTATGAGCTTGGCATTAAAATGAAAATAACTTGTGAACAATGGGGAATTTGAATGGACTTTATTGAGAATAATTTGTAGAGAATAAAATTGTCTATAAAAAAGGTTTTATGACATTTTTTGATATGTCTGATAGTTTTGCTGGAAAAGTAAAAAGATCTCGAAATTTACTGAAGATTTGACTTCTAGCTCCAATAACTTTCGAACAGATGGATTTATTAAAAAATGATAATAGACTTTTTTGTAGAGCGTTCAATTCTCTAAAAAAACATTTGATGGACATTACAATATAATCTACAGTTCATTAGTTTTAAAAATCAGAAGAAAAAAAAATTTTGTTTCCTGTGTTATTCTTAAGGGAAATCGAAGAGTGCGATGCAGACAACTTTAATATTAATATTAAGGGCTCGTATTTTCAGAGGCCTATTTTGGCATCTAAACAAAACTTTGGAGTCTAGTTCCGAGAAAATAAAAAATTCTTGTTTTTTTTGAAACGCCCTACTGACCAAGCATGATCATGCATGCTCATGGCCGACAAATATTCAGGCATAATCATGCATGAGATTAACGCATGATCAGGCCTGATGATTTTTTCCTGAGTGTTAAAAGCTAGGACCGGACATTAATTAGTAATGAGTTAGTAACAAAATGGAAACAACAGGGTAAATGTTCCTCACGATTGTTGACTCGAAACGAATGGTCCTCCGCCATTAACAGGTGGTTCTCTCAAACTTGAAACGGTCATTCATTTTGTTGCTGCTTATATATACCCGCATGAAAATGCATATATGCGTAAAATATATACAAACATATATTTGTTATACATGTCACATATATAAAAATATATGTTACTTATATGAAGTATATATTCCGTCATATTTTTCTTTATTTCAAAATATATTTAAGTTATATAAAAAAACATATATATTTTGATAATTGTTAAATATATTCTTTAGCGTATGCATAAGTATATTTAGACATATATAAAAATTCAAAAGACATATATGCATACATATAAGTACATATAAGCAGAGATAGGGACGTTCATATATGTCGACATATATGTCGATATATTTACAGCCACATATGTCTACATATATGTGCACATATATGGTTGCATGTATACATACATATATGAATGCATACCCGATGAAAAAAGATTTTATACAATTGTATAAAATAATATATGCATTATATATGAATTATATAAAATTGGATAGAAAAAATGGCCCGATTCGATTGTATACAATCTGTATAGAAATTGTATACAATTCTATACAAATTGCATACAATTCTATATAATTATATACAATTCTATATAATTACAATTGTTTATATCAATTAAGTCAGGTCATATATTATCCAGCAGCATCTGTGTAATGATTTATATATATGCTTTCCATCAGACATACGTCTGTCATATATTTGTATATGTATAGTAGAATATTCTGAAAAATTTTTCCACAATTCATAATTAAATCCAATATATATCTCGGTACACATTTCCCATATATGTTGACATATATATTTGTTCAAATGTTAGCATATAGATTCGTATATATGTATTTATATATGTTGACATACATGTAGACATCTATGTCTGCATATATGTGCACACATACCGAGAAATATGTGTCTACGTATATGTCTGCATATGTGTCTATGTATATGCCTGCATATATGTCGACATATATTTCTCGATGTATGTCGGCATAAATGTCTGCATATATGTTTACTTTTAATTTACAAATTAATGTCTGTTGCTAGCTATTGACAACTGCCTATTTCAATAGCAGAGCAATCAGGTTTCCTTTGCCGATCGTCCAGACCTGCCGATCTTTTGTTTATATTTTGTTGCTGGCTCTTTGGGTACCACCGAGCCTATTTTTCAGCAGCACCAAAATTCATTACTGTTTCTAACTAATAAAATCGCCTGTTAAGATAGCAGGGTCGTTAGCTTTCAGTCGCTGATCAGTATGGCCTGCCGATCTTTTGTTTCCGATTTGTTGCTGGCTCTTTGGGTACCACCGAGTCTATTTTTGAGCAGCACCAAAATTCATTACTGTTTCTAACTAATAAAATCGCCTGTTAAGATAGCGGGTCGTTAGCTTACGGTCACTGATCAGTATGGCCTGCTGATTTTTTGTTTCCAATTTGGTGCTGGCTCTTTGGGTACCACCTAGTCTATTTTTGAGCAGCAACAAAATTAATTACTGTTTCTAACTTATAAAATCGCCTGTTAACATAGCAGGGCCCTCAGGTTTCTTTTGCCGATCGTCAAAACCTACCGATCTTTTGTTCCTATTTTGTTACTGGCTCTCTGAGTATCTCTGAGTTTATCAATGAGCAGCTACAAATATAATGACTGTCCCTTGTTAGTTAAAATCGCGTTTTAAGTTAGCAGGGACATTTAACATTTGCTGCTGGTGGTTAAGCTCCGCCGATTTCCAATTTTTTGATGCGTTTTTCGGTGCGTCTTTTAGCAACTAATTAGCAACAAATTCTCAAGCATCAGCCATTTTATTTAACACCGATTCTGCGAGTTCACTGCGATCTTATGTGTAAGATAGCATTAACTCGATTTCTGTGGAATCGGTTCGAGCAACAAAATCGGGTTTGCAGCAACTAATTAGCAACTATTTAGCAACAAATTTTGGTACGAATTTTGGTCGATTCTGCTGACTGTTCATTGCCAGCTTAACGGAGCTAAGAAAAGAAGCTATATCCTATTCTTTCACAGGAGAAATTCAAAACTCTTGTGACAGAACGACAGGAATAATTTTTTTCGAATTTCATTATGGTATGTTATTGTTATATAATTTTATTCAAACTTCTAAAAAAGCAGTATACTTGCAGAGAAAAGTAAAAATAATTCTGTTCAAAAGTAAGTTTTTAATATTAATATAAAGAGGAGGCTTCTCATTAGTTGACATTTATCATTAAAATTCATTACTTTAAAAATCTGTTGGAGTTAAAATTTTATATCTCGGCAACAGCAAATTATACAAACAAACGTATAACATATTTTTATACAGAAATTGTAGTCTGTACAAAAGAATTTTCACAAATTTGTGAAACATTTAAGGGCCTTCTCAGACAGTACTCCCCACGTTGAAAAAAATTTCAATAGCTTTCAACTGTAATAACTGTATGAAAATTTTATTAATTAAAAAAAAATTAAAACCTTGATTGAAAAAAGGAGAATGTAGTCGTAATTTCACTGTTCAAAGTTATGACTGATTTTTATAATATTGTATTTCGACATTTTTATAATTTTTATTTTTATTCCAAATGTTTTTAAGATAACCATCGGCGTTGAGAGCATAGCCAATTTTAATACCATTGTTTGATAATATTTTAGTTTTATGATTTAAGACCTTTTTTTCTATATTGTAAAACTTTAAAATGTGAGTTTCTTTGAATTTGAGTTTAGATAATTCACAACTTAATCCTAAAATCCGCTTAAAAATTATTCCCCAAGTAAAATTTAAACTTATTTTCCCAGACAACATCGTCCAGCTGAACTAAATTACTTTATTGCCTTTTTCCTGTAAATGCCTTCCGTCCCAAGCCTACGTGAATATCATATGGTGTCTCCAGTTTTTTTTTAAATAATTTCTAGCCTTTCTAATATCTCGCTCTTTCCTCTTGCCTATCCTTTCTCGCAGTGCCCCCTCCTGCTTCAAGGGTTGTTACTCCTACAATTGCTGATTACCAATCACAAGGTCACTTTTCCCACCTTTTCTGAACAGTACGATTTTACATACAGTTCAAGGGCCTGAGGTACAAGGGTCCTCGTATGCAAGACAAAAATAATAAGTTAGTTATCACCAAGATCCCAAACCGTTTAGTTGAGACTTGCCTATTTCTCATCCGTACCAAAATTCAAAGAAAATTCCATTTTTTAGTTACTACCGAATTTGTTCAGTCATTATACTATTCACCATTCTTTTGCAATTAATTTATAGAAACGTTTTGTTCACTAATAAATCACATTAATTACGATATTGAAATCCAAAATAAATAAATATTAATAAGATATTAATTTAACTTATTAAATTATTACAATTGCATGAACATTGATATCCCTACCGCGATTGTGATAAAAAACATTCACCGAAGTATAAAATTTAAAAAAAAATTACTTGCAATTGATATCAGTCAGGAGTTAAACAAAATTTGTTGAACAACTTAAAGCCAATAAAATTTAAAAATTCAAATTATAAATTTGACGTAAAAATTTTACTAAAATTTATTTTACAAATTTTGTTCAGTTTCCAATTGATATCAACTGCAAGTAATTTTTTTTTTAAATCTATATCTTTGAGAAATTACGACTACGTTCTCCCTTTTTTAATTACGGTTTTAATTCTTCTTTAACTAATTAATGTAATTTTAATACGGTTATGACAGCTAAAAGCCATTGAAATTTTCTAAAAAGTTGGGGGGGGGGGCACTGTCTGGGCATGGTCTTAATATTTGAAAAAATATTCAAGGTTAAAATTGAATTTGGTGTAAATTACAAAATTTCCTTAATTATTCATCGATATCAAAAATATACTTTAAAAATTTTGCTGTATATTTTTTTTGTGGATTATGTATTTTTCTGTTTATCGTTTTTTTGCATTTCATACACAGAAAAAAATTTCCTGTTGCTACAACAGTAGGCAGGCATGTTGCAGCAACAGAAAAAAATCCTGTTGTAGCAACAGGATCAATACTGTTGTTGTGACTTAATAGTAAAATATAGTTATACAGTAAAAAATTTTGCGTCATTGCGTCAAAAAACTTAGTGTTAGAAATTTTGTGTTCAATATTTAATAGTTTTATGTGTACATTTAACATTTATTCAGTAAAATCGATACAAAAAAGTGTTAAATATTTAACACAAAAATTTTTAACACTAAGTTTTTTAACGCAATGACGTAAATTTTTTACTGTGTAAGTATATATTACTATTAAGTCGCAACAACGGTATTAATCCTGTTGCTGCAACAGGATTTTTTCCTTTTGCTGCAACATGACTGCCCCCTGTTGAAGCAACAAAAACAAAAGCGCTTGAATTTTCAGCAGATGACTTAAATCTCTATAAAAAAGCAGAGCCTTTTTTTTAAGTTTTTATTTTTTGTTTTATCTACAAAAAAATTCCGATTGAATTTTTTAAGAAAAATTCTGCTTCTGAAGCAAAGTTCATCATAATTTCAATTTTAACCTTAGATAACTTTCCATGCAGAGATAAATTTTTCAAATATTTAAAAATTGTTTCGTTAAATATATTATTTTTTGTAAAAATATGTCATGTTTGTCTGGATATTAAACTCTTATCGAAATCTAAAATTGAAACTATGCAATGTTTTCTTACTATGTAATTTGAATGCAGAACAGAAATTAATAAATAATCCTTTACAAATATTTATATTACCATATTCCTTTTGGAACGACATTTTTTTATTTTTTTTCTTCAAGTATATAGTCAGCTTTTAAGTAAAAAGATAAGTAGCTAAAAGATCAACATTTATGCATCAACATATTTTTATTCCACCAGAGTAAAGAAGAATTGGATTCAGTCGAAGGCCAACCGCTCTTAGATTCAGTCCAGCAAAAGTTTCCGTGACAATTTTTATTTTTCATACTACTATTATTTATAAATCTATTATTGTAGTTTTTCGTAATATCGTACAGAAACTTTTTTATTTTTTGGCTGAAAATTTTTATGTAGATAATTGTTAATAATTTGTTATTAATGAGTTGTAAAAATTCGAAGATATGTCACAAAGTATAGAATTTAAACAAAACATTTTAATAGTAAAGATGTATTGTAATTCAATGTCATTAGAAAAAATGATTTTTTAAATAATTCTTAAATAATAATGACAAAATAATATTTTGTAATAAATAAAAAAATTCTGTAGAAAAAATTTACCTTCTTTTTAATTTACAACATTGTAGCGATGTAATTTTTTACTAAAATATTTTTCATTAATTAAACAAATTTTACGAGAGAAGTCTTTTTATTTATGAAAAAACTCTGAAAAAGTCTTCCTCTAGTACTGAATTTGATGAATATAGTAAATCTAAATAAATCTTAGTAAAACTTCAAAACTCTTTTAAAAATTCCGAAATTTCAGACAATATTTGACTTTTTCAGAGTTTCTCAGCATTTTTCAGAGCTATTCACTTGTGACGAGACTTTTTTTGTGTTTTTCAGAAAAAGTTAGACTTTCAAAAAGTCTTATGAAGAGTTCTGAAGACTTTTTCAGAGATTTTTCAGAGAAATATATTTTCACAAGGAAATATAAAAACTTAGAAAATTTAGGCGTCATAAAACTGATTATGAACATCTAAAAAATATTATATTTATTGACTTTGAGATTAACTGAAAATATGAACGAAAGATTGTTGACAAAAAAACAAAATTCTAATCGAAAAAAAGTAATTGCGAGTATAAAGTTTTTGGATCATATTTTTTAATTTTAATTAGGCTCAATCTCAAAACTTCTTTATTATACTATGAAAAAAAAAGATAATAATGGGATCAATTCTTAATGTTGATATTTAAAGAGCGCTCAAAACGATACGAAAATTGGAAAAATTTATTTTCAAAAATATTGAGTGACTTGTAAATATTAATGTTTTTACATCAAATTTTAATATGTTTCTCTATCACCTACTTAGAAATGTTTGAGCTAGTGACAAAGCAAAGATTTAAAAAAAAAAATGATTTTCGATGGTTTTTGGAATTAGAAAAATTCTTCAGCGACCCCTAAAAAATTTTGATCGAGTTGAAACTTGAAGAGGAGCCTTCAAATACTTCAAACCAACATTATTCCATGTGAGCTTCAAAATTAAAAGAATGACGAAAAAAATTTCAACCCTAATATATATATATATATATTGTAATCGTATATGTAGTCTCCTAGAATCTAACAAGTGACTCAACATGACACACACGTGGCTTACCTGGATTTGTCAGTCGTTGGGCGCCAGGTGATTCTCACCAACAGGTTCGCAGTCTCGCTTGAAATAAAACTATTTAGGATAGCGGGTCAGGACAAGGGGTTAGGCACTTACGTATTAACTTAACGAATTCTCGATGTAAAAAACAACAATAAGGACTTTATTTACTCTTAACAACCTCCAGACGTCAATTTCCAGACCCCAAGCCGGTTTCCCGGCCGCAGACTCGATATAAACTCAACGGGTTATCGCTTTTTGTACCGTTTCACTAATTGTCAGTACCAATCCGGATTATAACATCCTTATCACTACAAGTCAAATCATCCACACACGTTACCCACGCCGCATTCACGACCACCTAGCTCAATTACAGATTTAACCGCAACCGGATGTCAATTAGCATCCGTCTACGTATAGATCATTCCACACAGCCTATACACGAGGTAACATACCGGAAAATTCGCATTACTTGTCAGTGCCACAACCGGCAGCACACTTGGCGTCAATTCGCCGTCAAATCCCGTTATTCCAAGTCACCCGATTCCGGCAAAATTAACGAGGCTCAAGTCCGGGTTACAGTACAAAAAAAAATGTAGTAATGTTATTTATCTCGACCACACACAAGAACGTGTAATTTTATTAGAACAAACAAAACAAAAAAAATGATCTTTGTTGAATAATAATAAAAAAATATAAGAAAGCAAAGAAAAAAAAATTAAGATAAACAACAAAAAATTAATGGTAGACGCGCATCAGCCGAATGAATCGAGCCGGTCTCACCCACAGACTCTCGTGACAGCTCCTCGCTGAGTCCTGACACGATCAATTGATCAAACAACAATTAATATACCTTATTGGTACCTAAACGACAAACTTTAAGTTTGGCTCAATGCATTCACGGGGAAAGAGACAGAAAACTGTCCGTTTTGATCACCCAACAAATTCCAACCGCTCTCGGCACCACACAATCCGCTTATACGGCAAAACGACTCAAGAAATTACTCCGTAGAATTTACTGTTGCACTTATATCTTTAACTACTTAATTAGTTAGCGCAGACAGCTTCAGCAATAACAAAAAAAAACAAACAAAGTACTCCAAGCACGTGTTGGCACACCTGTAGTACGATCCAGAATGGCGGCAAGTCGTTATCTTTTTCCAAGTTCCTACTTTAGTACGTGAACTGGTTATCAGGTGGCGGCACTCTCGTCCCTCTCGGCGACCCATCCAGCCAAACTCGGCTCTCATTTTTATGTCTTTCCCGTGTATCAGGTGGCGACACTACTGCTCTCTTGGCAACCTATCCAGCCAAACTCGGCTCTCATTTTTGTGTCTTTCCCGTGTATCAGGTGGCGACACTATTGCCCTCTTGAAGACACCTCGCTCGACTCGGCTACTTTCCCAATTTAACAGCCTTTTGTTCACTGCTGTTATCTTGTCCAATACTGCTATCATGGAGCAATATTTGGATCAGATGGTTCTTATGCTACCATACAGCACGTTTTTTCTCGACCCAGTCATTTTACCCTTTACTGAACGTCCCTTTCTTGTCCCTGCTTCCAGTTGGCTTGCCTCTGTCTCGGCACTTGACGTCAATTGACAACTCGGCTAATCGTGCCGGCACTCACTTCGCGGCTCGGCAGTTGGCCTCTCTTGGTGTCTCGGTTCCGACGCTCGCAGTGGCTCCCCCTCTGCGTCTAACTCATACTGACCATGACATACCAAGTCCGTAACTTGATCTTCAGATATCAGGTGTATATTTCCATCTATGCAAGAGAACAGTGGTAATTCTTCGGTAATTTTCGCCACCTGTTTCCTTAATTGAGTAAATTCTTTGCCCTCAATACCCAACTCCAAAGGAAGTGGCGAGATCGAATGACCTGCAGCCTGCCTTTCCCCGGATAGGAAAGTTCTCCCTGCTTCTGCTTCCCCGCTTAATTTAAAATCACTCAAACTATAGTTATTACTCAAATTATCCTTATCTTCTAGATTAAGTTCATTAACTAAACCTATATTAATGGTGTAAGAGTCATTCCTTAATTTATTAAACTTAAAATGACTTTCATTCACTCTCGCATTCACTAAAAACTTTTATAATTCAAACGTGGTATTCGTCCTGCTGGTAGGCGAGCATGCGCCAGAGGCTGTCTTGCTCTCCCCACTCACGCTTGAATTCATGATGGCCGACCGACTCCCCATTTCTACTACTGAATGAGTAGCTGTTCGTTGCCCCGATAGCTCAGAGGATCGTGCGCCATCCCCACTTAACTCGTAGTACGTTACGTTTCTAGCTGAATGAACGGCTGGTAGTTGACCTACTAACCCAGAGAGTACGGTTTTCCCACTCGTACCAGTCACGTGGCGTCTGACCGATGGGCCGTATCTACTGCCGCTTAGACTCTGCCTCGATCTTTTATTTCTCTCCCTCTCATACGTTTTTTCTGCTTGTTTATTTTCATTTTAACTTCATCTTTGGTTCTGAATTTATTATTCATTATGTAATTATTATTTGTTCGATGCCTAACAGCTTCTGTATTTGTTTTCAATTTTATCCCTGCGTTAATAATTTCTGGTTTAACCTGTTCTTTAGGGGAATCTGAAGGAACAGGTACTACTCGTTTTTTTTTCCGCGAGTTTTCTTGTGTATCTGTAGACTCTAGAGGGCTATTGTCTCGTAGATGATTTGTTACCCGGAAGGAAGTGGCAACCCCCGCTTTCCATAAGCTGCAGTTTAACCTGGTATGGCCTATCGCATGGCAAATATTACACACATCTTGTCTTGGTTTTTCGCAGACATCGAATGTGTGTCCCGGTATCTCACAGTTGAAACAGGGACAGTTTCCTCCGGGTATGTATATGGGGGTTTGATTGTACCCAGAGTTTGTTGTTGGAGCAGGTTGATCTCCGTTATTTGCGTTCGATAAATTCCGCGTCACCGATCCTTGAGTCTGGGCTGGAACAAAATTTGAGGATCTCTGATATCCTCTCGTTTGTACTCCATATTTGGAATTGTATCCCCCTCGCCCAGGCTGAGATGGAAAATTGTTTAAAGCATTACACGTAGTGAATTCTAGTTCGAGGTCTTCGTATCTGTCATCGTCAGGTTCTGTAGCGTGTAATAGGCCGAAACGAGATTTTTCTCGGAACCGGACCGTTTTATCACTGGATGCTGTTTTTTGTCCTTCTTCGATGCATCTTGATGCCTCGTGTACCACGTCCTAAAGGTCCTCATACGTGTTCGCTATGTTATGTCCAACTTGTAGCTTGTGCAGTGATATTGGACAATTAATTATTATTTTTTATTTTCGGCCCTAGCCTTTCGACCAATAGACCAGGATCACACTCAGTATAATTATCTGGAAGGTGTTTTGATATAAAATATTTTGTATACACGTATTAACTACTATATATTATACAAAAAAATTAATTTTAACGTTATCATTACAATAGATCTCAAAATTAAATTATTTTGTAGAAGTATTCGGTGGCTGACCGTCAGTGTTAATCGTACAAACAGTTGTTATCTTGAATTTAAAGTTATAACAGAGTTACAAGGCGGCCACGTGCCTACACTTGCTCGTATAATTAGAATTTTACAATAAAATATACCTTATAATTTACTTCCATTAACAAAACCATAAATTTGAAATCGAAATAAATCGTATAAGGTTTTAATTGATTAGAAATTTGTTTAAATACAAAAATTATAACTTAAGTTTACAGTACCTGAAGGTTTGGAGACTGGATTATTATTTTTGCTGCTTCCACTGATTCTACATACTATTCGCGGTTACAACTTCTCTTAACGTTGAATTAATAATTGATTTAGTCACTAAACAATATTGATTTATACACTAATAAAAAATAATTAATTAATAAAATTAATTGTAAGGACACTTGTACAATAAAAAAACTAGTACGGAACTAGTGTGGAAGTGTAAGAACACTTGTAATAATGATAAACTAGTACGGAACTAGTGTGGAAGTGTGAGAACACTTGTAATAATAATAGACTAGTACGGAACTAGTGTGGAAGTGTGAGAACACTTGTAATAGAGTTTTCCTGTCGACCCGGAAACTGGGAATTGAGAAATTGATGTTCAACCATGCTTTTTATAATTTCCTATCGGGTCTTGTTTGATGTATTGTTTGGGGGAAAACTGTATCCAATCGGAACACAGTTCCTTTGGGTCCTTGCCCTTTTTCTATGATTTTCCATTAGGGAAGTGGTAAAGACACACTCCGATGCGGGCCTATGTGTGTGCGTATCCACACATACACTCACATTTACAAATTTTTATTTATTATAATACTTTAAATTTATTCATAATTATTAATTTATTAATAACTTTTATTTATAAAAAAAAATAATTATCGAATGGCATCTGGCCTATTCTGATATTTATTTTATTAAATTGTTAATGTATTTATTACTTTATTTATTTAATTGATTTACTTGTATTTGAATATTATTTATTTAATTATTATTTATTTGTATATTATTTATCTAAATATTATTTATCCAAATATAATTTATTTGAATATGATTTATTTAAATATTATTTATTTAAGTATCATTTATTTAGGGGCTGGCAATAGCCTATCGAACAAGGTACTTGCTTACCACAGCGTTGGACCAGGTTCGATTCCGGCATGCATCAATGAATTTTATTTTTCACAATACTATTTATGTGCATTACATTGGCAGCTCTCTGGTGGTGAAATACCGACGATTTTTCGAGCGAGTGGAAGTGGCGCCGACTTCATTACAAAATGATAGCGGAACACAAAAAAACTCGATCGAATCTGCAGGACTCTGCTGCCTCTATGACTAGGCTAGCGGGTGGGACTTCTTATCAAAGAAGAACACCTGTATCGGCCGAGCATTGATGGCGGCGGAGACCCATAAACATTCGCAGAACCTCTAGCTTTGGTGTAAGCCAACGTGTCAAAGCAATAATAGAGGGAGTCCTCCACCACCAACGTTGCCCTTGGATAACAGGCCTCCTCCATTGTATAAGTGCCTTATCTTACACAGTTAGCTCTGTAGGATGGACCATAAAACACCCACATTAACTTCCTAGGAGATATAATTTCGGATGACAAGACCTCCCGATGACAAGAATACGACGTAAGATGGCTACGGCAGCTGGAAGCTAGGACTCATAGCGACGGGAGTACGACGGTGGGCTTAACTAATGCTAGGTCCCGGTTCTTCCTGAATTAGTGGGGACTGCTGACAGCGGCTGTGTCCCGCGACGTGTTTCCTTAGACTCAGGGCGGGGAATCACCGAAATAAAAACTATGTCTCCTCAATCTATCAACTCACAAACAATAGTATCTACAATAGTTAAATTATATATAGTTGTCGGAAGGACAGTGGGCTTGCTAAGTTCATTGTTAGGTGGACTGGCAAAAACGCAAGGCCTAATAGCAATGATCACCAGGACCGCGATCCTCTCCGATAACTATAAAAATTGTCCTCAATGGGCCCGGGTACAATGGCTAACACACGCTGAGTGCCCGATTAAAATTCGATTCAATTCAATTCAAATCATTTATTTAAATATTATTTATTTGAATATGATTAATTAAATATCATTTACTTAAATATTATTTATTTGTATATTATTTATTTAAATATTATTTATTTTAATATGATTTATTTAAATATTATTCATTTAAATATTATTTTGCCTAATGACTATTTTATCATTAAAATCTATTTTGTCTGTTTGTTTTATGATACTGAAATATTTGACAAAAGTGCACTTAAAATGAAAGTAAGGATTAAGATAGTGTAAAGATTACTCATTTGTTTACAAAAAAGAATTCATTTTAGAATTTATTTACTTCTTACTCATTTTAAGTACTTTTTGTTGATAAATATTTTCGGTTTTACTAGAGGAAAGTACTTCCAGATGGCCTTTGACCCTTGTAATTACTTGAGGGTCATTAAAACTACATTTAGATGTTTGTTCCAATATTTCAATAGATGTTTGAACAACGAATCTAAATCTTTTAAAAGCATTCCTAAAGAAATACATTATTTTCTATCTCTCTAGAGTTATTTAAAAAAATAAAATTTAGTCGCCAGACAACATTTTAATTAAGGAATATAATAAATTATGAAATATAAAATTGGGAATGAAAATATGATGGTCAGCATTTAGCTGGACGTAACAGCTACTTGCTCGGCTTGTGAGGGTGCATTGACTGGTATTTTTGTTGTACTCCAAGCACGAATTCCGTCACGAGATCTCCCTCTTTCATCCTCATTTTGCTGATATCCATGAGGATCTGGTGGTCAGTGGCTGGACTACCAAATGCTTTTTAAAATTCATTTTCAAAATGATTGTATTTCGTCCAGTGGGCGTAGTTAGCGTCATACCATCGTGACGCTCTGTTTTGTAGTACATAACTCATTTCCTCAAGTAGTTCTCGTTCTGACCAGTTTTCCCGGTTAGCACGTGCTTCCGCTGCCTGCAGGAAGTCATTCACTGTTATACCTTCTTGCGGGAAACGTAATGTCCATAATTTTAAGCTCTGCTGTATGTCCTTCCATCTTTTTTCGTCAAATAAATTTCTGGGGTATCTTCCAAAGCTTTCCTGTGCTACTCGACGAAATGCTGATGGTGGAGCTGGTGCCTTTATTTTATCTGCGTAACAAGTATCACTAGTTCTAAATTGATAGTTATGTCGGTAGGCCTCGTACTGATTTTCATACACAAATGTTGGAGGTCTTCTTGAATGTCTTTGTCCCCGTGGTTGATTTGGTGCTGGCAGTCCTTCATAATCATATGCCTGAGCTAGTGTGTAGCTCGGTAAGGTATTATGGTAATGCGGTATTGCCGGCTCTGGTAGTTGATGCTGAGACTGGTTCTGAAGTATCGGGTGGTGAGTGTATTGCAGTCCTTGTGGATCCAACGTTAGTCGTTGATGGTGGTTAATAACTGGATGAGCTGCAGCTAACTCCCCCCTCGCCAGACCGTGACCTAACTGGTTCACGGTTGAACCGACTAGCTGCAAATTCGGAGAATGCCAGTCTACGGGTGTGATTGAGGTATTTGGTGACGGTGACCTATGTTCTAATGCGTGAATTCTATCTATTAGTGTACGTTGTGATGACATCATTTCATTTAACATTTGAGACAATTGGTTGATCGTGTCATTATTATTATTGTTAATCTCTCTTTGTGATGACTTCATTCTTCGCACTTGTTGCGTGCTGTTCTCAACTCGGTTAAATATAGATAGCATGTCAGGTGGAATCCCCTGCCCTGACATGGCTTCCAACCAAGGGTTTCTATTTTTTTCTGCTATTGGTGGTAACGATAATATTAGAGTAGTTGTAGATGTAATGGGTGTTGTCATCGTAATACTCGTTGTTGTTATCAAGGGGGTGATTATCGTTGGTATTGTTGAGGTAATTATATTTGGTATCGTTGCTGGAGGGATAACTCCATTGCCGGATTGATTTCCTGTTGCTAAGGCTCCTGGATCCGAGGAGAACAACCCGTACCCCTGTCCTGATATTTGAGCTCTGGCTTATTGTCACAGGCTGGCTATTAGCCCCGCCTTGTGGCAATGGAAGTTCCCCAGAGGTACTGTTTGGGCGAGAATACCCGCGTCCCATCGAAGTCCTCGGTCGAGCTCCATTCTGTGGATACTCGGCGTTCTGCCTCGCACGTGAACGAGTGTTCATTTTATCCCGATATTAATAATAAGGAGAGAGAACCAAAGTTTTCTATACTATTTCATTCAAAATATTATTCTAGGGTAAGAAATTTTCCCGAACGTATTTACCGAATTTATCCGATTTATCTAATCCTAAGTGTATTAGTTTAAAGTCTCCCAATCATTTCTCTAATTCTTTTCCTTAACGTTTATCAATAAAATTTCTACGTTGGGCGCCAAATATAACGGGGAACCTCTCCTACTGGAGCGGAACCTGTCACTGTAGCGACCTCGTGAAAGGGCGCCACTGGAAGTTTTTAGCTCGGTCTTCCAGTACCGGATTTACTAGCTCTAATTACTAAGGAAAAGGGTATAGAAAAATTATTAGAGATTTTTAACTTAATTGCACACCTCGAGAGAGGTGGTGCTCTATTGTCACCAAATCAAAAAAATCACGATCCACTCAACTCAAATCTCTTCAACCAAACTTATCTTGCACTAATATAATAAAAAAAAGTACGCCAATAGCAAGAGGATATTTCAATTAATACTCCTGATGTAGTTATAAGATTATTTTTTCGATTATTATTAAAAAAAAAGTTAATTGAAAAAAATTTTACTTGGACGTCAATTGGTATGTATGGATGTAAACAAGATATCTTTCGAAAAACTCAACTTATAACTTTGATTTTTTTTTTATCAATTCAAGATTATAATCCTTAGGAAGCCTATTGAATTTCAGTATCGGAAACCCTCCCGTTCATTCATATTTAAATAAAAACCCAATTCTGATGGTCTCAACTCATGACAAATTTGTCATTTTTTCTATACAAATATATATATATATATATATATATATATACAGTTTGTAATAGTACATCTCGATACCACGTGTCACGAGCGCTTTCATTTGCTGTTTTTTTTCATTATTGCTGATCATTTTTCAATTGGCGTGTTTGGCCGAAGTAAGTCCTAAGTAAACTTAATAAGATTTCGGGCCAGTTTTTCAAACCGGGTCTAATTTTATCCAGGTTAAAGTAATATTGTTATTAGTATATATAATAAAAAAAAAAATACATTAATAATACATAGATATACCAAAAGTAATAATTTAAACTCGGATTAAAAATAAACCCCGTTTGATAAACTGGCCCTTATGGTGTATTCGGATCCTCCGCCCCAGCACATTCCCTAATAGCACGGAGCTTTAGCAAAAGTTTACTTACAAAAGTTTGCTTAAATTTTTCGCCAAATTTCTGTCAACTTCGGACTTTTTCGTTTTTTATGACAATTTATACATAACTTGTTCTACAATTTGAGGTAAATTTACTACCCGAATTAAAATGCAAATTCACTTCAAAAGTTAACTAGAAAAAAAATTTTTCGTTAATTTTTAGTCAAATTTTTACATCAATTTACTGTTAATTTGACTTGAAAAATTGTAACGTATTTTTTTACCGTAAAATTGTAGACAATTTTATGTATAAATTTGCTCATCATGAAATGGTAAGAACGAGAATTACCGACTTTTTTTATAGTAAAAATTTACCCTGATAGCCAAGTTGGCCGCAACTTGACGACAACCTACTGCCGCAACCTGTCGCCAAGTTGGCCGCAAAAGCTGGCATTTCCATAAGTTGATGGCAACTTTCCGAGAAAATTGTCGACAACTTTCCGCTCATGTAACTGTTGCCTACAAGTTGACTACAAGTTGCTCTGAAACTTGGCAACAGGTTGCGGCAATAGACTGTCGAGAAGTTGCCGAGCAACTTGTAGCCAACTTATCGTCAACAGTTTCGCAGTATGAAGTTGCCGCAAAGTTGCTAACAAGTTGGTCGCATCTCATGTACACCAACTTTCTGATCAGAAACTCTGGCTATCAGGGTACCTTTAAATAGAGAAAAAAATTAACCGCAAATTGTTCTTTCCAACTTTTGCTGTCAAACTGTCGGCAAATTCGGGCAGCAAATTTCAGGCAATTTCAATGTCAAAAATTTGGAAAATCCATAAGTGCACGACTAATAATATTCATTTATTATGAAATAATAAAATGATAATGAAAAAAAAAATGGCGGGAAGCACGAATAAATTTAAAATATATATACAATTTTCTTTCATGAAAATTTGTAGTTTTTTTTATTTTATTTTAGATTATGCTATATACCTGGAAAAATTTAAATTCATAATTGAATAGAAGAAAAAAAGTGAATAGCCAATAAAGAAATGTATGAATTATTAAGTGTACTGATAAAAAAGTGATTTAAGTGAACAGATCTTACTATCTACATTATGACTAATCTTTGTAAATAGTATAAACATAAATAAAAAAAATTGAACATTAATTAATAAAAAATATAAATAAGAAACTGATATTATCATGCTTTCTGTCTGCAGTAAATGTGCTTGTGGAAATTTTGTGTGCGTGCGGCATAATGAAATTGATTTCATTTATTTGTCTTATTAATTAATAATAATGATTTTTTTATTTTTATTCATATTGTTATATTGATACTATTTATAAAAATTATTCATAATCATTGCATTGAAATTTGTTCACTTGAATTTCATTTGAATCAGTACACTCGATAATTCATACGTTTTTTTAACTTCCCGCTAAGAAAATCGATGATTTTCAAAAATTTCGGGAAGTTATTGTTTTCACCCCGATTTTCGAAAATCGAGTTTTCATCAAATATCGACGTTTTGAGATCCTAGGAAGCTATTCTGACTATTTTCAGAATGATGTCCGAGTGTCTGTCTGTATGTATGTGTGTGTGTGTGTGTGTGTGTGTGTGTGTGTGTGTGTGTGTGTGTGTGTGTGTGTGAATGGTCTATAACTTTTTAATTAATTAACCGATTTGGATGGTTAAGGTGTCAATCGAAGGCACTTTTTGGCCATCAACTTTCCTGAAAATTTCGGAACATTTGATTACCTAGATTCGAAAATATTTGCAAATTACGAAAAAAAAAAAAATTTTTTTTTCTAGTTTTTTATTGATTTCTCAAAAACGATTCGAAAGATCGACTTCAAAATCTATTCTGCTCTAGAACTTTATAAGCCGCGTCGAATGTGACCTCAACCATCTCAATCGGTTAATTCGTTCTAGAGATATCGTTGGAGAAAGAAATGGTAAAAAGCGGTGTTTTTCGATTATCTTTAAAATGACTCATCCGATCAATTTCGAAATCTAGTCAGCTCTAAAACTTAATAAAATGCGTCGATTGCTGCCTCAACGATCAAAATCGGTTGATTCGTTCGTGAGATATCGTGGGAGAAAGAAATTCTAAAAACGGTTTTTTTCGAAAATAATGGCACACAAAAGTATTTTCGAGCTCGAAGAGCTCTAAAATGTATTTACAACAATGTTTTTGAGCTCAAGGAGCTTGAAATCAGCGGGAAGTTTTGGGGCTGGCCCACAGGGTCAACCGATAGACCGACTTTTTTATTGGTTATTAACTTTTTTTTAAAAGTTTTTTTTTTTTAATTTATTATGAATTCAAATTTTCGCGGGTATCTGGTAGGCGTCACAATGCCCCCGGGTGGCGAGTCCAAAGAACCATTAGTATAGTAAAAGCATATTGACTATACCAAATCTTACTAAGTTTGTTCGGACTTGGCTTAGCCCGGCTTAGCCGGTTTAGCCCAGCTTAGCCGGTTTAGTTCGGCTTAGCCGGTTTAGCCAAACACGCCCAATGTCTAGTAACGGCGTGAGATTAGTCTTGTTTTTTGATAATCAATTGAGCATTTTAAGGATAACGAATGTTAAAAATAATGTTTTTTTATAAATATAGACAACTCCGTAGCTCGTAACATATCAATTATTAATGCTTGTTACAGTATCTGTATACTTAGAAAAATGTTATTTTCAAAATTTGTAATCCTTAAAACGCTCAATTCATCAGATCTGAAAAAAGTTTTTTCAAAGTATCTTCATAAATACACATTTTTTAGAAAAAATGAACATGACCTTTTTTGTAAAGAATTTAATTTCCTACAAAATTGATACTATGGATTTTTCCTTTAATCTGCATATTTCATGAGATATTTAAAAAAAACCGCGGTTGTATCGAAAAATGAACTATGATCGTCCTTCGGCACGTGTTCTTTTTACTTAGAACGAAAAAACTAAATTCCCCACGTATTTTTTCACTAAAAAGAAGCTTTTTATAGGGCGTCTGAGGAAATTTAATTTTTAACGACCGCCCTACTTAGGAATTATTTGTTTAAATGAAGTATTTATACTTGGGAAGTTATTTTTTTTTCAGTGTAAAAAAAATCACTGATTCTTTGAGCTCTCCATCAAATATCGTGTTTACATTCCTACGGGCTGACCTACGTCCAAGAAATACATTTTTCAATTGAATTTTCATTAATGATAGTTTAAATAAATGATCTTATAACAATATTAGAATTGTTGAGTAGATTCTCTTTTTGCCTTCGGTGTATTGCTCACCTCGAACGCGAAATTTTTCGTTTACAACGAGGAATTTGCGGACCGTTGGGTTACTTCATATCTGACATCTGGTGGAACAAACCAAAAGCAGCTATTCTTTCTGCGATAAATAATATTTAAATTGAAACAAAAATTATGGGCGATGCCTAGCGGAACATGTAAAAAAAATAATAAAAACTCAATGTGATTAGATTATTATTTATTATTTAATTAATTATTTAACTATTTCTTTCGGTGACTAAATACGAATCACCGGTCTCAGGTAGTCAAAAAAAAAATCATGTTAATTATTCAGATACAATTTTTTTGTAACTTCAAACAAAATATGCTTTTCGATAATTAATACAAGTCAATTGATTATTTGAAACATTACGTGAGCGTTCGAGGTGTGCACTTTTGGATTTTCCAAATACTTTGGGGTTGTTTATTCACTTTACACAATTTTCCACAACACACGAGTTCTCATACCAGTCCCCTGGATTGACACACACACAAGTCCTCGGGACTGATACACGTGAATCTACTGGACTATTTTACTCTGGATACTTATAGAGAGTCGAGCAACCTGCCACGACTCCTGTAGAATGTTACCTTGAGTACTTGCGCCACCGGCTAAAGGCCCTGCCTTCCTGGTCAATTCTCTACGACCCCGGGTTGGACTGACGTTGAGATTCTGTTGTCTAGAAAGTGAGCGACCCACCTCGCTTCCCAAAGGACAAAACTCAGAACAGCTAGATAAACTTCTAGAGCTGGTGACCCGCCAAGCAAGTGAGGTCTAGTGATATGGGCGACCCACCACTTACCACTGTTTTTCCTAGGCTAGTTCACCCTAGGAGAAGCTGCTGTTGACTGACTCCATGGGCTAAAACAGCCCCTTTTATACCCATCATGGGCCGACCCCTTCTTATAGAGGTCACCTGACCATTGACGTCGAGCGGCGATTACCTTCATCCTAGTCCGTAATATTTAGAGAGCCCATTCTAGACTTAAAACTAACTATAGCTAAATTGGGAAATATACATTTTGGTAAATAGCGATACTTATTGACCAACGACTGTCGATATAACTTTTTCGATTTAATTATAATAATTATATATTAAACTAATTGGGTTTTTACCCTATCACAAATAAATCGATAGTTCAAGGACTATCCTTATAATATCATATGTGAGGACCAGAAATGTAAATGAGTTATAGATGTCTTGGTAAACTCATGAAAAAATATGAACTAAAAATGGCTAGGTGGTGCGGAATTCAACACCATAGCTTCATGTTACTTAGATTAGAATATTGTCATCACAATGAATTTAAAAAAATTATAATAGGAAGTTGTATGTAAAAAGATTTAATTGAAGTGATTGAAAGAGTTATCGCATAAATGTTCAAAAAAAAGTTAAGATTAAAGAAGATAGGATCAACGTTTCACATTGAGTGTATGCTGTAGAGTGGCCAAAAAAAATTTAATTCAAAATTTTGTCGAGTCTTGTATGGAAATTCTATATTTTAACACATTCTAAACACCCTTCTCGAAAATCTACTCGATAAAACATTTAGAAGAATTTGCTTGCAAATTTTTAAAATTACAAAAATAATTGAAATTCAGATTTTGTTCTAAATTTTTACTTTCTCGTGGCAGCAGTTGTATGGATCTGTAATTCCCGTTATATGGTGAACATTTTTAGGTTTTTCAGTTTTACGGATTCTACCAAATTTGATTAATTTGGACTGTCCAGAACATTTTTGAATATACGCAAAGAGGTATTTAGGTAAAATAATAATGGTCGAGTTGTAAAAAAATACAAAAATTAATTCTTAATAGTAGTGACATATTAGGAATAAATACTTAAAATTTTCGAGCAACGTTTGGAAATTCATGTTTTAACTGAAAATTTTACCAGAGCATTGAATTTAGAAATCGAAGCTGTAGCTGCCGCAAAAAATAAAATATTTAGGAAAAAGGAAATTCCGATTCTCAATTATTTTTGGACTCTTGAAAATTTGGGAGTGAACTTGTACACGGAGAAAAAAATGTAGTAAATTTTACTAAAAAGTATGAGAATAATTCCTAAATATAGATAGTAATCTTGAAACCTGTTACGTCCCAGCCTGTACGTCAGATGACGTGGGCATTTACTTCTCTAATTACCGACCTGAAATCTAACTAATTATATCGAATATCGATAACCAAGTAATTTCAATAGTATTTAATTAATTATATAAAATAATATAATATAATAATAGAATAATATTATTCAAGTTATTCGAACGTTAAGGATATGAGTAATAATTGATAAAGTTATTTTTCTATATTTTATCAAATATAAATAAGCGCTGACGCCTCGAGTAAATCCTCGAGACGTGCAGCTGCACAAACATCTATTTTGTTCTAAGATAACTTTTGTTCATAGATAAGTGACTCATTTGTTAATAACAAAAACGGAGAAAGCGTGAGAACGGAGAATGGATCATTCGAGAATATTGCTTATCACAATCCACCCCTCTACATCGAACGATGCGCGGGCCTGATGCCCAAGCGCCTCGTATCGATAAGAGACTTCTCTAGTTTTTCTCGATCAAGAGAAGTCAGTCTGAAACATAAAATCATAGAGAGCAGTCAGGCTCAATATTAAAAACTCAACTTCGTTCTCACCCTTTTGAAGTTATTGTTAAGAGTACGTAAACAAATTTATAAATTGATTAAATTGTATATTTATATATTATTCATAGCTATTCTTTTACAATTGAATAAATCGGATTCAGATATATATATATAAAATAATATATTATATTCAAACAACCAGTTTATTTCAACCACCAAATGGTGGCTGTTCAACCTATACAAATTATTATTTATAATTATATGTAAGTTTTCATTACATCTATTTTAAATCAACCGCTCAACTACGCCAGCGCCAAATCATCAACCAGGACGTAACACCATTATGATTTATATGAAAAAGTCACAAACAGATGAGTATATTTTACGAGTTGTATAGCAATTTCTCATACGCTGATTTTAAAGTACTCATTATATCGAATAGCAAACTTTGCATGTCAAGTATGAAGTATAGAAAATCCAATTATTAATAATTAAAACTAGTTTAGTATTTTTTTATATCCCTGTTGAAAATGTCCAATAGAAATTCATACAAAACGATAAGGATTGTATTGGTTTTTATATGATCTATCTGGAACGAAAAATTTCCCGATAGAGGTGAAGTTAAGATTAATCAGAATCTATAAGCAAATCCAGTAACAACTTTTTTTCTGATTGGAATGAACAAGAATTTAATAGTTTCGGTAAATGTATGGATTTAATATGGAAGTAACTTGTATAATTCTAATGTTTCTTATAAGGAGTTACATAAGCTTCGAGAATTTATACGTCATTCCTATTAGAACAACTGATTGGTTTTGATTTGGATTTTTCAAATCAGTAAAGCTATCGATACTTATCGGTAATGACCACGAAATAAAATGTAGGGATTCATGAGTAATTACCGATAAGTAATAAGTTGGTAACGTACTAGGAATCACCAATAGCGGATAAATTCATTTATAAGATTATGGAAGGATCACCAATTAGCACATAGTTTGTATTCTAAGGAAAACAGTTTGGAATTCCTGCGACAAAAACACACTACAACCTTCTAAGATTTCATAGCATTTGTTACGTCGGATTTTTAATAAAAGCAGGCTTTGAGCCTTGACTATAATATGACAACGTTGTTAAGGATGCCAAATTATGAGCGAAGAACTCGACCTACATTAAAATCGGACTTATTAGATGTATTTGGTCCTAGTCTTTCGACCAATAGACCGGGGACAAGAAATATTAATGAAGGAATATGCAAATTAAAACATGAATTTAAATTATTAATAAATGTATATATTGTTACAAACAAATTTCGATTAAAAACAGTTAAAATGAAAAGATTGAAGTCAAGGTTATATAGTACGGAATTTGTTTGAGCAAGAACTAAAATAAGTTATAAATAAATTTATTGATATGAAGTTGATATTTATGAACAAATTAATATTGTATTTTTAATTGTTATGAACTCAGAGTGGATGTTTGAGCAGTGGACTGTATTAAGCAACTCTGGTACTGGTGAATACTCGGTGGACTGGATTTCTCGTGGCTGAGCTGGCGGCAGCAGGGCTGACGTGCCCTGACTCGGTCGGTGTAATATGCCGATGAATTGGAAACGAGCCTGTCGAAAGGCCCGCTGACTGGTAGGTCTGACTGGTGATGATTTCAACGTGCCAGGAGCAGCACTCCCGTAGTTGGGGATCTCGCTGTATCTAGGCCAAGCAGCTGCCGACGTGATTTGGAGGTCTCGAAAATGGTACAGGATCGTGAGTCTTAGATTAAAGACTCTTGGTGCTCGTTCAAACTCGTACTAGCCTTCACAAATATTGTGATTTCTCGTTCGCAGTGATTAGACAGCAACTGTTGGGAATAATACGTTGTTAATAGCTTACTCAAATGATAGAAAGGTAGTTGCAGATCAATTTAGGAGTCAGAAGATAATGTTAGAGGTTGCGCGAGACACGAGCTGGTGTCACGAGAAACTCAAACCGAACCATCAGGTCAGATGTAAAGTAGACAGATACCGGCGTGCAGGAATGTCTCGAGATGCTTGTCTCGACCAACCGGATCATGATGCCACCGAATGAAAGTAAGAGCTGATGTTGTCTGCTAGGGCATCTGACGAATCACAAGGTGGTGCCCCGTTCGCAGGTGAACCGGGACCAGACTCAGGAAGACCATGTGATAGACCAAGAGAGGTCAGATGCGGACTAGCCAGACAAGAGTCCAGTAGGTATCTCTCGAAACTTCCGATCTAGCCGATTCATCATAACCGCTGACGAATCACCAGGCGGTGTCCCGGTCGCCGAGAACCAGGGACCATTCCGAACAAGGCCTTGGTGAGAACTGGGGGAAGGTCAGCCATTATGATGCAATCGGTGAGGAGAGAATACCCGAAAGGACTCTTCCGAATAGATATGGTCCGCTACAACCACTGACGAATCACAAGGCGGTATCCCGGTCGCCGAGAACCAGGGATCATGCCAGAGAGGCCTTGTGAGAACCGTTAAAGGTCAGTCATTATAGCGCGACCCCGTGAGAGTATCAGAGTGATGATAGGATGCAAAAGATGCTGTTAATTGAATCTGTGTACATACCGAAAGCAACCCAGGTTGTAATTTACTTAGACCTGAGTTTGGTGGTTGAATGCTGGTAGTCTACGGCTGGATATCACGATCACATCAGTGCCGGGTGAGCCGATGCAGATGAGAGATGATCAGGAGTTGCTGAATGCTCTGGATGCTGCGTGCTTGTTTGTTTCTTGATGGCAGTAGATGCTCGCTAAACTTGAATTAATTACAACTAAACGATTATTGCTTTCACTGTGTTTAAGAAAAGAATTGTTTAAGAAGAGTGAACTGATATTTGTAAGTTGCTATGAAACTGGTCAGGAAAATTGACAAGTTCGGAAACACTCGATGTGCACGGTGCAAGAGGTCAGAGAAAGACTGACTGGAAACAACGGCAACTAGTTGGTGCTGACCGCCAGTATGCTAAGAAAAAAAGGTTCAGAAACTGGTTTGGAAGTTTCTCGAGTTTTCCATTTTTCCAAAAGCGTGAGAAAGTCCTGTAAAATTATTTATAACAAAAAATTATGTATATATATAAAAAAAAAAGGAATGAAATCTGGCGACCAAATGTTCGTGTAGAAGAGCTGCATATGCGGGCGAAAGGCTCGCGCTGTGTGCGAAAAGGATCAACTTTTATGGCCCCGAACCCGGGACGGTCATAAAAATAGGTACATGGGCGAAGATGCGAGTAGCGTAGAGCTGAAATACTTAGTTTGAAGCGAAAGAATTATAATTTTGAATATGTTATTTTATTTTTGGAAATGCACATCCGTTAATTTTTTTGTAACAATTATTTAGTTTATTTTTCAATGTAGCAATTTTCAACAGAATTATTCGGAATTTAACTTGTTAACAAATACTAAATAAATTTTAAATACGAATGACAATTATTTCTTTTACGCTGTATACTACAAAAATCTAATTACTCTGAACGTGTCATCAATCAGGGATGAGTCACAATATTTATATATATAAAAAAAAGAAAATGTAGATATTAATTTTTAATTGACTTACTCAATGACGATGTTTAATCTTTGTTATTATTTATTATAGTTTCGTTTGGGGTGAGTTGATCAAAGTCCTCTTTTTTCCTTAAGTTAAGTGACTACCAGTCCACTCTATATTATCAATTGGTTGAAAACGGCTACCAGCCTATTCTTTATTGAAACTGTTTTAGATTGGCCTCCACCCTAATCTGAAAAAGTGGATAACTTGGATAGTGGGAAGAACGGGTACGTGTTTAATAGTTCGGGACTTACGACACAACTAACTATTTTTGGGTCCGTTCGTTAGACCTTCGGAAAAATGGGTGGTTTCTCAAGTTTCCGTATTTGGGGGAAAGTCTCTTCCCACGTTCTTCCACCTCTACCCAAAAGTTTTCCACTTCTTTTCGGGAAATTATTGTTTCGGGGCCGCACTATCCCTTCTACATTGATTTCTCGTCCCCTTTCTTCCAGTCCTTCTCAACTCACCCCTACTCTTTTCTTTTTATTAATTTAAATTATAATATTTTAATATTATAATTTTATTTAACTTATAATATTTATTATAATTTTTATTTATTTAATATCTAAATTTTTTATTTTATTTAAATTCTAAATTTTTATGTTTTAATTTTATTTTAATAATAATATTTTAATGTTTTAATTTTTATTTAAATTATAATATTTAAATTTTAATATTTCGGTATTATAATTTTTCTAGTATTTTATTTTATTTAAATTCTAAATTTTTAATGTTTTATTATTAACGTTTTATTCTATTATATTTACGCTTTAATATTTTACTCTTAGCAATATTTAAAATTGTTAAATTTGATTATTCAACTAAAACCTTTTATTTTTATTTTATTTAGACATTCATTTGTCTAGACACCATAATTTATTTTTAAGTATGTTTCAATTTAGGAAATATATTAGAAACTCATTACTGATGTACTATTTACTCTAGGACTTATTTTAGAGTGCAGTTGCGATAAGAATGTGCGTCAGCTGCCACTCTGACCTTGGTGAGGATTAGAAATCCTTTTCACCTAGTAAAATATTTGGACAGATTTTACCTGTCCATACAAATTTTAAATATTGGGATAAGAATAAAATAAAATAAAATAAAATAAAATAAAATAAAACAGAATGATAAAAAAAAAAAAAAAGATCTAAAGCAATAAAAAAACTGAAAAATAATTCGGACGTAACACATTCATGGTGTCTATGAGGATCAATCAGCAAATCCAATTACAAAGTTCATTATGATATTCATAAGAAAATTTAGGTTTGAATTTGAAATGGCTTGGTTGCATATCAATGGGATTTTACTGCCATCATATATATGAGAAATTGTATATTTTAAGCAGATAACCAAAAATAAGTTTTAGATGAAACTCTGAATCAATGGTTGCAATGACAAAGATCTTATGCGGATATCCTATTTTACCGTTAAGATAAGATCCGATAAACTTTAATCAAAGGCCTGTAAATCAATTTTTGGGTTTTGTTAATTTCACTCATTAATAATTTTAAGAAGTACGCAAATTCAGTTAACGTTGTACACCTACCAAAAAACAATTAAATACAATCTGACTTAAAATTAAAAAAAAAATTTTTTTTTTATTTCTTTCCTCTCAATGAATTTGAAGTTATGATGTTTACTTAAATTGTCGTTGTAAAAAACATCTTTGAGAATGTGTTCTACTTCTTATAATAACCGCGTTAAAACAATTAGAGAGCATCAGGTTGAAAGCTTTTATCAGGATCTCTCATTTTACCAATAGAGTTCAATAAGTTCCGATAAAACGTTTTAACAAAACTATCTTTTATGGGATTTTTTCATTGTTTCATTGTTTTGCAATTTTAAAATATTAAGAATACTGCTCACCGTTTAAGAAGTAAATCGCTACAATCTTCATTAAAAATTATATGTGCAAAATGAAGAGTTTGAATTTGACTCAATGTGTTGGTGAACTCAATTTTAGATTTTTGAAGAGTAAATTTAAACCAGTAATTTCTCTCTGCGTTGTACTTTTTTATTCAATAATTGAATAGAAAATTATAGAAGTTACTTGAATGAAAATTCAAACAAATTAGTTAAATTTTCCGATTCTGACATCAACGCCTCTGGAACTAATTAAGAGTGTTGGGTTGTATAGAATCTAATAAGGATATCTTGATCTACCAATACAACACATCAAAGCTCAATGAGGATCAACACATCTCACGTTTTTTTTTCTTTTATTAGCGAATTATATTAGACTTTTTCAATATCGAGCATACTTTGTATCTATGTCGGGATAAATGGACACTACAATTTTCATAACGAAAATATATTTGAAATTTTTTTTTTTTTTTTTTTTAATATGTTCAATCTGATTAAATATTTCAGTAAAATAAAATGTTCAAGATTCTTTTGTTATAAATAAATGAAAAAATTATCGTCGGTACTTGCATTTAAATCCGATTAAATTTGTTGAATATTCAGATTTTGATAATTGCTGTTTTAAAATATACCAGAATTATAAGGTTGTGTTGAATCTTGTGAGGGTATCCCGATTGACCAATAAAATCCAATAAGTTCCATTAAGATTCAAAATTCACATATTTTCTTTTTCTTGTTAGTTAATTATGTTAGACATTCTAATTATCATGCACACTTTGGATCGATATCGGAATAAACGATCGCTACAATTTTTAAGGAAGGAATAAATTTTTCGATTTCGAGATTTACTATTATAAAATAAACAGAATGTATTAGGTTCTGTTGAATCTTGTGGTAATATCCCGATTGAACAATACAATCCAATAGGTTCTATTAAAAATTAGCGATCATCTTTCTTTTTCTTTTATTAGTTAATTACATAAGACTTTTTAATTATCAAGCACGTTTCAGATCTATGTCGAAGTAAATGCTCGCTACAATTTTTAAGAGAGGAATAAATTTTACGATTTTGAGATTTACTATTTCAAAACAAACAAAATGTATTAGGATATGTTAAATCCTGTGAGGATATCCCGATTGACCAATACAATCCAATAAGTTCCATTAAGATTCAGAAAACATCTTATTTTCTTTCTCTTGCTAGTTAATTATCTTAGACATTTCAATTATCATGCACGCTTCGAATCTATGTCGGAATTAACACTCGCTACAAATTTTAAAAAGGAAATAAATTGCTATTTTTTTTTCACTTTTTACAAAAAAAGAAATGAGTTCGATCAGCATAAACATTCCAAAAACATTTAATTTTAAAGATTCTTATGTTATAAGAAAATTAAAAAATTAAAGTCAGTACTTGCATTAAAATCCGAATAAATTTGTTGAATATTCAGATTTTAATAATTACTTTTTTAAAATAAATCATAAGTATTAGGTTGTGTTGAATCTTGTGAGGATATTGCGATTGACGAATATAATCCAATAAGTTTTATTAAGAATCAGCAATCACCTTATTTTCTTTCTTATATTAGACATTTATTTATCAAGCACGCCTCGTATATATGTAGAAATTAACGTTCATTACAATTTCCATAAACAACATAAACTTTCAATTTCTTCTTTTTTTATAAAAAAAGAAATATATTTCATCTGCATAAATATTCTGGTAGGATTAGATATTTAAGATACTTCTGTTCTAAAGAAATGAAAAATTACAAGTTACTTGCACCTAATATTTAAATATACTTGTTTAACTCTTAGATTCTGAGAATTACTCTTCTGAAGTGAGTAAAATGTATTGGGTTATGCAGAATCTTATGAGTATATTCCAATCAACCGATATAATCCATTAAAGCCCATATCAACGAACAGCTCCTATTTTTTTTTTATTTCCACATTATATTAAGTTTTCTAATTATTAATTATACTTTCTATACGATAATAAATGACCAATTGTTATAGAATTATGGTGGAAAATTAGAATAATTATCTAATTTTTTTTTTTCAAATTTCCCAATCTACCATTACAAGCCAATAAACTCCATTAAGAATCAACAAACAAATCTCTTGTATTTTTTTCTTAATTTTATTAGTTTATAATATTAAACTTTTTAATTATTAAGCACGCTTTATATCTATGTGGGAATAAATGCTCACTTCGTTTATAAATTGTTAATTTTTTTTTTTTTTTTTTTACATAAACAGGAGTATGTTCAATAGTAAATAAATATTTCAGTAGAATGAAATGTTTATGATCTTCTGCTATGAATAAATAAAAAATTACAGTCGCTACTTGCATAAAAATTCGAATACATTTTTAAAATTTTTAGATTTCGAGAATTACTATTTTAAAATAAATGAAAAGTATCGGGATATGTTGAATTTTGTGAGGATATCCTGATTGACCAATACAATCCAATAATTTCTATTAAGAATAAAGAATCATCTTAATTTTTTTTTTTTTTATTAGTTAATAATATTAGACTTTTCAATTATCAAGCACGCGTCATATATCTATGTGGGAATAAACGCTCGCTTCATTTGTTAAGAAGGAAATAATTTTTTAGTTTCTTTTTTTTTTTACAATAACAGAAATATGTTCAGTACGTGCATAAATATTTGAGTAGAATAAGATGATTAAAATTCTTCTGTTCTGAATAAATGAAAAATTACAGTGGCTACTCATTGCATATAAATTCTAATACATTTATTTAATTCTTACATTTTTAGAACAAGTCTTTCGAAACAAATGAAAACTATTGATTTTGATAAGGTATAACATCGAATGAGGATATCTAGTATCACCAATACAATCAAATAGGCTTCAATAAGAATTAACTGACATTTCTTATTTCATTTTTTTTAGCGGTTGATTGTATTGAAATTTAATTAGGTTGTGTTGAATTTTGTGAGGTCATCCCGATTGACCAATAAAATCCAACAATTTCTGTTAAACATCAATAATCATCTTATTTCCTTTTTTTTTTTTTTAATAGTTAATAATATTAGACTTTTCAATTATCAAGCACGCTTCATATATCTATGTGGGAATAAACGCTCGCTTCATTTGTTAAGAAGAAACTAAATTTTTTATTTCTTTTTTTAATATAAACAGGAATATGTTTAATTGTGTATAAATATATCAGTAGAATGAGATGTTTATGATTCTCCTATTATAAATAAATAAAAAAATCATAGTCGCTACTTGCATAAAAATTCGAATATATTTGAAAAAATTTTAGATTTCGAGAATCGCTATTTTAAAATAAATGAAAAGTATTAGGTCGTGTTGAATTTTGTGAGAATATCCTGATTGACCGATAAAATCCAATAATTTCTATAAAAAATCAAAAACTATCTTAATTTTTTTTTTTTTTTATTAGTTAATTATATTATACTTTTTAATTATCTAGCACGCTTCGTATTTATGTGGGAATGAATCCCTTCTTCATTTGTTGAGAAGGAAATGATTTTTTAATTTCTCTCTTTTACAAAAACAGGAATATAAAACAGGACATGTATAAATATTTGAGAATAAAATGTTTAAGATTCTTCTGTTTTGAATAAATTAACAATTACATTGGCTGCTCATTGTATATAAATTCTAATACATATTTTCAATCCTTATATTCTAAGAACAACTCTTTCGAAACGAATGAAAACTTATGATTTGGATAGGATCTAATGAAGATACCCTGTTAAGAAAATCTCATAGAATCGAATAGATTCTCATAAATTCCCATAGAGATTTTATATGAATGAATTAGGTCAATGAGAAGTGCTATAGTTAAATATAGGGCCTCATACATACAGCTATGAGAATCTATCAGATTTTTTAAGCAGGGTATTTTGTATTACCAATACAGTCACATAGGCTGTAATAAGAATTAACAAGCATTTCTTTTTTTATTTTTTTTAACGGATGATTGTATTATAATTTTTGATCATGAAGTTTGCTCCGTACAAGTTTCAGGAGCAACTATTACTGTAATTTTCATCAACTACATGGACTTCTAATTTTTTAACTTCCCGCTAAGAAAATTGAAAATTTTTTAAAATTCGGAAAGTTATTGGTTTTGGTCCAATTTTCGAATACCGAATTCCTACCAGATTTTGACGTTTTGAGGTTCTAGGAAGCTGTCCCGACTAATTTCACGATGATGTCCAAGTGTATGTATGTGTGTATATACGTACGTACGTATGTATTTAAATATCTATAATTCTTGAACGGATGAACCGATTTTAATCGTTAAGGTGTCATTCGACGCGGCTTGTTAATATCTAAAAGCCGTAAAAAATTGAGCCTGATGGGTTAAGTGCGTTCGAAAATATTCCAAAAATAAAATTTTCTCAAAAATGTTTTTTTTTAGATAACATCAAATGTGCTGAATGGATCGATTTTAAAACATAATCAACTCTAAAACTTTATAAGCCACGTCAAAAACGACAGGATAAATTAATTTCAAAATTCAATCAGCTTTAGAATTTAATGAAATGCGTTGATTGCCACCTCAACCGTCTCAATCGGTCAATTCGTTTGAGAGATATCGTTGGAGAAAAAATGGTAAAAACGTTTTTTTCTTGTAAACAATGGCATCCAAAAGTATTTCCGAGCTTGGAAAGCTCGAAAACGTATTCACAACAATGTTTTCGAGCTCAAAGAGCTTGAAAATAGCGGGCAGTTTTAGGGCTGGCCCGCAGGGTCGACCGATAGACAGATTTTTATTTTCTTTCTCAAATCATTCTTGATCTACAATGATGTTTTAAATACATTTGTTAAATTTTTAAACTCTGGAAACAGCTCAAAATAATAAAAAAGTACAGGTTTAAATAGAATCTTATCAGGATATCCAGATGCACCAATAAAATTCATAAAACCCCATTAAGAATCAACTAATATCTTTTATTTTGCACGCCTCATAGCGCGAGACGTATTTTTGGCACATTTCATAGTGCGAAGCGTTTAAGGTCGTGCTTTACTCTCAACCAACGAAAGTCAAGCCATTTTTCGAACTTCAAATGCTTCTATCATATTAATTTCGAATTTATATTATGATATGAGTACATATATATTAGACTGATTCAAGAAAATCGACTATTTTTTTTTTTAAATCCCACTTTGAAATATATGAAGAGTACCAAAAAAGGACACCTGTGAAAACCAAAGCTCCTAATTTTAATATTTAGAAGTCGTGCATCGCAGATTTCTATTTTCCATTTAAATAACACGGAAAAAAAAATTTTTTTTTTTAGAATTTTCTAGCTCACAAACCAATAAACGGTTTTTTATCTGCAATTAATATTTTTGTGGGAAATCGAGCGCTCTTCGAAAAATGTTTCTTATCATTTTTTGTTAAATCCATCTGTTCAAAAGTTAGTTGAGCTTAAGTCAAATTTATACACTGAAAAAAAGAAATATTTGTCCGAAATAAATCAATTTATTTGTGGCTTTTTCAAAAATATTTCTTAATGACAAATAAATATATTTGGTACAACTAAATATGACAGTTGATTCAAATAATTTTATAATTTGACGGAAATATATTATTTATTTGTGGTAAGTAATTGATATATTTGTGGTAAAGATATTATATTTGAGACAAATAACCTGAAATTTGGCGATACTTATACATACATTTGAAGCCCTTATTTATTTGTAGCAATTGGATCATTTCTCTACCACAAATAAATCATTTATTTCCCGCAACTACACTGTAAAAAGAGCAGTGTTAAAAATGGACTCATTTTAACTCCGCTCGGTGTGAAAATGAAATTACACCGGTGCAGGAGGAGTAATTCGACGGTGTTAAAAATACCGGTGTAAAAGCGGAGTAATATCAGTGTAAAAGCGGGGTAAGCGGTATAAAAGCTTGGAGTTTTAACTTTAAAGACTATAAAACACAAAAAATGTCAGTTCTTTATGAAAATTAATAAAAAATATCATTTATTAACAAGTATAGTGATCGAGTAAGTAAAAATATTCACAAAGTAAAATATTTTAACATCGGTCAAAAATATCTACACCGACGGCCGTGTTATTTTAACACCGGTCTAGAATATTGACACCGGGGGCGGCGTTATTTTCACACCGCTTTCAGTGTTGAAATTTAACACCGCCAATTTTAACACTTACATCGATTGGACCTACCCCGGTGATTTTTAACAGTGTCACCTTCTCAAATATATGATGTCTTTCTCACAATTAAATATTCATTTGGCCATATCCAAATATACGATATCTTTGGCTTAAATAAATCTTAGTTGACTTAAATAAATCTTTCTTCCATAGATAGTAGGGGAGGGGGGGGGGGGGGCAAAACGAGGTAGGGTAGGTAAAACGGGGTACCCCCAAAATTTGGTGAAAAATAAAATTTTTTTTTTCGTCTAATTACTGTATATCCGATATATTTGCGCATTTTTACCCTTACGCATGACACCTGGGGCAAAATGGACCAGCCGAAAAAATCGAAAAAATGATTCTTTCAAATTTTTATCGTCAAATTAAAAAAAATTTCATATATTTCCGCATTTTTAGCTCTACCCATAACATCTGGGGCAAAATGGACCAGCCGAAAGTTCTGAAAAATTATTTGTTCATATTTTTATCGTCAAATTAAAAAAAAATTAATATGTTAATGCACTTTTCGGCTGATTTTCTGTAGTTGGGGCAAATTTGGCCACTAAAAATATTCAAAAATAATATTTTAATTTTTAATTGATAACAATTCAATTAAAAATAAAAAAAAAAAATTCTCATTTTTTGAAGGGGGGCCTCTCTGTCCCACAAAAAAAATTTTTTCTGCCTTCGTATCCACCAATGATGTGAAATGTAATTTTTCTTTATGTATATTACATATAAAAAATTTAAGTTAATGAAATTCGATCAACTTTCAGAGATGTTTTTTTTTTTTTTCAACTTTTTTAAAGGATACCCGATTTTGCCCGCCAAAAATAAAAATTAAAAACCAAAAGAATTAGCGTATTTTAGTCCTCGAAAACTTAGTATTTCCTTAGGTACCCTCTTTTGCCCCCCCCCCTCCCCTATATGTATAGTATCGCCAAATTTTAGATTATTTGTCACAAATTTATAATCTTTACCATAAATATATCAATTACTGACCACAAATAAATGATATATTTCCATCAAATTATAAAATTATTTGAATCAACTATCATATTTTGTTGCACCAAATACATTTATTTGCCGTTAAAAAATATTTTTAAAAAAGCCACAACGAAAATACTTTTAAATGCCGTTGTTTTCGAAAAAAAAAAGGTTCTTTACCATTTATTTCTTCAACGATATCTCTCGAATGAATTAACCGATTGAGACGGTTAAGGTGGTATTCGACGCGGCTTAGAAAGTTTTAGAGCTGATTAGATTTTGGAATCGATCCATCAAGACATAGAAACATTTTTGAAAAAATGTTACTTTCGGAATATCTTCGAATGCACTCTACCGATCAAGCTCAATTTTTTCCAGCTTTTAGATATTAACGAGCCGCGTCGAATGACGCCTTGACGATCTAAATCGGTTCATCCGTTCAAAAGTTACAGATATTTACATCCGTACATACACACATACATACACTCGGACATAATCGTGAAATTAGTCAGAATAGCTTCCTAGAACCTCAAAACGTCAAGATCTGATAGAAATTCAGTTTTCGAAAATCGGACCGAAACTAATAACTTCCCGAATTTTTGAAAATTTTCAATTTTCTTAGCGGGAAGTTAAAAAAGTGGACGTATAAATATCTACATCGTTTATTTCTAAATTGACTCGAATTTCTTATGTTTGCGTACGTCAAATTCCTTGATCCAGATGATAGTTGTGCAGTAGTTGCGACTTCTACAATTCGTAAGTTCAAATTACCATTTGACAAGTTCAAACAATACAAGATTACTGATGGAAAAACCGTAAAAAAGTGCCTGATCCTTAGTATTAGAGGTAAGTTCCATTTTACTATTTCCCGAGTCGGAAAAATGAACTTAACTTGGCTCATGAAGCAGTTAATGTAACCTCATGTCAGTTCATTTTTCTAACTCGATTTATGATTATTGTTCATGATGTATATCGTTTAAATTGAAAACTAAAAGTTTTAGGCAATTGTAACACCTTGCACATACCTTAATAAGGAAAGTGTAAAACAAAACTTTCAAGCTAGTTAATTTTACCATTTTTTATTGATGTCTGTCTGTCTGCCTGGAACTTTTGGATACGTTTTTCATTGATAGACCTATTGAAATCGAGTTCGTCGCGTTTTATAGCGCTTGGTTGAAATAAAATTTTTAGACTGGTATCGATCTATTCTTTAAGTTTTGAAAATCCGAAAGAGAACAACTCGTTTAATGGAAAATGTGTGCTGTTGCTGACTCCGAAAGTAAAAAAATAAACTTATTAATGTCGATAATTACACGACTGATCTGCCTGCAGGCTTAATAACGCACGTACGTGCTTGTGGGAATAAATATTTACCGGCATATATTGCCATACTGAGCATAACGGTAGTAGGGTAGAAGTACTGTTTGTGACCACTGTATTTATCAATGGCCACTTTTTGTTTAAATTATCATAAAAATAATTCTATGTGTATAGTATCATTATATACCTTCGATTTGTTAGAATATCTTAATTCAGAATTTCAATAGAATTATTACTTTAACATTATAATTTTTCATAAATTGACTCAAATATCAAGTGTCTAAAACCGGTACATCTATCCTATCTGCAATAATTATAGTGTGAGAAATTTAGAGTTTTCCGTTTTTATATTTCGAGACTCACGAAATTCTCAATACAAAATCAAAGGTTTAAACTGGTGTTAGTAATTCGTAGAAATAATAAATACACTGTTTAATTGTCTTAAGGTTACTTTTAAGTATACTATATATAGTTGATGATTTAAATTGAATACAATGACTTTTCTTACTTGGGTCATTCCATGTCAATTAACCAATGATTGGAATTGACTCCTTTTGATTCAGATGAATTTTCGTCAGAATTTCTCTTTCGTCATAAAACGAAGTTCTGTGAAAGAAAACTTTTTTTTTAAGTGTTATAAAATTCAAGATTTCACTATTTTTTCAGTTTTTTAAATTTATTTCATAAATAATTTGAAAACTGTTATAACTACATCAAAGAATTTCGGTTTGTTTTGAAGATGTTATTAAGGACTTTTAAAAAATAAACATTTGGAAAAAAATTTTTAAAAAATCGCAAAATTTTGAAATTTTCAAAATCAAATAAATCAAAAACTTTTTTTTGGCTCGATTTGTTTGATACAATACTTCTAAGTGTGAGATCAGTGGCCCTGAAATTTTCTAGAGGGGGTCCCTGTGGAAAAGCTCTCATAAATTCTGATAAGATATTGAATATTTTTTATAAGAATCTATGAGCTTTGAAAATATCTATGAGATTTAAAAAAATTCTCATATGAATTCTTATGAGAATCTATGAGTCAAAGCTTTTAATGTTTTCCTATCATGATTTCCGTACTAGATTTTTAAAAGAATGAGTAAGATTTTTCAATTTATGAGATTTTGTCACTCGAATTCCGCCAACGATTATAAGATTGAATAAGTACTTTCACTTCTATAAGATTATTACAGTTTATTCTAATGTATCTTCAATAAGAATTGATCAGGCGAATTCCGATGTTATAATACTTACAAAATCTCAATAAGATTATTTTTTTATACGAAATTTTTAGAATTTATAAGTTTTAATAAAAGTTATCCTAGGAGATAATATCTTATTGAATATCATAAAATATTTATCATATTTTATGAGAAAATATTTAACAAGTATTTCTTAGAAATTTTATGAGACTGAATCAGGAATCACATGGACAAATGCAGACCTTTTTCTCATAAAAATTTTATGAGAATTAGTAAAAAAATCTATAATCGAATTAACTTGTAAAAACTTAAAAGATTTAATTTTAATTTAAAAGCTATGTGATTTATGAGTTTTTGTAAGTTTTAGTTAGAAGGCTATTACTTATAAAATATTATGGAGTACTTATGAGATTTTATAAATAATTTCCATTCACATAAAATATTAATTTTATCAGATGCATTAAAAAATAATTGCTTAATTTTATTTTTTTTTTATAAGAATTTACACCAAAAATACTAATATAATCACTTTTTCTTGTACTTTGAATATTTTAACTGTTCGGAGATATGGAGAAGGGGAAAGTCACCGGTGCTAGGCAGCAGCAGCGGGAGTAGTTCAGTGCTCGCCACGAGATCGCGCCTACGATTTGTAGTGTCCCTGTTAGGACATTTATTTCAGAAGTGTTATATTCCAAATTTCAATACAATTTTGTTCAAGTACTCTTCTGTCATTTGATAGAGCGACAAGTACCTTTTTGGATTGTACTATATTATATCCTATAATACATCATGACTTTAATATTTAATATTAATGTTTACTTGAGTAATTTTTGATGAATAAATAAACTGACTCAATTTCATAGATTTTTCGGGAATAGATTGCTGAGGATTTTCTGCGTAAATACTCATACAAATATTCTTGAGTATACATAATAAAAACTTTTTGAATTCATGCTAAAAAGTTCAATAATTTAGCATATAAACCTTAATCAATACTAAAGAAATTGTAACGTAATTAATTTCATAAATTTTTTCGTTACTATATGGAAAATTACTGTACTCACATTGATTAATCAGTATCAAATCTTATATGATTACTTCAGAAATCGTCTCATACAATCTTATTCATTTCCAAAATCTACGCAATTATAAACTTTACATTTTTCGAAAACTTATAAATACTTATAATCACAAAATTACAGCTTCTGTTTCTTATAGATTCTGATCATTTAAATGAGAATTTGAAAAAAAATTTTTTTTTGATGCACCATCTATGAGAAAAAAATTGTATAAGAATTTTTGAGATTTTTCGCGGACAAATACTGATCGTTTTCTTATAGCCAATTTTTTTATGAGATTTTATAAGACGTTTTCCACAGGGGTATTTTTTAACTTCCCGCTATGAAAATCGATGATTTTAAAAAAATTGGGAAGTTATTGGTTTCACCCCAATTTTCGAAAATCGAGTTCTCATAAGATCTTCATGTTTTGAGGTCCTAGGAAGCTATTCTGACTATTCCTACGATGACGGCAGTGTGTGTGTGTGTACCCGGGTCGAAAAAAAATCTTGATTATGACTTAGAATTTAAGTCAAAATCCTTCAATTTCAATGAATTTAATTTTTTTAGTCTGTAAAATCTCCATAACATTTGACTTAGATTTGACTTTTTGTGGCTTAGTTAGGATCGATTTCAGACAAAATAAGTCACGTTTAGGTCAAAACTGGTTCGGTTTGACTGTATTTCCTTTAGATTTAAGACAAAAAAAGTCACATTCAAGTCAGAATTTCGTCGATTTAAATAATTTTACTTAAATTTAAGTTAAAAAAAGTTTCATTTAAGTCAAAATTGATTCAATTGAAATATAGTTTATTCAGATTTAAGACAAAGAAAGTTACATTAAAATCAGAATAAAACAAAATTAGACAGTTACAACGCAAATTTAAATAATACTTATACTTAGTAACAAATAATTAATGATAGTAATAGTTATTAGCGATAGTTATAATAATAATGTTAACTATAATAATAATAATAATAATAATAATAATAATAATAATAATAATAATAATAATAATAATAATAATAATAATAATAATAATAATAATAATAATAATAATAAAAATGATAATAATAATATGAACATCAATAACTATGCCGAATATATTATTATTATTATTATTATTATTATTATTATTATTATTATTATTATTATTATTATTATTATTATTATTATTATTATTATTATTATTATTATTTTTATTATTATGATTATTATTATTATTATTTTCAACATTAATGGTAGTAGCACCAGTAATAGAAGTTAGACATAATGTTATGATAACAATAATCTATTTAATAATGATATTACTAATTAAAAAAATAATTATTATAAATATTCGAAAGTTCAAATTAAGTCAAATATAGAACTAGATTTCGAATCGATAACCACTTGTTTTTTTAAGACAAAACCCGGGTCAAAAAAAAATTTTTAATTTGACTTGATTTAACTTAATTTCCTTTGAAGTCGTCGATATGCCGACAACTGTAGTCCACATTTTAACTTTTTAAACTTTTTTTGACTTAATATTGACTTAATCTTGACTTTTTTTTAACTTTTTTGCCTTAGATTAGACTTTTTTTGGCTTAAATTAAAGGAAACTAAACAATTTAAGTCAAAAAAAGTCTAATCTAAGGCAAAAAAGTTAAAAAAAGTCAAGATCAATTAATATTACGTCAAAAAAAGTTTAAAAAGTTAAAATGTGGACTTCAGTTGTCGGCATATCGACAACTTCAAAGGAAATTAAGTTAAATCAAGTCAAATTTAAGATTTTTTTTTGACCCGGGTATGTATGTATGTATGTCTGCATGTATGTATGTATGTAATTTTTAACGGTTGGACCGATCAAAACGCGGTTCGCCGGATCTGAAAGGTTTCACTTTCCTTCAAATTTGCTGTCGATATAAACCTATTCGGATCAGTAGATTTTGGAAAATCTCAAAAAAAAAAAAAAATTAAAAAAAAATTTTTTTTTTCCATAACTTAACTGTTGTACTGATCGATTTCAAAATCTCAGAGCGGTCAAAAATATACCTATGAATAGATTAATGAGCTCTTTGAGCTCGAAATAAATATCTTCAAACTTAAAAAAAATCTGGAATTTAATTTTTAAAAAAACGCTATTTTTATTAATTTTTAACCCTTACCGGCCACACCTCACCCAGGCCACGCAACGGCCACACAGGGTAACTCCCTTTTTTTGAAAGTTTCTCGACTAATTTATTTGAAAGGTATAAGACCTCTAATTTCACTTTTTTTAAGCCTGGGGTGACTAGTCACCCCATGTGGCCGTTAATGGTTAAACTGCAATACCTTTTGAACAAATCAACCTATTTTAATACGGTTTTCGTTATTCGGCATAGTTTTTTTTTAATACAGCTTGTCTTGTTATCGAAAATCGACAAGGCTTTCAGAAATTATATTGAAAAAACACTTTTTTGCCACATACACACACACACAAACACACACAAACACACACACACACACACACACACGCACACACACACACACACACCCGCGCACGAGTAGAGATATACAAGCATCCGAAAACCGGGAAGAAAACAATAAATTTGCAATGTTCCAAAATTTTTCTTAGCAGGGGAGTTACAAATAATAACGATAATAATATTTAGTTTCGACTTGATCAATAATATGGAACAAGGCATTTTTCGCAATTGCTAACTTTTTATACATTATTTATTTATTGAATATTTAAAATTTGGTTTTGTTCTTATTTTTTTCGATTATTCTTTATATTTTATTTGTTTTTAGTTTTAAATAAATTAAGGCATAAATTTTATAATTTTTTAAACTTAATCATTCTTTTATATCGAATATTTAAAAAATGACACAAATCATGAGATAAAGCATGCTGATATATCCAAAAGACATATCTATTGATCTCTTATTGATCTTGTTGAACTCAAATGTGCATAAAAATATGTATTGCATTATTATCTTGATTACATCTTGCGGCTTTTATGCAATACAATACAGTTGTGATTTTATTTTTTGTTATTAAAATTTTTTAACAGATTCAAAAGAGGAACTTCTTGATCTAATATCTTCTGGAAAAAGACTTCCAGCTCCCCCAAGACACTTGCAAAAATCTTGCACTGAAGAGAGTGACCTTGAATCTGTTCAGCCGCGTGAAAAAATTTCTGAAACAATCCAAGTCAAATCTATTCTACAAAAAAAACTAGCTGCGAAGAAACAAAAACTAGTGGTAAGTTATTGATAGTATAAGCTCTATTAATATCTAAAAATCTTTTTTGTAAAAATATCTGAAAGACTTAATTATCTGGATGTCCAAAAAAGATTATATAATATATGTTGACCTAATTAATGAAATTTAGATACGAATTTCGCATTACTCCACCAACTATTTTCTCTTTCAATTAATACTCACGAATCGTTTGTGCATTTTTATTCGCTATATTGTAATTGGGACAAATTTACCTTAATTAAATATTTATTCAACCTAAAATTATATTTCCATAAGCAAAGGAAAGTAACACGCAACGCTCCTACTAAAACTTAACCAAAATTGAAACAATATTGCCGTTTTTGAAAATATTTTAGGTTTGATCGAAAGTCAGTTAGTTGCAGATTGATAGAAGACTCCCAGAATGGAGTGGGCTACTTAAAAAAAAATTAAAGTAAAAAAAAATTTGAAAGACCGTTAATTCTGCAGGTCATTCCTGAAACTTCCCTCTATTTCCGAGCTGACAGCGCTCACATATCTATTTATTAGTTGTTTTTGAGCGTTTTCAGTTTAAAATTATTGATTTTATTTATTTTTTATTGAACTATTCGACCTCAAAATATTGAACACATATTTTTAGGCTATTCGTGCTAAAACTAAGAAAATTATTGCGGAACAAATTTTTTAAAATATTTGGATAGCGATATTTTTGAACGCGTAGTTGGACTTTGATATGCATTGCGGCACCCGACGTTTTTTTTTCTAATACAAAAAAAAATTTCAGTAGCATACTGTGACAAGATCAAAATTTTAGCAGTTAGTTTGAATATTATTGTCACCAAAATAGAACTATGTAAAAACGTTCATAATTATTAAAACTATTTGTAGGCATTAATTTCACAGTTCATTTTCTGTGATTAATTATTACCAATGATCCAATCACTCACGTGTCAATGTAATTGAAATTAATTTGAGCGAATAGTATTAATTGTTGTTATAAATATTTTCATGATACCAGCATCGAAATTCGAAATTTCAGTGTCTCTACAGCCCCTGCTTAAAAAATCCGATAGATTATTATATCTGTATGTATAAGGACTTATACTTAACTATAGCACTTCTTATAGAACTCATACATTCTTATAAAATCTCTATTGGAATAAGGTAAATGTCCCAATACCGGAACAAGACCCAATACCGGAACGATTTGATAATCATTATATAATATTTTAACTCGTACACGATGAAATTAACTAAAACTTTCTTTATTTAAAACCTTAATCTTTTTAGTTACAAAATGGGATATAAAATAGATTTTACAATATATCCAAAATATGAAAAAAAAAAAAATGTTAATTAGAGCAATAGTCTCGAATTCATGACTTTTTCATGCCTCTTCATAGTTTTGCTAAGAAATCAGTCAATGGTCTTAAGCTTATAGAAAATGAATAGAATTACTTTTCAATAATTTTTTTTTTGTATATGTATCTTGAATGACATAAAATTCAAGTAAACATATTAAAAATATGAAAAAAATAGTATTATTATATTAATTTTACTGTTCGTCTATTGGTACACCAAAATGAACCCGTGCCCAGTACCGGAACAGCCAATCATATTAATGTTATTAATGTTATCGATATACATTCACGGTGCGAGTTTTATTGACTGGCTAAATCAAGGGCAATATTAATTATTACTGGAGCGCTAATATTTAATGCAGTATGTATGATTGTTAGAAAAAATCTGTTAAAAATATAGATAAACTCTAATTTAAATCATAAAAAATAAATTTTTGTCTTTAGTTTTTTTTTTAAATTATTTTTATAGTATAACCTCAAATGATTTATTTTGTTTCTATTCGTTAGTTCAAAATATTTATTTTCATTGAATATTTAATCATTTTTAAATTTTAAATACATTTTACATCATGGGTGTGATATAGCAGACATCAGACAAATTTAAAATTATCAATAAATCGAGTAAATAATTAATAATATAAAATTTTAAAAAATGCGAATTCAAAAAATTTCGAAATTAATAGTGCTTTTTTTGCAAATACTATTTTTTTAACTATTCATATTATTTATTTATAATTTTAAAGTTGTCTGATGTTTGCTGCATTCATACTCGTTTTACATTGATGTTATTTAATAATTTTTAATATTTTCATTATGAATAAATGCAAAAAATAACTCATTTTATTTACTGTTCCGGTATTAGGACAACCGAATTCCCGTATTGGGACAAGGTTATTTCAGCGTTCCGGTATTCGGTCTTTTGGATGTCATAGAAAATTTTTTTTTTTTTATATTAAATTTAAGAAAAATGAATAAATTTGATTATTTTTGAATAGATAAATGTCTATTCTATATGATATAATAAATTACTTTGGTATGTAATTTATTTGAATATTTTTAAAACGATAAAAATTAGTCTTATACCCTTCGTCATTCCGGTATTGGGACATTTACCTTATATGAGAATCTACTGGAATCTATGAGATTTTCTAAACAGGGAGCCCGTCGAAACAGGCTAATTTCAAGCCGATGCTGCAAACAACTGCTAGCGAATTCGTAATTCAAAAATACCTTCATACAGCGGGCAGAAACACAATTGTTTCTGCCCGATGACAATTATATTTAATGTTTATTTGCAGCCTTATTACTCTCATTTGTTTACTTGTCACTTCAGTTTGCTCATTTGATTTTTTAAGTGACAGTTTTAGTTAACCAAATAAAATAACTAAAAAATGAGTGAAAATAATATTATTGTCTCATTTACTATTTAAGGAGGTTCGATACCGATTTTCCATATAATACCAAAATTCTGAAATTTTTTTTATCGAAAGAGTTATAAAAAAAAAGGATCACTATTGAAGTTGCAAATCGATTCACTACACCGTTTTCGAAAAATAAATTTTCAAAATTCGTTCTTATACACGGGCGTAAATGAGATTCATTTTTCAAAGTGCTGTAAAGTGCTATAGTTTTTGCTACAATAATACTATCGCTATAAATTATTCAGTATCAAATAATTAAACATTTCTGAACATATTAATATTTTTTTTAAGTTTAATCATGGGATTGTTATTAAATTATTAATGAAATAAGAGGCGAATTTTAGTTAATGACGTCACATGTGTCGTGAAGCTAAGAAACGACGGCAACAGCGTGAAATGACACAACCGCGGGAAATTTGAATAATTAATAAGCTTGTAGCACAAGTATAATTTTGACTGTGTTTAACCTCTAATACGTCTAGCGTGTAAACTTCTTTTTTCCATTTTTTCCCCTTTTTTGATAGTTTTAAACGTTTATTATAAACAGCTTTTGATACTAATTTACCTTTCCAATATTTCTTCTTTTTAATATTACTTTTTTCCGTAATTAATAAAAACAAAAATCAGCTGACATTTTTTTCTGTTTACTCACTAATACACACTACCACATAATACTCGTGTTAGACCTGAGCTCCAGCTCGTAATAAACCTTGTGACCAACAAAAGTACATAAAAAAATTTCTAAACACTAGCACGCTGTTGCCGTATTTCCGCGTTTATTTTTTAATCACTTAATTCATTAAAAAAAAAATTATTTTATTAAAAGAAAACTTTTTTTATGATTCAATGCAATTATAATGAAAATATATTGTGTTAATTCCTAAAAGTAAGTCAATTCATAACACATTCTATTAATGAAATTTTGGTGTGTAGGAGTTGTAATCTTGCAAAAATACATTAGAAAATCCATAAGATCCCCTAAAAAGATAATCGGTATCGAACCTCCTTAATAAGTGACTGTAAATCACATATTCTCATTCTCTAACAGCTTTCCGCATTATCGGCTTAAAATTAACATGTTTCTTACTGGCTGCTGACACTGAATCTTGAAGTTCCGATGCAGGTTATCATGAAAACGATAGTGTGTGACTCAGGATAAAACACGATTTCAAACTACCAATATTTATTCATATTTCCCACAAAAGGAAATTGATATTTGTATTAAGCTATTATACTTTAATGTTGTGAAGATATTTACGACGCTTTTGAGCTTTACTGAACTGGAATTAACTAAAATTTTAACATCGAAAAATCCTCTAATCAAATAATGTTTTTCATAGAAATGTTGATGCTTCATACACTGTAAAAAATAAGGTCCTGATATCAAACTCCATAGGAGTTTGATGAATTTCATCAGTGAAACCAAATTCATTTGAACCAACAAAAACTAATTTGTCTCAAGAAAATCATTTTTTTTAAATTAAAATCTCTAGTCGATTATGAGAAATTGCTTGAGCATTTATGTTAAAGTTTTTAATTTTGACCGTAATTAAATTAACATGTACTTGATTTAAAAATAAAAACTTGTTGAAGCAAACTTTTCAATTTTTAGAAATTTAACTGAAACTCTTGAAACGTTTGGTTTGACAACTTTACATATTTCAATGAAACAAAAGTAGTTTCTTATAATACCGGACGTGTCGTGTCAACCGACGAGTTTCTTGGAGAGAGAATCCGATGAGGTTAAAGGAATAATTTCACGCACTCACAGTAAAACTGAAAAATAATCGACAAAAATATAAATGTATTCGTTACAAAATATCGAACTATATTTGAATGGAAGTTTTTATATTATCGGTTCGATCAAAAAGTTTATTTATAAAAAGAGTCACATATTTATCTCGTTTAGATCAATCTATAAGCAATTGACTGATTATATCCATTCAATATGAAAACAAAGTACTAGAAGCACAACTAAATAAAAACTTTCCTACTGGTTTCGTGGCGTAGCGGTCAAGCGTCTGTCTCTCGAGCGTAAGATGCTGGGTTCGAATCCTCCGGATGGCAATAATAAAATTATTTAATTTTTCACTAAAAACTGTGAGTACGTTAGGATTATTTGTAAAGTATAATTGATGTAGAGGAGGGGGGGGGGGGCAAAAGTGGGTACCTATGGAAATGCTAAGTTTTCGATGGCTAAATTATGCTAAATCTTTTTGTTTTTAATGATATTCAAGGTAAATAGACAAAATTTTTAGCTGCCGTTAAAAAATAAAATTTTGATTTCTGGCGGGCAAAATGGGGTACCCTTTAAAAAAGTTGAAAAAAAAAAAATTCTGAAAGTTGATAAAATTCCATTAAGTAAATTTTTTTTTATGTAAAATACATCAAGAAAAATTACATTTCACATCATTGGTGGATACGAAGGCAGAAAAATTTTTTTTTGTGGGGCAGACAAGCCCCCCTCAAAAAAATGATAAATTTTTTTTTTTTTTTAATTGAATTGTTATCAATTAAAAATTAAAATATTATTTTCAAATATTTTTAGTGGCCAAATTTACCCCAACTACAGAAAAACTGCCGAAAAATGAATTAACATATTAATTTTTTTTTAATTTGACGATAAAAATATGAAAGAATCGTTTTTCAGAACTTTCGGTTGGTCCATTTTGCCCCAAATGGTATAGGTAGGGCTAAAAATGCGGAAATATATTAAATTTTTTTTTTTTGACGATAAAAATTTGAAAGGTGCATTTTTTCGATTTTTCGGCTGGTCCTTTTTGCCTCAGGTGTCATGCGTAGGGCTCATAATGCGCAAATATATCGGATATACAGTAATTAGACGAAAAAAAAAAAATTTTTTTTTTTTATAAAATTTTGAGGGTACCCCGTTTTGCCCGCCTACCCCCTTCTGCCCCCCCCCCTTCCCTAATATAATAATATAATGTAATTGTCCCAATTCTTAATAATAAAAAAAAATAATAATAATAAAAATCAAATCAAATCAAAAATAAATAAAATCAAAAATTTTTTTTAATGAATTCTTAATGAGATAATTAAAGGTAATATTCATTTGATTCAGATTACTGTTTTTTTGGATCAATCTAATACAGCAATTTGAAATAACTCGATTTTTTATTGAATCAATTGCATGGGCAGTTTCTACGGACCTATAAAAAGAGTACTTTCAACACTAAAATTCATTTGCTTTAATAAAATTATAAATTATTTGAAAATTCATACCTTCAATCACCTTACAATTTACTTTGAGTAAAATTTTTAATTTTTTTATATAAAACAAAAATCATTATTTTATCAACAGCATTAATGACGAACGAATTTCTATTTTTTTTTCAAATGAAAAAAGTTACTGAGTTATATCAAATACTATATAGAGTTAGTTCGAACGACTCGGTATCTTCCTTCACGAAACTCTTAGTTGGAGCAAAATATACTGTCAAACGTAGAGGACGGTAGACTTAATCGCTTGACGCGCTTGGCTGTATCCAAACGCACGGAGTACTTGAGCCAAACGAATCTGGTTTGATGTCAGGAATCTTTTTTTACAGTGTACATTTTAGAATAATTTATCTCCCATTGAAGTACTTTTGAAAACTTCTATTTGTTGAAAAGAAATCTAAATTGAAAGTTCCCATTTACTGTATACTTGCGAAAATGATAGTTTTTTTTCTCAGCAAGTGCAAGCAGGAGACAAAATGTCATGAACGAGTTTTAAACATCAAATTAATTAGCCATCTTTATATAATGATTCGACCTTTCGTCCCAAGCATTTGACCTTTCGTTATCGTGTTAAATTATTAAAGTTTTTATTTTAATTTTTTTCCTTTTTCGAGCTTATTACTAACAATGATTAATTTTCCTTTGTTTATTTTACTGTCTAAATCATTGATATAATGTATTTTTTTTTTTTTTAAAAGTTAACTAAGTTGTAACAGGCCGGTACTTTAAAATTTTCCAAATTTTTTTCTTTCTTCCATACACCAAGTATACATCGTGTACGAATTGATCAAATGAATGGTGTGTATACACCCTGTTTAGAAAATCTCATAGAATCGAATAGATTCTCATAAATTCCCACAGAGATTTTATAAGAATAAATGAGTTCTATGAGAAGTGCTATAGTTAAGTATAGGGCCTTATACATACAGCTATAAGAATCTATCGGATTTTTTAAGCAGGGCATATCCACCTGTACGGTATCAACGGGATGGGATCAAAGTTCTACATTTTAATTTTTTTGTTTAAAGTACGATGGCGCCAAATAAAGAAAAAAAAATCAACAAAAAATACTTGGAACCATCTTACAACCTACATCGAGTAAGTAGAAGAACAAGAGAACGATGGAAACTTATGTTTGAAAACTCTTGTGAGTACTCCATAAAAAGAAAAGATCAAAATCATTTTATCCCTTCCGCGGCGAATGATAGTAGCTTTGAACTTTCTACGGACTACAATGAACAGTCATCAGACTCAAATACCTACAAGATTTTAAATCCCGCGGAAAATGAAGCCCCTTCTCATACACAAATAAGTAGTTCAGAAAGTTCTTCTAATGATTCTGACAGCTCTTCAGATGAAAATGATGATTATTCAAGTAATTACCACAATAACTTTTCAATGAGTGATTCTGATTCTTCATCAGATAGTGATTGTGATTCTTCATCAGATAATGAAGCTAACTGCTCGCATAATACTTCTCATTCATCATCGAATCATAATTTTACAAGATTTAATACAGATCATTTTCAAAGTAGTGCAATGATGTTCCCTGAAGCACAGTTAACTATAACAGACATTATGTTTATGATAACAGCATACTCAGTGCAAAAAAAATTAACTCGAAGAGATGAAGACGACCTTATAAATCTTATAAAAATATTAGCTGGTCCAAAATTTGTTTCGTGGAGTGCTTCACAGTATGCGCGAGCTAAAACGTATAATCCTCCAAAGTCCAAAATTAATACGCATTTTTTTTGTACAAATTGTAACGTTGTATTGACTACACATAATAATGGTAAAAAGTTGGGAAAGAAATCTGTTAAATGTAAAGATTGCGAAGGGTAATACAAACTTACATCAGAAAGCTCTAATCAATTTGTAACCATTGATTTAAGTTATCAGCTCGAAACGCTTTTAAATAATGAAGATATTCAAAAAGACCTATTAGAAACATTGGATGCACGTAACAAAAATGAAGTTGTTGGTGTGATGAATAATATATATGACTCTCAATTATATAAAAACGTTCAACTTTTCTCACCGGATACATTGACATACAATGTCAATACTGACGGTGCACCACCCTTCAAATATTCTCATTGTAGTTTTTGGCCGATACAATTGTATTTAAACGAACTTTCACCTCAAATACGAAAACAAAATATAATTCTTGGTGGTATGTTCTTAACTTCAACAGAACCAGGTCCCGAGTTAATGAAAATTTATTTATCAAAATTTATTGATGATGCTGAAAATCTTATGAAACAAGGAATAAATATCACTTTGCGAAATTCAAACATCCAAAGAAACTTTAAATTTCATTGCCTTTTAATTTGTGTAGATTCAGTAGCTCGACCGGTAATACAAAATCGCTATCAGTACAGTGGTTATTATGGTTGTAGTTGGTGCTATGATTATGGAGAATACGACAGTTCAGCGGTTCGATATCCAATTACAGAAAATGATCCTACGTTAAGAACTCACAAGGATTATGTTAATGATGTTGAAAAAGTAGAACAACAAAAACGACATATTAATGGTGTAAAAGGACGTTCGGAATTTTTGCAATTAAAAAACATTGATTGTGTATGGAGTTTTCCTGTAGACTACATGCATGGTGTTTTATTGGGTGTTTCGCGACAATTATGGTCTGTATGGACTACTCCAAAAACTTCATATTACTTGACACCAGCTGATCGTAAAATAATCAATGAAAGATTTCTTCACATAAGACGACCACGTGAGATCCATCGATTAGTTAGGCCTATTAAAACTATGGCAAAATGGAAAGCGTCTGAGTGGGAATCATGGCTATTATTCGACAGTTTACCTTGTTTAGTTGGAATTTTGAAAAAAGAATGTTTTGATTCATATTGTTTACTCGTATCAAGCATATTTAAACTATTATCTGGTCAAATAACTGAAAAAAATATATTAGAATGTGAATTAGATTTATTACAATTTGTTGGTGAATGTCAAGAATTTTATGGGAAATCTGTGATGACCTTTAATCTGCATTCTTTGCTTCATATCGGACAATCAGTACGATTAAGTGGGCCACTCTGTTCCAGTAATACTTTTATTTTCGAAAATGAAATATTTTATTATACACGTGAAATTAACGCTGCTCATGGCGTTTCTCATCAAATAGTTACCTCAAGTCTAAAAAAAAATCATATTCGGCGTAACATTGATAATGGTACTAGATCAGCGATTTGTCGTGATTATTGTAAAAAACTATTTCTTCCCCTATGCTTAACAAATTTTCTACGTACAAATAATGATGCAATGCTCACTGGCAGAGCAAACAAACCAAATGCAAGAATTAATGACCAAATTCGTAACTTGGACATTCCACAAATACACTCTTGCAAAATTTATAGCCGCTGCATTTTTAAAAACATGATTCTCCGTAGTGTTAAGTTTACACGCCCGAAAAAAACGGATGATACAGTGATTCAGTTAAAATCTGAAAAAATACTCCAAATTCATGATTTTGTTGTTATTAATGATACCTGCTATTTATACGGCCGTGAGCTTGTAATAGCCCCCGCGGAATTCTGCACGGCTCGATTGACTCATATTTACGAAGTGATCGATATGAAAGGCGGTGAGATGTTTGTTAATGCAAATTATTTGGAAAAGAAAGTAGTATTCTTTTCAACTGGAACCAAAAAATATATATCATTTTTACCAGATCATTTGGGGATCTGATAGAATGAAAAAAAAAAGAAAGATTTTTTTGTGTGTTGGGAATGCAAAACATTAATCGTACAAAAAATTGATTTTAATTATTCTGATGATAAACTGTTCAGAACTTATGCATGGATATTCTTTATCAAATCTAAATTTTCGAAGTACCTTGAAAAATATACCTACTCAACGAGAACTTTCCAAAATTTTCAGATTATTGTACGTTCAGTTGTTTGTTAGATAATCTGATAAGCTTTGTATAACATTTAATCTGTGATAAAAATTTGAATTAATAACATCGTCGTTCATCTATCTAAAATTATTACATAAAATTATTATGTAACTGTTATGCCTTTACTTTTATATTATTATTGTACGTTTTGTTTAGATTATTGAAAATTAAACATAAATTTAATTAATTAATAATCAGTATTTATTTTAAGCTAACGTTATTGTATTTATTTTATTTATTAATTAAAGCGCTTTTCTTAAAATCACATGTTAATAGAATGACTCTGTAATTACTTCTATTTATCGGTTTTTTAAGATAAATTTCAAGAAAATTTATTTTCTCCATTGATGATTCTTACGCCGTAATATACTTAGAATTTCATCTTAATATATAGTCGAGTAAAGTTGAAAAATTTTATATATGTATATTAGGGTGGGCCAAAAAAAAAAACAATTTTTTTTTTCTTTAGTTACCGTAAAAATATTGTTAAAGATGATGAAAAAAAAATTCTGGTAAAGTTTGAGCTCTTAATATTAATATTAAGAGGTGGCGCTTCGTGATTTTTAATTTCCCATTTAAATAACATAGAAAAAAAAATTTTTTTTAGTTTGAAATTTTTTACCTCGTCAATGGCTCATTGTACGAATAAGCCTAGCATACATGTTTGTAGAGAATTTGACACTCTACAAAAAAAGCCACTTATCAATTTTTGATAAATCCATCTGTTCGAAAGTTATTGGAGCTTGAAGTCAAAATAGAGTAAATTTCGAGATCTCTTTACTTTTCCGGCGAAACTATTGGACTTATCATAAAATGTCATTGAATCTTTTTTGTAGACAATTTTATTTCCTACAAATTATTACTGATCAATTTTTTTAAAATTCTGCATTGTTTTCTAGCTATTTTCATTTTAATGCCAAGCTCTAAAAATTGATCAGAACATTATTTTTTTAAGAGCTTGAGATTAAAATGGCAATAACTAAAAAACAATGCAGAATTAAAAAAAAATTTATCTGTGATAATTTGTAGGAAATAAAATTGTCTACAAAAAAGATTTAATGACATTTTATGATAAGTCCGATAGTATCGCCGGAAAAGTAAAAAGATCTTGAAATTTAATTAACTTGACTTCGAGTTCCAATAACTTTTGAACAGATAGATTTATCAAAAAATGATAAGCGAAGTTTTTTTTAGAGCGTTAAACTTCCTACAAAAATGTATGCTGGGCTTATTCGTATAATGAGCCATTGCCAAGGTAAATACAAATCTGCTGTAAGATTATGTTGTGAATTTATTGTGCACAAATCCGTCATAATTCTGTTAAAAGAACATTGTAGTTAGCGTCTTGGGCAGATACTGGCTAAAAACACTGTTACCTTCGTACTGTTGAAATCTACATGGAAGAAAATAAATGTCAATTTTACTATTTCAAATAGTAATAACCCAGGGTGCCTAATTCGAAATAAACACTAAAATCATTATATAATTCTTACTTTTCGAAACACTAATTTTCTACGTTCAAATATTACTATTTAAAAAATCAATGTTTAGTAATCACAGAATTACCTATTAGCAATCATTTTTTTCGTATACCTTTCAATATCGGGTGAGGCTAGATAATAATTTTTTTTTGTTAAGAAATGATTTTCTGGCCTGAATTTTTTTCAAATTAAATATCTTCAACGGTAATAGTAAATAATGCTGTATATAACTTTCTTTCCTATGAAATTTTGTGTACTCTAACGTCTTCACTCTCGGCTCTAACTGATGCTGGACTTCGTAAACGCATGCTACAAACTTGGTACTTACATTGCAAAATCAGTATCGTCGGTAAATTGTTACTTCATGATTTGGTTAGTAGAATTGTATTAATAGAATATTATTATAGGAAATGGAGCAAAATTCAATTGAAACGAAAGAAAATTGTCAAAATGCAAGTAATTTTGATGTAGAAGGTAATCAGGTACAGACTGAAGATATGTCCACCGATGATACTACAATAATAAATAAAGCTTTAGATAATCCTGAGAATGATGAAAAGAAAACAATCCCAAAGGTAAGTCACGTTATATTCACATTTCCATTAAATAACAATATAACCTTCAAATGATTTGAAAAAATCTGTAAAACAGTCACCCTGCAAGCCACGCCTGAAACTTCGCACAATTTTCAAGCTCAAAGATCGCGAAAATCTACTAAATTACAAATTTGTTAAGCGCTTTGAGCTTAAAAATATATTTTTGTATTTTTGAGCTCTCAGAGCTCACAAATATAATTTCTACATATGGCCGAGCTCTTCAAGATCAAAAGTATAGTCATTGTTTGGTAAAAAACTTTAAAAAAAAATTCTGAGTTACGATATCTCTTGTACAAATTAACCGATCAAGATACAGTTTGCAGCATTCAACGAAATATTTATAGTAAGAAAAAAAAAACAAGTTCAAAGACCAGCATAGAATTCAAATGTTAAAAAAAAAAAAAACATTTTTTACGAAAGTTTCAATAACGATATCCTTGAAACGAATCAAACGATTTTGAAGCCCTTCGTGGCATTCAACGTTGAGGAAAACAGCTGTTCATATTCTAGAATTGATTGGTACAGTAGCTAAATGTTTATTAAAAAAGAAACTAATTTTGCGAATTTTATTTTTGAGACTTCTCAAAATCTTTCGGGCCGAATCGGTTCATATTAAACCAATATGTAAAGGCAAAAAACCCTTTTAAATGCCACACCCGTGTAAAAAAGTTCGGGAATTCCGGCGGTGAGTCGGCAGAACTCCTAAGGAATTCATATTTGTGTCCAAATAGGACTTCCGGGTGGATTCCGGATGAAAACTAGACATGCGATTTTATCGTAATGGATGGTGAGAATTCCAGTCAAAAAAAAATCAATATCAGCTGATCGTACATAATTGCAGAAAGACGCAGTTAAGAAAAATAATGTAAGATTTCCCAGATAAAAAGAATGGTTTTATCACGTAGCGGATTCTTAGTAAGATCTTAGTGATATCTGACGAAAAAGTACATGAATAGCAGAAAAATTACTGTCGAGAGTAGCCGATAGGAAATTTTCGATTCAGTGTCTTGCTGCTAATAATCCATCGGAATCCGATCGATCTTTAAATGAATTGACAGGTTTTTAATTTATACCGATGCCCTCAAATTTTTTCTCGAACACCGGATAAATTCTGGAGGAATTCTTATAAAGCTTTGGTGAAATTATTGGCAGTAGACTGAATCAAAAATTTAATTTTTCTACTTTAAGAATAAATCACTGAATATTCATATAATTTTCCGTTAGAAGTCGGCTGGAATTTCGCCGGAGCTTTATATGAATTCATTCAGAATTTATCCAGTGTTCAAGAAGAAATTTTGGGACATCGGTATTAATGAAAAACCTGTTGAATTTATTTAAAGACCACTTGAAACCCGATGAATTATTGGCAGGAAACTGAATCAAGAATTTTTATTTTCCATTTCAAGAATAATTCATTGAATATTCATGTACTTTTCCGCTAGAAATCGGCTGGAAGTTCGCCGGAGCTTTATATGAATTTCTCTAGAATTTATCTAATGTTCGAAAAGAAATTTGAGGGCATCGGTATAAATTAAATACCTGTCAATGTATTCAACGATCAATCGAATTCCGATGAATTATTGTAATAACCAGTAAGACACTGAATCAAAAATTGCCTTTCGGCTACTAATGTGCCTTTTCGGCAGGTGTCACTAAGATCTTACTAGGAATCCGTTACGTGATACGACATTTTTTGATCTAGGAAATCTTACATTATTTTTCTTAACGGCATCTTTTTGCACTTATGTAAGTTCAGCTGATATTACTTTTTTTTGACTGAAATTCTCACCATCCGTTACGATAAAACTGCATATCTAGTTTTCATGCGGAATTCATCCGGAAGTCCTATTTTGACACAAATATGAATTCCTTAGGAATTCTGCTGACTCACCGCCGGAATTCCCGAACTTTTTTACACGGGCAAATACACACCAATGCACGGCCATGAACATAATTTCTAAAACAATTAGAATAGCTTTTTAGGACTGCAAAACGTCGATACCTAATAGAATTTCAATTTTCGGAAGTAGAACTAAGCCTGAATTTTTGATAGTTTTCTAAGTAATATTTCACGACTCATAATGCGAAGCATTAGAGAGTGCTTTACGATCGAAAATTATTTTTCGCCTCCTTTCTACAACTATTCCTAAATTATTACCATTTTAGAAACAGAAAATTTTAAACGAAACTCTACTAGTGCAACAATTCAAGGATGCCTTAGAAAAATCTACTGAGGTATTAATACTAGTCTGCATGAATTGAAACGATCCGGTTTGAACAATCATTATTTTTCGATAAAAATACTTTTTTTCTCTTTAATGTAGCATTCAGCAGAGGAAATAAGTGGCATAAGAACTGGAGATACGCTTCTATCTTCTCATGAACCGGAGTTAACCGACGAAGAGCTAATTACAGTTGAAGCCACAAACGAGAATAAAGATTCTCATGAGGATAAAATAAAATCATCCCAAAGTCATGCTAAACGACGCAAAATAAAGGGAAAAAAATTTAAAAAACACAAAAAGGTAAAATCAGTCACATAAAAAGCTTAATATTTTTTGCATTCAGATATGTAAGGTTTTCTTGCTATTTACAAATAAATTATTTGACCAAATGTTTTTACAGCGTAAACTTGATGCCAGCATGGGTAAAGGTAATCAATTGATAGGAATTGACGACAAGGATCCGCCGTTGACTACCCAAGAAGTATCTGATAATCAAAAAGAATTGACTAGTTCAGTAAAGAGAGAAAGACGCCGAAAGAAGCATTCAAGAAATGATAAAGAAACGTTGGTAAGTTGAATTAATTCAATTGCAATTGGCACTTTAATTATATTACAATATATATCTTTAGAAGTAAAAAATAAAAATCGATATACTACGTAAATAGTTAACTATATCAAGAAATGCAATGTTTTCAAATAGTTAATTTGGTATTTGCATACAAGTGGGGCTGCAAACATTTTTCAAAGTTTCAAGTGCTTATACAAATTTAAGAAAGTAAATTTTCTAATATAATATAGGATTTGTTACTATACAAAATATTAAAAATTACTAAACGCAATATATTTTTTGCTAACACGATTATATTTTTTTACTATCTGTATAGTACATTCTACTATGTAAAGATAAAATTAAAAGTTGGTGGGGATAGCATATAAAAATATGTATTACAAGTTCTGAAACTTTTGTCCAAAGGAGAAATCGGGCCGTCAGACATACGAAAAGACTCGCGCGCGGGAGATCAGGGTTCGAATCTCGGTTGAAACAAGTGATTTTTTAAAAAATAAAAGTCGACACCAACACCAATACAGATGACATAAATACCAATAATAATCAAAATGATAGAAATAATAATAAAAAGTTAAAAGCTAATAAAAATTTTATTTTATTTTTTTCCATTCTAATTTATAGTAAAATTTACTAAACGGGATAGTAAAATTTACTAAACAGGGATCGTGAAATTGATTAAATATAACTAAAAATTAATATGCAATATAGGAGATTTTCCATAACCAGTATATGAGAGATTACTAAACGACTTGTAAAATATGCTTATCTGTTTATGAATTTTTCATATAAATCATGAGCGTTTCAAGATTACTATCCAAATTTAGTAATTATTCTCATATTTTTTAGTAAAATTTACGATATTTTTTTCTCCGTGTAATTTTATATAATACCGTAAGAAGGACAGTGGCGATAGAAAGGTTTATCTAAGAGTTACAAATAATTTTTGAACTCTTGTAATAGTGAAAATCAGCATATTCATGTTATTTCAGTGCTTTTAATGTGTACAGCAACTCACATAACATTTTGTTGCAAGTAGTTTGGATGGTATTTGCTTCCCTTGGCTAGTATAGTGTTTGACTAAAACCCACAACACTGTTTTACGCCGGCGCGTACTAGTAAGAGATGTAGTCTAAGGCAAGACTGTGTTAGCATAGCCTTACTGACGAGTCCGTTAACGACCTTAGAACGAAACTACAAAAATTATGGCAAATAGGCATATACCTTAAGTTTTAATGGTTGACTTAAGTCAATACGTAGGATGAAATCAAAAATATGTCACATAGTGCAGTGTGGCACGGAACTTGAAAATGTAAATGTAAACCTGAAAAATAAGCAAAATTCGTACCCTTGGTACAAACTTTTGGCTTAGTAAGTCTTATTTAACAACAAATTAACCAAATGTATCTTAAATCCGCCGACAAACGCTGAATAATGACACCTCATTTGAAGCGATTGGTCTATAATTGGATTTTTTGTTATCAAAAAGGTTAGCAGCCCTGATTCTGCATGAATACCCTTAATTTTTCCCCTGAGTAAAATCTGTAAAATTTATTGGCTTGATAATTTTGAGCTCATTAACTTCTTTATTGAACCAATTAATACAACGCAAGAAAAAATTTTTTTTATCTATGTGAATTTTTGTACATCTAACGCGTCGTTTTCTAGACGTGAAGAGGTATTAAGATATTCAAATTTTAGTGTACATTGATCTATTTACATATTATACTGAATGCAAGTTGTTGATTTCTATTAAATCTACGTATATCTTCTATGTCATATAATTTGATCTACTTAGGTCTACAAAAAAATTCACAATTTTTCTTGATTATAAAACGCACAGAGATATTCGGACATCTAAATGTACTTACGTACATTGAAATTGAAATCTTATTATATCTGAGTACACTTATATACATCTAAAAAATTACGTTGATATACGTAGATTTATGAAGTAATAAAACATTTGTTTTTACCATGCAATAATATTTTTATTATTATACCAGGAAACTTCAAAAGTTGAAGTTGAATTAAAGTTCCTGAGAGAGGCAATGTCTGGTTTGATCGAAAACTTCAACAATTTTCAAGAGTTTGCCAAGTCAAAATTAGCTGCAAATGATGAAAATTGGCGACAATTAAAAAGTAAGATATAATTTTTTAATAAATCTCGATTATTTAAAATTGGTCTAAAAATGACATTTATATAATGCGTTTGGTATATCCAAATGAAAAAGATAAATATATTTATTTTTTAAATGAAAATTATCATTTAAACATAAAAAAAAATTATATAATCATTAGTAAAATTAAAAATCAATATTTCAAGTTGAAATAGGAAGAATAGTCTAAATGATGAATAACTTACTAGCAAATAACGTTCAAATGAATTGCTCATTGGGGTTTTTTTTTAATTTCAACTGTTTATAATCAAATATTAAAGTTTGTTTCAAAATTTCCCGCAAATGTTGTTCATTGTTACGTGGGTCAAACGTCCTTCCACGTTCTGACAAACAAATTCACTATTGTGAGTATATTACTCACTATTGGGAAGATAGGAATTTCCATAAAACTGCCAACCAAAATATAATAATTATAATTCGCAATTTAGGCCGAATAGGCAGCCGTTCGGCACGCGCGTGGCTTGGATGATCACCAAAGTTGAGTAGCATCGAGCATGATCACCACTCGACTGGGTGACAGTTTAGCCACACGTCGGGTTCGAACGAAAGTCTGATCGTTAGGTGCGGAATGAAGATGCAGTGATCGGTAAATTAGGAATTTTATCGATCACTGGAGCTTCACCCAAATCGAAACTATACTGGCTAGGTTTTTTCTGTGGTTTTCCTACGCCATTACACCTACATTGTACAAGGGAGGTAGTAAGGTATCACCGTAATGATGCGGGACAGTATAAGCACAAGTAGGGCCACAGCTGCACATTGATTGATAAAAAAAAAAAAATATTCTCTTCGCAACAATGTGTTTTTCATATTACTTAAATGTATGTCAAAAATTTTAGCTACGATTTAATGCGACGAAATCGGAAAATTAATTTTTAGGTGACAAGTAGATCAATTTAAGGCGATAATAGAGTATGGCTTTCGTAAATCGAGCTAAAGGCATACAATATAATGAAATGCGTACTTGGTTCATGCTTTGTAGGTTTTATAATTTTTATCAAAAATTTTTCAGATGTCAAAACTTCTACTCAAACTACTCCACTTGATCTAAACGATATTAGACGGCCACCTGCTGTCGGTTTCACTCGAGTCGATGATAACATGGTAATAAAACTTATTTGCAAACAGCAGTATATTATTTGATACAGTCGGACCTCGTTATAAGACTACGCGTTATAAGACTCTTCCCCTCAATTTGTTAAAACTCACTCGGAACACTTCCCCCACCAACTACTCAATAAAAGTTTTGTGCCGAAACCTCGCTATAAGACTAACGACCAGTACGACTAAAATCGAGATAAAATGTGCATACATAAAGACTGTAGATTAAATAATTTATTTTCATAAAGAATACTTAAAATTTTGTGGTATCACATAATTAATTAACAGAAAAGAACGATAAAATTGTGTTTATTTATGATTATATATGAAATAGATTCACTGTACAATAGAGTAGTGTTGAACAGAATACATAAATAAAATGTAAAACGGCTATAGTCTTATAGCAAGGTTTGGGCGCAAACGCTGTTAAGTGCAATCGTGGGGGCACCTCAATTCTAAGAATTTTTACCCCTACAGCCCTGAGCTAGTCTTATAACGAGGTCCTACTGTATAACTGATAAAATCAAGAGATTTTAAACTAAGATTATTGTTGGCTGCTTGAGTAAAGCGATAGCTGACACCAACAACAGTTTGAAATCGTTTTATCATTCCATGTCATATACTGGAGTTAATCATTTGTGCCATAACTTTGAGCTTTAATGTCTATATCTAATAGGAACAAGACTATTTAAGACCATCAAGACAGTTATAGTTGGATAAGCGAGACTTTGCGCTTCGGTTTTTTACCCCCACCGTCAAAGCGCAATGTCATCGGTATTAAATTTAGACAGTGGGGGTAAAAACTGAAAATATCCGAAACACAAAGTCTCGCTAATCCAACTATACACATGTTAAGTAGAATACTGAATATTTCTCTTCGACTTGATATACATCTATATTCATAGATGTCGATTTTCTTCCATATTGTATCTTAAATGTCTTAACAGTCATTAAAACTTGAAGTTTCCTCACAAGTGATGTAAAAAAAATATTTTTATATTGATTATACATCTGCTTCCTCCAACTTATAATTGTAGATACATCTAGGCCGTGGAGTTTGGTTATCACGAGCGACCTACGACAATGATGTCTACACTGCTGGATCGTCAATGGCAATGTTTATGAAAAATATTGCTGTCTCGGTATTTGGAACCGATTATTTAAAAAAACATAGCGTCAAAAGAAAAGGGTGCAATAAAACTAAAAGTGTACCAAGGCCGGCTATTGATTCTACGAAAGCTCTTGCTATTCGAGGTAATATTGATGCATTTTAAATATGAAAGACGGTTGGCACTGCAGACTTTCTCTAATACTTTCGAGCTATTTTCAAATTCAATGCGCTTGAATATATCTCTATGAGTCAGTTATTGTGCTTTACGAGCTTAAAGTATCGCTTTTGATGTTTTTTCAAGCTCAAAGATATACTTTCTATACATTTTCAGAATTTTAATGTCGAAAATCGCGAATGTAATACAAAATATTTTCTGTTGCAGACATTTATGAATATTATTTGAAAACTGAAAAGAATATGCGAGGTTCAGAGTTACAGAACGAGGTGGATAATTATGAAGATTACATTCGGCAGAAAATTTCAGATCTAATCCGACCAAAAAGAGTGCCTAAAACGGATGGAACAAGTAAGAACAACTTTTTTTAATGTAAAATTCGCTTCTTGGAACATTCACTTCATAACAATTTTAGCAATTTTATGTAGGTTGGAAACACTCATGTGTATTATAATATTAGGTAATTGTGTAAAATTTAACTCTATTCATTTGTGGCTGTAAAAATCCAAAAAATGAACGCGAAGAAGTCTTTTTTCGAGTAATTACATCTTTTTGTTTTTCAATCTTATCAAAAATAAAGCAATTCAAAAATAAACCATGCCTAAAAACATTATTTTTTTTTTTCATTTTTAGAAGGAAATTTTGTAGAAGTCACAAATAATCGACAAATTGTTATTCATAGATTTTTTTCTTGAAGTTGTATTTCAAATGAAGTTCCGGAACAACCAAAATTATGCTTTTGTCGAAAAAAAATTTAATGGTGGAAAACTTCACCTTTTTTGTTCTAGAAGATTCAAAGATGGATAAAAGTGGTAAAGGGAAAGATGATCCTACGAAAGATGATTCTGCCGTTCATAAAATTCCCGCGTCTGCAAATACCTCCACTGTACTCGCTGGTCCAATGAGTCACTCCTCTGCTGATCAACTCTCTGAGCACCCGATAAAAAAACGAAATAAAAAAAAATTGCCGGTCAAGCATGTGACCTCTTCTTCAAGCAGCTCCTCTGGATCTGCTGAAGACTCAGAATCTTCTGAAGATTCAGGAACTTCATCTGATGAAAACGCCTCACCAGATAGATCAGTCGTGAAGATCGCAACAGAAGAATAATTTTATTACATATACTTTTTATACCCTATTCTTATTTTTTGCTAATTTTTCTCAAATTCCTACACTACAAAATTATGTTCAACAGTAATCAAGTATTAATTTCAATAAAAAACAAAAATCCTTTCCGATAGTAATTTTATCCGTTCCTACATTATTTTTATTAAACCGAATATTTGTATTAATATATTTAATAAGTATTGACAAATAGGTACCGATAAAAGAATTTTTCATTTGATTGTGGAAATTCTGATCAAGACCAGAAATCTGAAATGTGAATTCTAAAAGGATCGCCCCCTTAAATTCATTAGGTGGTAAGCTAAGTCTGATCTGGAAATCCAGTGATAATTCTTGAAGCATTCAATTAGTGTTGACAAATAGGTACCGATAAAAGAATTTTTTATTTAATTGTAGAAATCCTGATCAAGACTAGAAATGTGAAATGTGAATTCTAAAAGGATCGCCCCCTTAAATTCATTAGGTGATAAGCTAAGTCTGATCTGGAAATCCAATGATAATTCTTGAAGCATTCAATTAGTGTTGACAAATAAGTACCGATAAAAAAAAATTTCATTTGATTGTGGAAATCCTAGTCATGACCAAAAGTGTGAATTGTAAATTATAAAAGGATCGCCTCCTGAAATTCATTAGGTGATAAACTAAGTTCGATCTGGAAATCCAATAATAATTCTCGAGCATTCAATTAGTGTTGACAAATAGGAACTGATAGAAAAATTTTCATTTCATTATGGAAATCCTAATCAAGACCAGCAGTGTGAATTGTAAATTCTAAAAGGACCATCCTCTTGAAATTCATAAGAGACAGAATAGACTTTATCTGGATAGTCCAATTTATTGCCATAAAATAAACCATTTCCATTGGCATAACTGGATATCCACATAAATAATATTCTTGCGTATACACTCCAATAGAATCTTATCCACCCCAATTGGATTATTCTACTTTATAATTGGTATTGGTTTGTAAAAGGAATTACTGCGACAAAAGCACAATACATTCCTATATGATTTTTTTTTTATTGGAATCTATTGGATATTTTCAACAGGGATACTGGTTATGGAAAATCTACTATATAGCATATTAATTTCAAGTTATATTTAGCAATGTTTTATTATTTAAATATGGAATTAAATATAAACAGATTGTTTGAGAAATTTTTGATAGTTTGAGGAATGGATTGAAGTTTCCTATATCTAACTGGCACTTTCAGGACGGTTCTAAACAATGAAGTCCGCCCTGATTAAAAAAATTATTTAATCCATGCTAGGTGTATATTAGGGTGGCCCAAAAAAACTGACTAATTTTTTTTCGATCTCGCATTAAAATTTGTTGGCTCACGATGTTTTAGGAAGTCTCTCAAAAAATCAGCTCGATAACAAATTTTCAAGAGGTCGCTCGCGAATTTTGAAAATATCAAAAATGATTGAAATTCGGATTTTTTATTTCAAAATTTTTTCTTTCTCGTGGCAGCAATAGTTTATATTTGTAAAATCATGACTATGCTGAAAATTTCAGCCAAAAATTTAAATATTTAAACAACGCTCAAGAATTTTGAATATTAACTGATAATATGTAACTAATGGTTTAAAGGGTTACATGGGTTTCGTCGGGTAAAAAAAGGCCTATTTTCAATATTTTTTTTTCTATGTAAAAAATTATTTATTTAATTCAAACTTTTTTCTGTCTTATAAATACATATTTAAAGAATAATTTCTGAAATTTTCAAAAAAAAAAAATTAAAACTCCACCATTGTGACGTCATTTGCGGTGACCCCTCGGAAAAAAGGTGCGTCCGCGTTGTCAGCATAACTCCTGACAAAATCATCTAAAATGAAAAAACAAAGATAAGTGTTTCAGTTAAGACCATAAACTCGTGCTTGAACAAAGGAAAGAAAAAAAAAGTAAAAATTGGAATTTTGGCAGACATTTTTTCAAAAAAATGAAAATTTCGGTCAAATTTGCTTGACATTTTGTTTTTTTTTAAATAGTATTTGAAAAAAAAAAAAAATCCTTCGTCCAAGCACGAGTGAATTGTATCTCGAACACCTGTGTAAAATTTCATCAAGATCGGTTGAGTAGTTTCCGAGAACATTTGACTAGCGACTTTGAAAACGCGGTTCCGAGAAAAACGCGTTTAAAGTTTTGAGTAACAATAAAAGTGGAAAAAAAAATGTTTTTTGTAACTTACAGTGAATCGTCGATTCCTGGGCCATAAAGTAAAGATCCTGCAGCAGTTGCAATGTCCAGGGCATCATTTTGCTCCTGTCGATGACGGATTCTGGCTTCGCGAGTCTCGCTCGCAGATTTTTTTTCGGCTGCGCACACACGGTTTTCATCCGAAATTCGGGCATATTCGTGGGAGTTTTGGCCTAATTTTAAATCTATACCGTGCATAATCAATAATAAAGCTGATGTTCCTTCATTGAAGATACAAGCAGCGACCAATGCCGCAATATTCTTCCAGGTACCGTCACCGGAAACACTCACATCTGTCGTATCTTGTAAATCGTTTTTAATATTTGTAAATAGTTTTTCTTCTTCAGCAGCAGATGAGAATAGAGTCTGAGTAACTGTCTCAATACACTCATGTATTTTAGCAATATAAAAATCGTATGAAGACTGGTTTAAAAATGAACTGCTTATGTCCATCTAACCGCAGAAATTCTTGCATCCGGCGAGCCCTAAGCCCAATATTCTCATAACAAAAATGAACCGGCGATTTAATTCTTACATTCTTCCGATTTTTTGACAAGATAAAATATATTTTGGATCACATCGTTTACATTCTACTATGATTTTATATCCCAGACCAAATTTCGAACATTGCTTCAATTGTACTTTACCATTACACAATTGATCTTCATCTTCATCGTCAATAATGTTAAAACACCGCACAAACGATGAGAGAGTTGAGAAAACCAAGGCAAAATCTATGATTGAATATTGGAGCGTATCCTCTTCTGGCACGTGCTCTTTATAGTCACCTTTTAATTTTTTTGCTGAGGTGCTCGTGAAGGAACTATCATCAGTTTCCGGATCTTTAGGATTAAAGGACTGTCTCCTTTTTCTCGGTCTATCTTTTCTACGAGCTCCAAGGGTTAACTGTTTTCTTGAAATTTTATGCATTGTTTATCAACTTCACAAATGACACTAGATAACCACAATTAATACCACGTTTTTAATAAATTATATGATAGAAACTTGAGATAACCTCAAATGAACCTCGTCTTTCAAGAAGTAATCACCAAATAAAATATTTCAAACTAGTTTTCCTTAGGAAGTGAAAGTAATATACAACAATGACAGACAAACAATAGACGAGCAGCTGCTCACTATACCTGAGGCGCGCTGACCCTTCTATACCTGACTTGGAGCGCACACCTTCCAAAGGTTGTATCTCCAAAACTATTATTCGGATCGACTTGAAAATTTAGGACAATATTCTTGAGATGTTGTAGAAATTAATGAGCCAAAAAAAAAAAAATCGATTTTTTGAACCCACGAAACCCATGTAACCCCTTAACTTACGCATTTTCAATTATTTCATACACCCTTATAGAACCGATTGCCATAAAAGCAGTATAAAAAATTTTTTTCCTAGAATCATGCCATTTAAAATCTGAAAGAAACATAATTTAGAAAAAGAATGTTTTTCGATTCTGAGTTATTTTCTCAAGATTACAAATATAGTTTAGAAATGTTGTTCAGTCACGAGCTTGATTAATTTAAATCAGCTTCGTGCAATTCCGCTAAGTCCGGGAACTGCCGAACTCACTACTGACTGCAAGTCAGAATAATGCTGGGTCACTCGCTATCTGGGCCTGACACATACAATTTCTAGCTCAGGACCTTGTCAAGACGCTATGAGAATCCGCTACAAGCCGGCCAATCAGAAAATTCGTCTTATATTAGCCGACCAGTAATAGAATTCGCTTTATACCGAGAGCTCGGCAGCCAATAAGGAAAATTGGCTGTTAACTACTTCCTGTTGGCGCTTTAAGCCAATGGGAAAATTCGTTTCATGCAGCTAAGCTGTATTTGTGCTAAACTTACGCTTTATTATTCTCAATAAGTAGACAGTACAATAAGGCTGCTATTTACTAATGATCATTCTATTGTCATTCGCGTTTAATTAATTACAAATTAATTTCCAGTGTTTAATCTCTATCGACCACGTGTCGAATATAATATACGTGAACTTGAACTCGTTGCATTCGCTATTACGTTATTATTGAGTCGCATTCGCTATTAAGTATTTTTCTCACAGGTTTTCAGTGTACGTATTGTTAATAAAACATCTAATTGATAATCTGTAATTTCTGTGTTGATTTTTAGTTATAGAATTCACCACACCTACACCAGAATCCTTTTGTGCATTCTCTCAATTTTACAAATGTTCTTTTATTTTTAAGTTAATGGATCACCAATTAGATTTTGCAACCTTAATACGTTTAATTTTTTTTCTTTCGAATTTCTTTACACACGTAAAGTATAAACGGTTTTCACAGTTTAGACCCGTAATCAGAGTAACGGTTGGATATAAGGACATTTTCAGCCAGTCTTCAAACTATCGAAATGTGCTCAAAAAATCGGTTTAATTGGAGAATCGTCCTCAAACTATCGGTTTAATACACATAGTTGATATACAAGATTCAAGTTTGTGAGTGAAAAAGTAGTTTTTGGAGTTATAAAAAAAAAATCTGTCTATCGGTTGACCCTGAGGGCCAGCCCTACAACTTTCCACTCTTTCGAGCTCAAGGAGTTCGAAAACATTATTGTGAATACATTTTCGAGCTCAAAATTACTATTGTATGCTATTTTTTTCGGAAAAAAACCTTTTTCATCATTTCTATCTCGATCGATATCTCTCGAACAAATGAACCGATTGTGATGGTTGAGGCAGCAATCGACTTGTTTTATTGAATTCCTGTGCTGATTAGATTTTGGAATTATCGATCGAAACAGTTCTGAAAAATTTGAAAAAAATTTTTAACTTCCCGCTAAGAAAATCGAAGATTTTCGTAAATTTCGGGAAGTTATTGTTTTCACCCCGATTTGAGAAAATCGAAATTCCAACAGATGTCGACGTTTTGAGGTTCTAGGAAGCTATTTTGACTGAATTCTAGATGGTGTCCGAGTGTATCTATGTACGTATGTAAATATTCTGTAACTTTTGAACGGATGAACCGATTTCGATCGTCAAGGTATCATTCGACGCGGCCTGTTAATTACTATAAGCACTGAAAATTTGAGCCTAAACGGTAGGGTACGTTCGGAGATATTTCAAAAATAAAATTTTTTCAAATTTTTTTTTTTTTGAATAACTTTTAATTCGCTCGATAAATTGATTCCAAAATCTAATCAGCTCTAAAAAGTTATAAGCCGCGTCGACTGCCACCTCAGCCATCGAAATCGGTTCATTCGTTCGAGAAACCGTGACGAAAGAATAAGAAAAAAATTTTTTTTTGTTTTTTTGAAATTTCTCAAAAACGACTCGAAAAATCAATTTTAAAATTAGATCAGCTCTAGTACTCAATAAAACGCGTCGATTGCCACCTCAACTGTCGCAATCAATGAATTCGTATAAGAGATATCGTTGGAGAAAAAAAGTAAAAACGTTATTTATAAAAAACAAAGGCACCAAAAGTATTCTCGAAGAGCTCGAAAATATATTTTCAACAATGTTTTCGAGCTCCTTGAGCTGGGGGAAGATTTGAGGCTGGCCTGCAAGGTCAACTGACAAACCGTTTTTTTTTGTTGTTTTTCTTTCATATCTTAGTCTATTTGATCGATCGATTTGGAATTTTCATAAAAGTTGACAGCCAACAAACTCGTTTGATTGCCTCCTCAAACATTTTAATCGGTCAGTTTATTGAAAAGATATTAAGAGTTTACACACACACACACACACACACACACACACACACACACACACACACACACACACACACACTCCGCTTTGAAAATGCCAGAATAGCATCCTTGCACCTTCACCAATAACTTCCCAAATTTTTGAAAACTAATAATTTTCTTAGCGGGAAGTTTAAAATCAGTCTATCAGTTGACCCTGCGGGCCAGCCCCAAAACTTCCCGCTGTTTTCGAGTTCCTGAAGTTTGAAAACATTGATGTAAATACATTTTTGAGCTCTTAAAGCTCATAAATATTTTTGTATGCCTTTGTTTTCGGAAAAAAACGTTTTTTACCATGTTTTCTCCAACGATATCTTTCGAACAAATCGACCGATAATGACGATTGAAGTGGCATTCGACGCAGTTTACAAAGTTTTAGAGCTTAGTTGATTTTGGAATCAATCCATCGAGCACATTACAAGTTCTCAAAAGAAAAAATGTTTTTGAAAAAACTTTATTTTTAGAATATCTTCGAACGCACCCTACCGATCGATTCCAATTTTTTACAGCTTTCAGATATTGACAAACCACGTCGAATGGCACCTTAACGATCAAAATAAATTTATCCATTCGAAAGATAAAGATATTTACATACATACATTCGTACATACATACTACCACGCTTAGGAAGACGGCAGTAACTTCACTTACTGCTTTCTTCCTAAGCACGGCGGTATACATACATACACTCGGACATCCTCTTGAAACTAGTCAGGATAACATCCTAGAACCTCAAAATGTCAAGATCTGATAGAATTCGATTTTAAAAAATCGGACTGTTACATTTTGGGAAATTTCCCCTTTTAATTTAATTATAGAAAAATTATTTTTATTGTCTATTTTTATGAACAGTAGTCGTTGATCCTGGTTACATCACCACTGTTACGTTTTGGGTAATTACCCCAAATTAATTAAAAATCAAAATAATTTTTAATCATCAAATTTAATCCAGGTTTGGCCTTGTTGGAGTGACTATAGACCCCCGGTGGGCCCTGGTCATCGATTATATTATTAATTTTATTTATTTTTCGCGATTTCAAATGCAGTATCGCGTGACCCGATCTCCATATTATTTGAGATGATGACGGATTTGGATAATCCTGGACAGCCGGTGGTAGCACCCAGGACTAGATTAATTATTAGGTCACCGGTGTCAGCGTTCCTAATAGCAGGACAGGAGGTGAGGACCGCCAGTATCAGCGTTCCCCAATGTAAGGGTGAAACCTTAATAAACAAAAATAAACGGTTAATTGATTTCAAATTACTTTTGGAGTTTATTTTATGGAGTGCAGAACAGAGGTTCAAGCTCTAGGAGCTCTCTTCAAAGATTGACTATAAAATCAATATTAAAATATAATTAAGCCAAAAAAGTTGACAAAATGTTGACGCTGCATCTCAGGTTCCCTGTGAGAGAATCGTTGTGACCCGGGTCCATGCATCGTCATCTGTTTTGGCTACCCGCGAGCCACGGCAACTCTCTTATCGTAACCGATTTCCATTACAGTGCATAAAATTATTTAATTGAAAATAATTAATTTGATTTGGTCAATAAAATATAACGGGAACGTAACAGGACCGAAACCTATAACTTCTCGAATTTTTGAAAATTTTCAATTTTCTTAGTGGGAAGTTAAAAACAGTTTTTCATGTTTTTCGAGAGATTTTATATTTTCTCTAGTTATTTTATTTCAGCCAGTCCTCAAACTATCAAAATGTCCTCAAACAATCGGTTTAATGGGAGAATCGTCCTCAAACTATCGGTTTAATACACATAGTTGATATATAAATTTCGAGTTTGTTAGTGAAAAATTCGTTTGATAGAGTTATAGAAAAAAAACGATTTTTCATATTTTTAACTTCCCGCTAAAAAAATTGATGATTTTCGAAAATTCCGGAAAGTTATTGTTTTCACCCCGATTTTCAAAAATCGACTTTCATCAGATGACAACGTTTTGAGGTCTTACCCTATCCAAAAATTCCCATAGAATCTACTCAACTGCGACAAAAACCGCATAAAATCCTATAGACTGTATTGGTTTCTATGGGATTTTTGTTGCAGTTAAGTGGATTCTATGGGAATTTTTGGATAGGGTAGGAAGCTATCCTGACTATTTTCAGAATGATGTCTGAGTGTCTGTATGTATGTGTGTGTGTGTGTGTGTGTGTGTGTGTGTGTGTGTGTGTGTGTGTGTGTGTGTGCGTGTGTGTGTGTGTGTGTGACCGGTCTATAACTTTTTAACTAATGAACCGATTTGAATGGTTCGGCAATCAAAAGAGCTTGTTGGCCATCAACTTTTCTCAAAATTTCTGATCATTTGATCAAGTAGACTCGAAAATATTTGCGAATTACGAATAAAAAAATTTTTTTATGTTTTAGTTTTTTAGTGATTTCTCAGAAAGAAGTCAAACGATCGACTCCAAAATCTAATCAGCTCTAGAATTAAATAAAATGCGTCGATTGCTGCCTTAGCTATCTCACTCGGTTAATTTGTTCGAAAGATATCGCGGGAAAAAAAAATGGTTGAAGACGGTTTTGGTAATTGTTTGGAATCAGGGTCAACCACATTTTTCAGAATTCCAAGTGCTTACACCTTAAAGATCCATAATTAAACTTTTTCCACGTGTTCAGTTACTCGGCGGATTAAATTTTCTGTACGAGTTTATGTCTCTATCACCAGATATCTATCTGAACCTTGCAATTGAAGTGTGAAAAAATGTCAAAAATAACACAAAATCATGTGAATTTTCAAAAATAAATTTTTCTAATAAATATAAGTAATTTTATATAATACCGTAAGATGGACGGTGGTGATAGAAAGGTCGATCTAAGAGTTACAAATAATTTTTGAACTCTTGTAATAGTGAAAATCAGCATATTTTTGTTATTTTAGTATTTTAATGTGTACAACAGCTCACATAACATTTTGTTGCAAGTAGTTTGGATGGTATCTGCCTTCCCTCGCTAGTATAGTGTCTGGCAATAACCCACAACACTGTTTTACGCCGGCCCGTACTAGTAAGGGATGTACTCTAAGGCAAGAGTGCGTTAACATAGCCTTACCGACGAGTCCGTTAACGTACTTAGGACGAAACTACAAACATTATGGCAAATAGGCATATACCTTAAGTTTTAGTGGTTGACTTAAGAGTCAATACATAGAATGATATGAAAAATATGTCAAATAGTGCAGTGTAGCACGGAACTGAAAAATCTCAAAGATAAATTCGAAATTAAGCAAAATTTACACCTTAATTATATACCAAGTGTGTATCAAAGCTTATATAACAACGATTTAAGCTTAAACAACTTCAATCCGCCGACAAATGCTTGGGATTAAACGTGGTCCCTAAGCCATTTGCCAAGTTTTGGATTTTTGCTTGTCGAAATACCTGTTGACCCCACTTCCAAATAATTACCACGGTTTTTTTCGATTATCTTTGAAGTGACCTATTCGATCAATTTTAAAATAAAATTAGCTGTAGAACGTAATAAAACGCGTCGATTGCCGCCTCAACCATCGAAATCGGTTAATTCGTTCGCGAGATATCGTGGGAGATAGATAGAAATGCTAAAAACGGTATTTATCGAAAACAATATCAATCAAAAGTATTTTCGAGCTCGAAAATGTATTCGCATCAATTTTTTCGAATTCAACAAACTCGAAAACAGTGGGAAGTTTTGGGGCTGGCCCGCACGGTCAACTGATAGACCAATTTTTTCGGGAGATTTTCAATTTTCTTCATTTATTTTATCTCAGCCAGTCATCCCCGAGTCGAAATCTAAAATGTGGTCGTAGCCTAGATACTCTCAATTCTTTTGTTAACAGACCTGCCGCTCACAGCTGGACTGTAATTTTGATCTCCTTGCCCTCACAGTAGCTTTGGGAGGGTAAAATCATACTTCCAAAGTTATTTTAGAACTGTGATTCTATCTTGCATTGCCTACAATTTAATTTAAGACATCATTTCGTTAGACTTATAAATTTTTTAACTCTTGTCAGTCGATTAAATTTTTCTAAGTCCAAAATAAAATTTTAAGCCGGATATCATCTGCGAAAGCTAACCGAAACTCCGTGCCGCGCCATCTACAATAAAACGGCGGAAACTTATTTGTACTCCTAATATATATATTGAGACAATGTGAATTAACTTCGTCGTCCTCAGCCTTGCGGTTCCCGTTTTCCTTCGTCTTGTTGCCGTCTGAATCTGTACGTCATAGTGCCATGGTCACATGACTCATTTTCACGTCGACGCATGTCCGTAAGGGTGAAGTGGGGACAGAGTTCAAAGGCGAGTCCTAGGCCCTCAATTATCGGTCAATCACTTCGATCCTGGATTAACTAGCGCTTAAACGTATTCTCTAGTATTAATTTGCGTTACTTATTCTGTATCAATTACATTCTAATATTCTCTATTAATACTCTGGCAATCGACTTGCGATATTCTTTCATTATTTCTTATTAATCGTCATAATTATTACAAATCAAGTTTTAATAAAGTAAATCATTATTGTGCGTTACCGGCGATTCATTCGCGACATAAAATATAAAATTAAGTAACAAATTCTGTGTAATAACTGCGCCATTTCACGTGAAGGAATATTGTATATTCAGCATCCACCAGGACACTTTATATATTGTTATTTGTGGAAGCGTTTATTGTAAGTAATTGAACCTTATTATAATTGGCAATAAACTTGCACCTTTTCTGATTGATTCCTTTATTCTATACCTCATTATTGATCCTATTTTCTCCTATCTTTACTGGTAAGAATTATTCAATAGTTTAATAAAAGTATTATTAATTAAGTAAGAATTTATAAGTAATAACCCGTGAGGTAAGTTGGTGAATTTTAACATACGTTGCCGAGTTTGAATAAGTGCGGGTCTTTGCTTTGCGAGAACCTTAGCCCATTGCTCTGTCCAAGTAAAATAAAAATTTGTTAGAGGCCAGCCTAAGCCAGAGTTCAACCCGCGAATACTGGTAGCTGCTGGTAAAAATCGTAAAGAGAAAAGCGATTTGTCTCAATATATATATATATACATATATATATATATATATATATATATATATATATATATATATATATATATATATATATATATACGATATAACGCGCGGTTCTCCCACGATAGCGTCTACAATTCTACACTGATCTTGATAAAATTTTTTATACATATTCTTTAGCTTAAGAGCTCGGTTCAGTTCGAAGATGAGCTAAATCGGCCAGAAAGTTTAGAAGTTATAGTCGTTTAAAATTTTTTTAATTTTAGAAAAAAATTCAACTTTTCTTAATTCATCATCAAATAACTTTTTATCCTAAAGAGATAATTTATTTTTGGTGATCGATTCTTCAAGTGCATTCGATCGGCTTTAATTTAAGCTATGTTGCTTACTCTTTGGATAATTTTTTCTAATACTTTGATGAATTTCAAAATTTTCAGAAACGTAGAAAAAAAAATTTTTTTTCGCTTTCTCATTTAATAACTATTAAGTAATACATAATTAATGAATCTCGTTAACAGTTTTATGTAGCTTATCAAATAAACTTCAGTTTTCAGTACTATACTTTTATATTCAACAAGAGTTAACTATTTATTTATTGGAATTTATTAGTAGATTTTATAGAAATCTAACTATTCTATTGGTCCCCATGACGCAACTTTTCAAAAATTTTATCATTTATTCCATCTATTTATTAAAATTATTGAAATTTATCTTTTGCATTAGTGCTTTTCCTTCTTATTTAATTCATGAAACTGTTCGGATTCATATTATTGCTGTGTAACACTTAAAATGAAAACATTTTAATGCAAGCGGCTATGTTCAACTTTACCGTGCTGAAAGTATATGAATAATATGATTGATTAATAACACGAATAATATTAATCATGATAATAGTACGATAGTATGAATCATATAGCTATTTGACATATTTACATAATTTTATTCTCTGTAATGTATTTTTCACCGTACTTTATCAGGATTTGTCGGTATCTTCATTTGAAAGGTTCAAATAACGAAATAATGAGATATCTACTTTCATTTCGGCTGCCGAATGGCCTTTTTTTGAAAAGGTTATTAAAACGTCTAAGACTAACAAATTTTCCAGCTCTTCGAACTTAAAAAACGCCTACATTATTATTCCAAAAATATGTCGAATCTTGGGAAAAAAAATCGCTGCTAGATCTTACTTACAAATCTAATAGATGAGAACATTACTAAGATGGATTTAATATGTTTTTATTGAAATGAAAAATCCCGTTGGCTGCTGGGATCCAATCGTGAACCTTTCAATTCTTGGTCCTTATTGCTATCAACTACACCGACCCACGTGTTACGTCCCAGCCTGTACGTCAGATGACGTGAGCATTTACTTCTTTAATTACCGTCCTGAAATTTAACTAATTATATCGAATGTCGAAAATCAAGTAATTTGCATAATATTTAATTAATAATATAAAGTAATATAATATAATAATAGAATAATATTAGTCAAGATATTTAAACGTTAAGGATATGAGTAATAGTTGATAAAGTTATTTTTCTATATTTTATCAAATATAAATAAGCGCTGACGCCTCGAGTAAATCCTCGAGACGTGCAGCTGCACAAACATCAATTTTGTTTAAGATAACTTTTGTTGATAGATAAGTGACTCATTTGTTAGTAAAAAAAGTGGAGAGATCGTGAGAATTAAGTATTTTCAATAAATAATAGAATGGATCATTCGAGAACATGCGTTATCTCGAATGACCCCTCCATATGAATCGACGCGCGGGTCTGATGCCCAAACGTATTGATAAGAGTTACTCTAGTTTTTCTAGATCAAGAGAAGTCAGTCTGAAATATAGAATCATCGAGAGCAGTCAGGCTCAGAATAAAATACTTAACTTCGTTTTCACCTTCTCGAAGCTATTGTTAAGAATACCTTAACAATATTATAATATTTCAATTGTACGTTTCACGAATTCTCCAACTATCTCTTTATTCATTGAATAAACAGATCCAGATAATATATATAATAATATATAAATATAACCAGTTTATTACAACCACCAAATGGTGGCTTTTCAACCCATAAAAATGATTATTTATGTAGGGTATAACAGTCTTATTAATTATGAGAGGGTATATTAGTAATTCTTAATTTTATTTAAATTGAACATAAATATGCAATACATAAAATACTTGTGCAACCTTTTCAGTCGACTACAACTTACAGACTAACTACATTTTATATTTTTGTTAAGAGCCAAGACCCAGCAATCGCTTTTCTCACACTTTTATTTCTTTGGGACCCTTGGCTCTTTTCTTGCACTGCAATAAAACAACAGATGTTGAGGGTTTACTCATAAACACAAATTTTAAAACCTTAATCCCTAAGTACCATAAATCATACTCTTACATTTATTACTTAAGTGTCCTTTAGTGAAAGTTTCTAAAATAAAATTAAATAAACCAACACTTAGAATCTATAAAAAAAAAACACATATCCATGCATACTTAAATTATTCTACGATCCACCATTATAATTATATGTAAGTTTACATTACGTCCACTTTAAATCAACCGATCACTACGCCAGCGCCGAAACATCAACCAGGACGTAACAACTTATTATATAATTGAAATTTGTGGCAGCGACGGATTCGAACAGCCCCCGAATAGACTGGTAAAATCGCAAAAATCCGAAATTTTTTTTTTCTCAACAATTGACATCAAGTTATCAAAGTGAAATTATATCGACGGAAAGAAAAGTAAAATTGTGAAACAAAAAGTAAAAAAAAAAATAAGTGAGAATTGAAGTGAGCAAAATAAATAATAATAAAAATTCGAATAAATCAAATTGAAAATTCATAAATAATTAAGATAAAATCTTAAAGAAAAAAAAATATAAAATGATAATATCGAACATTTGAATCAAAAAAATTCGGAAATTTTTTTTATTATCCGATATTCGAAATTTAATTTTATTTTGTTCTCATAAAATAATAAATAAAGAAAAATATAAAAAGTCAAATAAAACAAAAATTTCAAATAAAAATGTTACGTCCAGCTCAGACGCTGAACTTTATATTTTTTTTCTTTTTATTATATTCAATTTCATTTTATTATAAAAATTTAGTAGGCGACCAAATTTTACTTTCAATAAATTCAGATTGATAAGACGTAATATAAGTATAATTATGCTTTTAAAAGATTTAGATTTGTTTGTTCTAACATTCATTGAGACGCTAGAGCAAACATCTAAATGTAGTTTTAATGACCCTAAAAGTAATTATAAAGGCCCAAAGGCCATCTGGAAGTACTTTCCTTTGAAAAGAGCTGAAAATATTTATAAACAAATGCGTACTTAAAAAGGGTAAGAAGTAGATAAATTGTTAGAATGAAATTTTTATAAACAAATGCAATAATCATTAGGCAATCTTAATTCCTTACTTTTATTTTAAGTGCACTTTTGTCGAGACATCTCGGTATCATAGAACAAACAGACAAAATAGATTTTAATGACGAAATAGCCATTAAGAAAATAAAATCTAAATTTCTAAACGAAATACTTTTAAAATATAATTTTGACAAAAACTATTTGAATGAATAATTCTCAACTTTAGTTAAATCAACCAATAAATTTTAATTCCATAAATTGTAGTTTTACCAACAATGATTATTTTTATACGAACTAAAATTAGTAAATTTTTAATTAAATAAAAATTTATTGTTAATTAAAATTAAAACTTAAAAATCAAAATTTATAATAGTAGGGGAGCCCACGAGGCTAAATGGGGATTTACTCGAGCGTCGTAGAGACCTATTGGGATGCAAAGCTTAGATGATAAAAAAAAAAAATGTTATATGATATATACCCTAACATCGGTGGGGGAAGCGGCTATAGATTTTTAAATATGTAAAAAAAAACTGTTGCATGGACATGCTCGAGCGCGTCAGATATTGATAGCATCAATGCCCTACGTATCTTTAATAATGTACGTATGTTAATCTGATCGTTTGCATGATGCGGGTGGTTGTATTTAAGGGTTGAAAATGAAAAAAAAAAAAATTTAATCGAGCGCGTCAGATTTTCTAAGGGAGTGTTAAGTGCACCAAAAAAAAGCTCTCATTCACTAATCCGACGATTTCGATGGGACGCAAACTCGCGGCCATTTTCATAATGTGCAAAAAAAATTCGCCATTTTGAAATACTCAAGCGCGTCAGATTAAGATATATATGGTTCATCTTTATGTTCTAAACGTACTGTCTCATAATCTGACGATTATCTAGAGGGATTCACCTGATCTGACAAAAAAAAATTAGAAAAACGGTTCACCTTAAAGGCCATCCCTGCAACTTCCCGCTAATTCCATTCCTGGGCGCTTAAAATTGTACTTATGACATTTTTGAGCTCAAAATATAATTTATGTGATATTTTGAGCTCGCTGAGTTCAAAGAATGTGATAGCGTCATGGCAACAGAAACCAGAGTGGGGACGGAGTGAGAGAGTAATAGATAGAGAAAGAGTGAGAGAGGAATAGAAACGCGGAGAAGGAAATGTAGGCATCACGCAGCTGCACGCATTTAACTTTATCGACGAATTTTTGTTATTTCGACTTGCGGAAATCGTCAGATTATATATTTTTCATTATTCTTGAATTATTTCCTTCAAAATAAAAAAAAATTTAGCTACGCTCGAGAATGTCGAGATGACGTTTTGTTTTTACAACTTTGTTGCCGTCCCTTTTTTTTAAGTCACTCTCAAATTGTCAGATTAGTGAAATATACACTTTTTAGGATGTAATTAACTCACCCTACCTTAATCTGACGCGCTCGAGAATTTCTGATGGTCAATTTTTTTTTACTCATCTGATCCTGTATCCTTCACGGGCGGCCGTATATATATGGGCCTCATGTTTTGTGGAGGTACTTAACCGGGTACAAGGTATCCCCCTGTATATTAATCTGCCGCGCTTTAGTAAATCCCGAAATCCCCGCTTGGGCTCCCCTACTATAAGTAATAAATGAATAGACAGTTAGCCATTGCACAATAAATTATAAATAAATAAGTAAAAAATCTAAAATTAACAAAATATAATAAATAAATTTAAACTATTATTATAAATAAAATATTGTACATGTGGGTGTATGTGTGAGTGCGCACGCATATAGGCCTGCATCGGGGTGTGCCTTTTCCACTTTCCCAGGGTAAAAATCATAGGGAAAGAGAAAGGACCCAAAGGAACTGTGTTCCGATGGGACACAGTTTTCCCCCAAAAAATAGACGAAATAGGACAAAGTAAAACACATAAAAAGGGCCGTAAAATAAAAAATAATTAGTCTGATCAGTCTCAATTAGTCTCAGTCTTAATCAGTCTCGAGCAGTCTCAGTCTCAGTCTAGTGCAAGACAGGAGTTCTGTTGAGACAGTGAAGTTCAAATCACAGTGTCTTCACATAAGTTTTTACACTAGTTCCACACTAGTATTTGTACAAGTGTACTCACACTTAAGTTTATTTTACACTAGTTCCGCACTAGTTTTTCTACAAGTGTTCTCACACTTGAATTATTAATTATTTACAAGTGATTAGTTTTCTCGTCTCATTTCGTGGTTGTAATAAATAAATTTAAAACGTAAATAGAATTGTTATAACGCGAATAAGATATTAGATTCAGTGTATGAACAAATTAAATTAATTAAATTGCTGCGAATCCAGGTACTGTAATTTTTAAGTTTATTTTATGTCAAAATACCAAAACATTTCCAACACACGGAAATATCGCAAAAAGTTGTATTGTATTGAAAATTCTATAGCCCTCTCTAGTTATTGAAACGAATTTTATTGTAAATTAAAGTCAGCTGACTAGCCGCCTAATACTTTTATAAAATAATATTAAATTTTATTGTATTCGAATCATCAGAATTTTCAATTGTATAATATATAGTAATCTAATTTGTATATCTAAAATCTTCTATTTCAAAACAAACCTTCCAGATAATTACTCAGTGTGATCCCAGTCTATTGGTCAAAAGACTAGGGCCGAAAATAAAAACAATAATAAATGTCCATATCGGTACCCGCTACCTGGACATAACAAAAAAATTAAAGTCAACGTAAAAAAATTCTTTTTAGTGAGTGAAGTTAGTGAAAAATAAAAAAATTTTATCATTAAAATTAAGAATAAAAACTTCAAAACAATATTCAATGAGAATATTCAGGTCGAATAAGCAAAGTACCTGAAGAATTGTTTTTTTTTGCTGATCTGCCAATCGTACCAAATTATCATCATCATTCACGGCTTCCGACGTACACAGTCCAACATCAATAAGTGCTGAGAATCTACAACATCGTGTATACCTGCTGACCTTCGCCATCAACCTTCCGACGGCAACGAAGATCTTCGCATCAATAATAATTTATTCTTACGGTCTTCTAATTAGTAACTCTATTTATCGATATCATTCAATTTTGTAATTTTTTTTGCGTTATTTAAAAATATAAATTCATAAAAATGTCTAAATTAGAACACATGGAAACTTCCCTCACCGAGGCGTAACATACAATATAAACATTAATAAATGAAATTCAAAAATTAAGATCAGATCATGAACGAGTAAAAGATACTTTTAACAGTAATTTGGAAACTGAATTAGCGCGACGCGTAAGAGAGGAAATGAATAAATTGGACATCACAAATTTAAATTCACAAATAACACCAATTCCTAACAGAACTCAAAATACCGGTAATATTAATAAAATTGACTATAAAGACTTTCTTAAAACTATCCCAGACTTTGACGGCACAAAAGACGGTTACCCAATAGAATCATTTACAAAAGCGTGCAGAAATGCTAAAAAAATTTTTAAAGACGATATTGACGAAGAATTTTTAGTTAAATTGTTACAGACAAAATGTAAAGGCGAACCTCTAAAAAGAGTTAGTACTATAGACCCGACAAACATCAACGATTTTATTTCATTTTTAAATTTACACTTTCGACAAAGTAAAGAAATCTCACTATGGATGAGAGAATCTGATAACTTTCAACAACACCCACACGAACGCGTTAGGGATTTCAACTATAGAATAAGTTAACACTTGCAAAATACACTGTCAGAAATTGAATTTACTGACGGGGAAAATAAAGCAGAAAAAGCTAAGTTAGCTAAAGAAACTGCTATTCGTTCATTTATATCGGGTTTACATCTGAAATTTGCTTTTTTCTTACAAGAAGATAAATACCCGGACCTTGACTCCGCGACAAAACCAGTGGAAAAGGTAGAAAAACAGTTACAACAAATGAGAAATGTTGATAACTTTTTCAATATATACGATTCTCAAACAAAAAGTAAAGATTATTACCACGTTTTGACTTCACACACTAAACAAAATTTTCAAAATAACACTGAGTTGACCAACAACAGTCGTAGTACATATAATTATCATAAACATCAAAATCAATATCAAAAAAATAATCAAAACTACGCTGAAAAATCGGGACAAAATAAATACCCAAAGCAAAGAAATTTCAATCGAAATATTAAATTTTGTAACTTCTGCTAAAGAAATAATCATAACATTGAGGAATGCAGAATTTAATGCAAAGAGAAAGTAATGAATTTAGTCAAAATATAAATAAAAATATTTTACAATGCGATTATTGTAAAATGTACGGTCATTCAACGAATAATTGTCGAAAAAAAATTTAGAATGACAGACTAAACTCAAAACCAAGTACAAGTACGGGAAACGCAAATCCGTTCCCTCGAGTCAGCGCTCCAATGGGGAACGTAGCAACTCAGCGCCAAAATTCAAACAAAAACTAAGAATACTGACAGAAACCTATTCCGTGGGTGCCATGTCAAATGATTATAAACCTACGTCAATTATGCTTAGATCTAAAGATATAATATCTAGTTATGAAAAAATTTTAATAGACACCGGGTGTAATTTTAATTTAATTAAATATGGAGAAGTAAAATACAAAAAATTAATTGATGAATCTTATTGTTATAAATTAAATGGTGTCTCTGAAGCTATCACTTGGGGTAGAATAAAAATACAAATTTTTGATAAGGATACTTATTTCCATATAATACCAGGCGAATTTTCTTTAGACTATACGGGCATACTCGGCATGGAATTCTTACGAGAGTACGGCGGAATAATAAATTTAGTAGACAACACGGTAACATTTAAATATTTAAATAATTTACAAATATCATTAATAGAGGGAAAATATTTTGTTTTAAAAGCTCGTAAAAAAACGGCAATATTTGTTAGAGTTAACAGTAAACTTAAAGAGGGTTATGCACCTCGGATAGAATTTAAAAATGGTATTTACGCAGGCGGAGCTTTAGTCAGAAATAATAATAGTATCGCTTATTTGTACGCAATAAATACTCTTGATAAAGATGTAAAAGTAAAAGTACCCGTAATTCCTCTGTACCCTTTGGGGACAAGCGAAGACGAGGATACTAGCTTGGCGCAAGACGACGCGGATAGATACGATAATAGTACTCGGACGCGGGAAAATCGTATTGAAGAAGTGCTCAAACTCTTGCGTTTAGAACATTTGAATGAGGAAGAGCGTAAAACGATAGTTTCTCTTGTAGAAAAATACGCTGACTTGTTCCACATTCCGGGAGAATCATTGCGCGCTACAGAGACAGCGGCACACAGTATACCTACTAACGATGACGTACCGGTAAATACTCGACAATACAGACATCCACCTGCACAAAAAGACGAAATTCAAAAACAAATTACAGAATTAATGTTAATGGATATAATTGAACCTTCAACCTCTCCCTATAATTCCCCTCCATGGATAGTACCTAAAAAGGCTGATTCAAAAGGCAATAAAAGATGGCGTTTAGTTATTGATTATCGTAAATTAAATGAAAAAAGTATTAAAGACACATACCTATTACCGTTGATGAATGATATTCTTGATCAAGTGGGTGGCGCAATTTATTTTTCAATTTTTGATTTGAAATCTGGATTTCACCAAATTAAAATGCATCCAAAAGATAAACATAAAACAGTGTTACATTCTGACTTATCTATTAATCAGACAGAATATTTTTAATTTGACTAGGTTGACGTCATTAGGGTGTCAATAGACCCCAGGTGCGTCAGCTGTTGACCTTCTTTTATTTTATGCAAAAAAAAGTTTTAATGACTTACCATGGTGGAGATTACGGGCCTCATAAATCGGCCCAAATAATACCTTTCTGCTTCAACCTTTCCGCCTTAACAGGTGCGTAGTCATCCCTGCCGGTGTCCTTGAAATGGGCCTCAGAGTAATACCCGTAGCGAGGGTCGTGGAACGGGATGATCCCCGAAGGTGGTGTTCGCTGGCTCACGTCAATAGTTGGTAGCGGCGTTCCACTGCTGATACCTGTCTAGAACGTGGGTTGACCTTGCGGTGGATAGTGATTATTGGACACTTCACTCAACTCTGACACCACGATACCCGACTCTGGTAACTCTTTTCCAACGACCAACGTCACCGGATCGAGGAGGACTTCCTCGGCAACGATCTCTAGGCGGGGACGTTGGTGAATTGAGCGACCGAGATCCTCGTGGATCGTTCGTAATACGCGGCGTAACTGAGCCTTCTTGCCTGACCTTCGGCTTCTTGGCATTAATTTTTTTGGATTTGGAAAGGAAGTGCTTAGGCTGCCGGTGTCGGCGTCCAAACGGGTAAGAATATGAGGCTGCCGGTGGCGGCGCCCAAACGGGTGAGAATATTAGGCTGCCGGTATCAGCGCCCAAAGTTTAAAATAAGGAGTGCGTATTTTTTATAAGATACGGATATATATTTTGCCTTAAAGTCCAAGTGACAGGATCAAGCCAGCAGGTTTGTGTAGAGTTCTTAGCTCTACTAGATCTTGTGATCGACTGACTTGATTCTGTCGCTCCTTAGTATTATACATTATCAAAAATGTTAACGTTGCATCTCAGGTTTCCTATGAGAGAATCGTCGTGGCCCGGGTCTTATGCGTCGTCGTCTGTTTAGACTATCCGCGAGCCACGGCGATTCTCTTATCGCAAGAAATTTCCGTTACATTGTTGGTGATGAATAAAAATAATATCGCCAACAAAGTAACGATTTATTAATTTATTATTTATTTATGATTCTAAGAAGTGTCGAACCGTTTATTCGCCCACCGTGGCGAATAAATAATTCGAGACTGCAAAAAAAAAATTTTCTAAAATTTTTATTTAAATTTAATTAGAGCCAGAACGTAACAACAGCATTTACAACTCCTCATGGTCATTATCAGTTTAATAGAATGCCATTTGGACTTAAAAATGCTCCGGCAACTTTCCAAAGATTAATGGATTTAGTTTTACGCGGGTTACAAGGAACAGATCTCTTCTTTTACTTAGAGGATATAGTCATTTACGCACGTTCTCTAGAAGAACATAACACTAAATTCCAAGAATCAGCCGAACGTTTACGTGATGCAAATTTAACTCTTTAAGCCAATAAATGTGAATTAAAAAAAAAAGAATTAATTTATTTAGGCCATCTTACATCTGCCGACGGTGTCAAGCCTGATCCCGATAAAATTAAAGCAATTAAATGTTTTAAAACACCCGTAAATACAACACAAGTGAGAGAATTTCTTGGACTTACTGGTTCTTATCGGTGATTTATTAAAGATTTCGCAAAAATCGCTAAGTGCCCATCTGATCTTACAAGTAAAAATGCAAGATTTACATGGACGCCTGAACATCAGGTAGCTTTTGAAACCTTGCGGGACAAACTATGTAGAGTTCCGAAATTGCAATATCCTGATTTTTCGAAACCGTTTAATTTAACGACCGATGCATCTAACTATGCAGTTGGAGCAATTCTCTCACAAGGCGAAATTGGCGAAGATACAATTGTTGCAGCAGCTTCTCGAGTGCTTAATAAACATGAAAAAAATTATTCGACCACTAAAAAAGAAATGGTCGCAGCTTTATTTGGTATGAAAACATTTAGACCGTATCTCTATGGCAGAGTTTACTCTTGTTACCGATCACGATCCGCTAGTGTGGGTAAATAATATGAATGACCCAACATCGCGTGTAATGAGATGGAGAGAACGACTTAAGGGGTTACATAGGTTTCGTGGGTTCAAAAAATCGATTTTTTTTTTGGCTCATTAATTTCTACAACATCTCAAGAATATTGTCCTAAATTTTCAAGTCGATCCGAATAATAGTTTTGGAGATACAACCTTTGGAAGGTGTGCGCTCCAAGTCAGGTATAGAAGGGTCAGCGCGCTTCAGGTATAGTGAGCAGCTGCTCGTCTATTGTTTGTCTGTCATTGTTGTATATTACTTTCACTTCCTAAGGAAAACTACTTTGAAATATTTTATTTGGTGATTACTTCTTGAAGGACGAGGTTCATTTGAGGTTATCTCAAGTTTCTATCATATAATTTATTAAAAACGTGGTATTAATTGTGGTTATCTAGTGTCATTTGTGAAGTTGATAAACAATGCATAAAATTTCAAGAAAACAGTTAACCCTTGGAGCGCGTAGAAAAGATAGACCGAGAAAAAGGAGACAGTCCTTTAATCCTAAAGATCCGGAAACTGATGATAGTTCCTTCACGAGCACCTCAGCAAAAAAATTAAAAGGTGACTATAAAGAGCACGTGCCAGAAGAGGATACGCTCCAATATTCAATCATAGATTTTGCCTTGGTTTTCTCAACTCTCTCATCGTTTGTGCGGTGTTTTAACATTATTGACGATGAAGATGAAGATCAATTGTGTAATGGTAAAGTACAATTGAAGCAATGTTCGAAATTTGGTCTGGGATATAAAATCATAGTAGAATGTAAACGATGTGATCCAAAATATATTTTATCTTGTCAAAAAATCGGAAGAATGTAAGAATTAAATCGCCGGTTCATTTTTGTTATGAGAATATTGGGCTTAGGGCTCGCCGGATGCAAGAATTTCTGCGGTTAGATGGACATAAGCAGTTCATTTTTAAACCAGTCTACATACGATTTTTATATTGCTAAAATACATGAGTGTATTGAGACAGTTACTCAGACTCTATTCTCATCTGCTGCTGAAGAAGAAAAACTATTTACAAATATTAAAAACGATTTACAAGATACGACAGATGTGAGTGTTTCCGGTGACGGTACCTGGAAGAATATTGCGGCATTGGTCGCTGCTTGTATCTTCAATGAAGGAACATCAGCTTGATTATTGATTATGCACGGTATAGATTTAAAATTAGGCCAAAACTCCCACGAATATGCCCGAATTTCGGATGAAAACCGTGTGTGCGCAGCCGAAAAAAAATCTGCGAGCGAGACTCGCTAAGCCAGAATCCGTCATCGACAGGAGCAAAAGGATGCCCTGGACATTGCAACTGCTGCAGGATCTTTACTTTATGGCCCAGGAATCGATGATTCACTGTAAGTTACAAAAAACATTTTTTTTTCCACTTTTATTGTTACTCAAAACTCTAAACGCGTTTTTCTCGGAACCGTGTTTTCAAAGTCGCTAGTCAAATGTTCTCGGAAACTACTCAACCGATCTTGATGAAATTTTACACAGGTGTTCGAGATACAATTCACTCGTGCTTGGACGGAGGATTTTTTTTTTTCCAATACAACTATTTTAAAAAAAAACAAAATGTCAAGCAAATTTGACCGAAATTTTCATTTTTTTGAAAAAATGTCTGCCAAAATTCCAATTTTTACTTTTTTTTTCTTTCCTTTGTTCAAGCACGAGTTTATGGTCTTAACTGAAACACTTATCTTTGTTTTTTCATTTTAGATGATTTTGTCAGGAGTTATGCTGACAACGCGGACGCACCTTTTTTCCGAGGGTTCACCGCAAATGACGTCACAATGGAGGAGTTTTAATTTTTTTTTTTTGAAAATTTCAGAAATTATTCTTTAAATATGTATTTATAAGACAGAAAAAAGTTTGAATTAAATAAATAATTTTTTACATAGAAAAAAAAATATTGAAAATAGGCCTTTTTTTGCCCGACGAAACCCATTTAACCCCTTAAAGAGTTCGAATATAACGTATTATATAAGGCGGGTAAAATAAACACAAACGCGGACGCTTCATCGCGTAACCCAATAATTGAAAATCGTGGAGTATACCCGATTAAAATTAAATGGCGACACGGTAAACCGGGAATCGCTAGATTGGGATCTTCGGATCCATCTGACTCTGGAAGAGTCATAATAAAAAAATCCAAAAAATATACTAATACAGAGTCAAGCAACTCTGATGATAAATTTAAAACGCGGTGTGGTTCAATAAGTTATTGATTAAATTGAACGGAATATAGTATAGTGCCGGATAGCTCGACTGGTAGAGCACTCGGCGCGATACCGATATGGTCTGGGTTCGATTCCCAGTTCAGACTATCTATATTTTTCTTAATTTATCTATCAATTGTCTTATTGAGAAGGTTTGCATGTTTAGGCTTCCAATATATTAAATTGGTCAACCGATTTTGATGGTTGAGGTGGCATTCGACGCGGCTTATAAAGTTTTAGAGCTGATTAGATATTGGGATCAATCCATCGAGCGAATTATAAATTTAAAAAAAAAAAACATTTTTGAAAAAATTTTATTTTTAAATTATCTCCGAACGTACACGACTGATTAAGCTCAAATTTTCAGTGCTTATAGCAATTAACAAGCCACGTCGAATGACACTTTGACGATCAAAATCGGTTTATCCGTTCGAAAGTTACAGAATATTTACATACGTACGTACCTACATACATACATACATACACTCGAACATCATCTTGAATTTAGTCAAAATAGCTTCCTAGAACCTGAAAAATCGACATCTGCTGGAATTTCGATTTTCGCAAATCGGGGTGAAAACAAAAACTTCCCGAAATTTTTGGAAATCTTCGATTTTCTTAGCGAGAAATTAAAAATTTCAAAATGAGTATAATGTGTATTTTTATACTTCTTAATGTACAGGTCCTCAAAGTATAAGTTAGGTATAAGGAAATTTTGTCCCAGTCCTGAAACTATCAAAATGTCCTCAAACGATCGGTTTAATTGAAGAATCGCCTTTAAACTATCGGTTTAATACAAACATAATGAATATACACTTATCCACGAAATTAAAGGAATAAAAAATTTTTTAAATTTTTTAGTGATTCTTGGTAGGCTGTGAATTCGTAAGAAATGGTCGGATCGACATATTATCTTAAATAAGCCGTTTTAAGCTTGCAATCTCTAGTTTAAAGATCTTCTAACAGAATTTTTATCGAGTGATAGTTATTGCGTAATCATAAGAAATAGCTCAAGACAAAAATTTTCTGAAAATCTTTTTTTTTTTTTGGTCCATGGAATAGGGAAATTTTTTTTCCAACAAACTTCATTCTTAATTATTAGAAAAAAAAGTGTTGGGCTTTTTTTGATAAAATTTCACGAAAAAGAAATCCTGAATGTTTTTTTTAGTCTTCAAAAAAAAATTTTTTTTCTTTTCATTTACTTTTCATTCACTAAGTAAGTAAACCAGAAATGTAATAAAAGACGAAAAAACATCAATTTTTGGATTTGATGATAATTACACAATTCAGGGAACAAAAATTATTTCTTTAATTGTTTTGTAAAACTTTGATCAATCAGTCTGGACAAATGGTTTAATGAATCGGTTTGAAAATTTACAGAGCTTTTGGAGGTTCATTAAGCAGTCACATCACCTGGCAACATGAAGCTCTCCATCAATATTTGTAAAGTAGCGATTGATTTACAAAAAAACTATAAAGACTCGTTTTATTATACGTGTTTTTAATCGATATTAAGGATAAGAAAAAAAATTTTTTTATTTTTAAATTAAAGTAACGCTTGTGGGGGCTAATTTCCCGGCCCTGTGGATAAAAAAAAACAAATAATTTAGAAAATTTCTGTCTCAGGCTATTTTTTATGATCACGCAATAACCCAGACTTGAAAAGAAAACTTGCTAGAAGATTCTAACACTAAGGATTTCAAGCTTCAAATTGCTTTTTTTAATTATTCAAAACAATTATTTCTCACGAAAATACAGCCTTCTAAAAATCACTAAAAAAATTCAAAAAATTTTTCGTTCGATTAATTTTGCGGATAAGAGTATAAAATTTTGGGTTGTCAGTAAAAAATTCGATTATTAAGTTATAGAAATTCTTATGGATTTTATTAAATTTCATTGAACTTATGCTTCTACAATGGTAGATATCACTAGGATATGCCCTTATAGATCCTGTAATGCGATATATAAAGAATTAAAAACGGGCTTCATAGGTTAGAACCGTTCTTGAAGTATCGGTTAGATGTAAGGAAAATTTTAGCAAGTCCTCAAACTATCAAAATGTCCTCAAACAATCGGTTTTATTGGAAATGCGTCCTCAAACTACCAGTTTAATACACATATAATTAACATAGAAAGTCTTAGTTATCAGTGAAAAATTATTTTATTAAATTTTAGTAATTGATATGAATTTTCATAAAATTTTATACGCCCTTATGCTTCTGAAATGGTAGGTATATATCCCGAGTCAAAATTTGAAATGTGGATTAGCCCTCCATATTCTAAATTCGGTTATTGAGACTGAAATCATGATAATATGAGTGTATTAAAGGTAAAATCAAATTAGAGCAATAAGGCAAGCTATGGAGCAGAACTGTAAATCTGACCTAACTTTGGGAGTTTTTTCCGCTTTTATCGAATATAGGGTAAATTTACAGTTGGCAGAAATGTAAAAATACCCTTCAACACCTACTTTTTAATTGTGGAAGAGATCCGTATCAGATTTTCGTTGGTAGGTAAGAAGAACGAAGGGAATATCAACTATAAGATTAAAATGGCAGCCATAGTCACGAATTTTTAAGTAAGAAAGGTACAAATAATTGTAATTTAATGTATAGTATAAAGATATAACAAGTATAAACAATCAAGCTAGCAAAAGATTAAAAAAAATTGATCTTAGAATCGATTCTAACATCGATTAGTATTTCAATAGAAAGTGGTAATCGTATGCTTATAGCTGTGCCAATTAATACTGAAGAGCTCGAATAAATCAATCGTATTAAAATATATTAACAATAAATAATAAATATTTTAACTAAGCTATCGTTCTAGATAGTTATTTATTTAAATTTATCAAAATTTATTAAATTGAAAAAAATAAATTTGATAAGTCAATTACTTTACTTGATTTGATGAGTGTATTATTTTTTCTGAAAAGTCAACGTATATTCATAATTTTCATCTGAACATAGTAGAAATTTTTTTTTCTAACTTTGGAAAAATACTATGAAAAAAGTCCAGAATAATTTTACAATTTTATTTTGGACTTAGAAAAATTTAATCGACTGACAAGAGTTAAAAAATTTATAAGTCTAACGAAATGATGTCTTAAATTAAATTGTAGGCAATGCAAGATAGAATCACAGTTCTAAAATCACTTTGGAAGTATGATTTTACCCTCCCAAAGCTACTGTAAGGGCATGGAGAACAAAATTACAGTCCAGCTGTGAGCGGCAGGTCTGTTAACAAAAGAATTGAGAGTATCTAGGCTACGACCACATGTTAGATTTCGACTCGGAGATGACTGGCTGAGATAAAATAACTGAAGAAAATTGAAAATCTCCCGAAAAAATCGGTCTATCAGTTGACCCTGTGGGCCAGCCCCAAAACTCCCCACTGTTTTCGAGTTTGTTGATTTCGAAAAAATTAATGCGAATACATTTTCGAGCTCGAAAATACTTTTGATTGATATTGTTTTCGATAAATACCGTTTTTAGCATTTCTATCTATCTCCCACGATATCTCGCGAACGAAATAACCGATTTCGATGGTTGAGGCGGCAATCGACGCGTTTTATTACGTTCTACAGCTAATTAGATTTAAAAATTGATCGAATAGGTCACTTCAAAGATAATCGAAAAAAACCGTCTTCAACCATTTTTTTCTCCCGCGATATCTTTCGAACAAATTAACCGAGTGAGATAGCTAAGGCAGCAATCGATGCATTTTATTTAATTCTAGAGCTGATTAGATTTTGGAGTCGATCGTTTGACTTCTTTCTGAGAAATCACTAAAAAACTAAAACACAAAAAAATTTTTTTTTTCGTAATTCACAAATATTTTCGAGTCTACTTGATCAAATGATCAGAAATTTTGAGAAAAGTTGATGGCCAACAAGCTCTTTTGATTGCCGAACCATTCAAATCGGTTCATTAGTTAAAAAGTTATAGACCGGTCACACACACACACACACACGCACACACACACACAGACACACACAGACACACACACACACACACACATACAGACACTCAGACATCATTCTGAAAATAGTCAGGATAGCTTCCTACCCTATCCAAAAATTCCCATAGAATCCACTTAACTGCAACAAAAATCCCATAGAAACCAATACAGTCTATAGGATTTTATGCGGTTTTTGTCGCAGTTGAGTAGATTCTATGGGAATTTTTGGATAGGGTAAGACCTCAAAACGTTGTCATCTGATGAAAGTCGATTTTTGAAAATCGGGGTGAAAACAATAACTTTCCGGAATTTTCGAAAATCATCAATTTTTTTAGCGGGAAGTTAAAAATATGAAAAATCGTTTTTTTTCTATAACTCTATCAAACGAATTTTTCACTAACAAACTCGAAATTTATATATCAACTATGTGTATTAAACCGATAGTTTGAGGACGATTCTCCAATTAAACCGATTGTTTGAGGACATTTTGATAGTTTGACGACTGGCTGAAATAAAATAACTAGAGAAAATATAAAATCTCTCGAAAAACATGAAAAACTGTTTTTAACTTCCCACTAAGAAAATTGAAAATTTTCAAAAATTCGAGAAGTTATAGGTTTCGGTCCTGTTACGTTCCCGTTATATTTTATTGATCAAATCAAATTAATTATTTTCAATTAAATAATTTTATGCACTGTAATGGAAATCGGTTACGATAAGAGAGTTGCCGTGGCTCGCGGGTAGCCAAAACAGATGACGATGCATGGACCCGGGTCACAACGATTCTCTCACAGGGAACCTGAGATGCAGCGTCAACATTTTGTCAACTTTTTTGGCTTAATTATATTTTAATATTGATTTTATAGTCAATCTTTGAAGAGAGCTCCTAGAGCTTGAACCTCTGTTCTGCACTCCATAAAATAAACTCCAAAAGTAATTTGAAATCAATTAACCCTTTATTTTTGTTTATTAAGGTTTCACCCTTACATTGGGGAACGCTGATACTGGCGGTCCTCACCTCCTGTCCTGCTATTAGGAACGCTGACACCGGTGACCTAATAATTAATCTAGTCCTGGGTGCTACCACCGGCTGTCCAGGATTATCCAAATCCGTCATCATCTCAAATAATATGGAGATCGGGTCACGCGATACTGCATTTGAAATCGCGAAAAATAAATAAAATTAATAATATAATCGACGACCAGGGCCCACCGGGGGTCTATAGACACTCCAACAAGGCCAAACCTGGATTAAATTTGATGATTAAAAATTATTTTGATTTTTATTTAATTTGGGGTAATTACCGAAAACGAAAAAAATCATAAATTACTCCATTTTTCCCGGATAGTATTTAATACAATTCATCATATGATCTACAAATTATATCGGCCCTTTGTTTTTATGGTCTTTGATGATCGCTACATAATTTATTGCAATTGGTTTGTTACTTCAAATAATATCATCAAAAAAATTTTCGAAAAATCATTGCTTTTAATTTTTTTTTCGGATGCTCCATATACTAACTTGCTGATTTCATTCGAACCACGTAACTCTTAATCTTGGTCATTCCAATTAATTTCTGTCGAAAAACATTGAATTGATCAAAAATAATCGTAAGCATAACGTTAAAAAACGACCTTCATTAATTATTTTAAATTTCTTGAATTTTCAGAGCTTAATACAAAACCTGACTTTTTTCGAGCTCTTCAAACTAGAAAATATATTAGGAGTCGAAGATATTGTTAAGCTCAAGGAGCTTGATCGTATGTTGGCAATAAGATTTTCGCTCTCCTTGAGCTCGAAAACTGCGGGAAGTTTCAGGCTGGCCTGCAGGGTCAACCGGTTTCCAGATTTCTTATAACAATACATGCAGAACAACTTAAAAAAATCCTTAGCATAATTTAATTTATTGTATTTAATAATATATTACGATAATATAATCTATTACGATAATAGAACTTATTTTAAATACTGTCACCGTTCGTCAGCAATTAAGATTAGGTAAATAATAATGAAAAAAACACATTCAAGTTTGAGGTATGCATGTATAGATATAGCTTTAGTTCCCTTAAATTCTATTAGCAGCTAGCATTCCTAGAGAATTATCTGCTACTACCAATTGTTATCGCTTTCAACTCTCTTAATTTGAAGAAAATATTTAAAAGTTATTTTGGAAATCGTTTCTCAGGTATATTATTTTGTTTCGAATCATTTTTTATTAGTAGTGTATTACCTATTTTACTTGTAATATTAGAGCATATTTATGAAAAACTTTTCATTATCTTTCTGTTCTTTTTATTCCTGAAAAGATTTGCTTCGGTATATTTTAACCCTCGCGGACTTGGAATCACTGTAAAATCACAGTGAAATCGCAGTGAATTCACTTTCACTGTAATTTTACGGTGTATTTACGGTGATTTTATCGTGAATTCACAGTCATTTTGTGCCATTTTGTCATTGTGATTTAGTAGTGATTTCACTGTGATTTCACTGCGAGCTTAGAGTAAATTAATGGTGATTCAAATATGATTTCACAGTAAATTAATGGTGATTTCACCATTATTCTACAGTAAATTAATGGTGATTTCACCATGATTCCACGGTAAATTAATGGTGATTTCACCACGATTCCTTGGTAAATTAATGGTGATTTGACTATAGTTTTATGATGATTTGACACCACAGTCGTCAAATCGTAGCTTTAGAGTGGTATAGTGACAATTTATTTTTTTTACCTCGATATTTGAAAATCGAGTTTTCATTAGAACGCGAGGTTAGGAGGCCCCGAACATATTTGTACATATCATTTCCCATGTGACGTCTGAATGACTGTGTGTATATATGGAGCATTCCTTTTTAAAAAAAAATTTATAAGATGTCAAAATGATTCTAAATTATAATAAAGTAATTCATACTTCGTAATTATTATTATTATTATTATAATTATTATTATTATTATTATTATTATTATTATTATTATTATTATTATTATTATTATTATTATTATTATTATTATTATTATTATTATTATTATTATTATTATTATTATTATTATTATTATTATTATTATTATTTCTTTTTAAGTTAAATGCTCAGGGGGTTATCCCCGGTAGTCCGACTCTACCGAGGGCCTCACCTGAGCGCCAAATCGTTACTGCTGCGATGCTTCATCAACAAGATGATCAGCATGCGCAGCAGGCCAAGTTTCGTTGCCTTAGGAGACGGAGGGATCCGAGAATTACAGCCTTTTGCATCCTCGATGCCAAAAACTCAATTTGCGATGAGCAAAATGGGATTTTAGCCAATGCAGATACAAAATTCTGTTTCATCCCTCCTAGGACGCCAACAATGAGTACGACAAGCTTGACACGGTAGCCTGGGTAAAGTTTGCCAATTTCAAACAGGAGATCCTACTAAAAAATTGACAAACAAAATCATTAAATTGTCATTTGTAGTATATGTTATCTCACTTTACTACTACATAAAGTCAATTAAAAACTCGTAAAACAAAAATAATTTGCTATCAATTCTTCGAGACGATCACGACTAATAAATTTTTTTTTTATATTTATAATCCTATACTTTACACAATTGAAGCCGTTATAGAAAAAATTCAATAGTAATTTTTATTAATGTATAGGGTCGAGTTACAAATAATAAAAATTAGCAGCTGTAGCATTCGTTCTATCGGCAACAGTCTATGGTTTTTTGTGAGTCAATTTACCCCAATTATACTCTCCCTTGTCTATTTAACTTTTTGATCTTCTTTATTTTGAGACCACATGTGCACTCCAAATAGAAAACCACCAGGAAATCTATAAATTTCTACACAAAAAAAAGGATTTCTTGGCGCAAAAAATTTTTATTGAATGTAGAAATCGGTGGAATCAAAATTCCAAATAATAAAAAATTTTTTTTAATATAATTTATTTAACGAAACCGACTTTCTAGTCTGGCCGTCGTTACTTTCAATAAATTTTAATTCATTCATTATTCATATAAATATTTTTATTTTTTTTTCATACATAATATTAATATATATTTTTAATGTAAATTCATTAGTATATAAATATATTATAATAACAATAATGGAAGCACTTTATACTTAATTTTAGTAACAAGACGCCATAAAATTTCCTAATTAAAAAAAATAAAAAAAAATATCTAATTTTCTTCACTGGCAATAAACGCCGGCAGTAAAAATTCTTATGAT
>OZ024712.1:8457138-8609514 GCA_964016945.1 Microplitis deprimator | reverse complement strand
GTACCAATGTAAAATATGTACAGCTTATTGGCCATAGCAGCAGCGTTCATTAACTCGATCTGCTCTGGATTTTCCATCAAAATTTTGGCGGTTCTTGTAGGTAGGAAAATGTTGTTTTCATCGTTTAAAGACGCCACAACGGTTTTACATTTAGCATTGTCCACTAGGCGAATTGATGAAACCTTGTATTCTTTATTTTCCTCTAAATCAGTCATTTTTATGGTTGGCAAAATGTGATTCAAGCGGCTAACGGCATTGATTCTTGATAGATCCATTGCAAATATCTGAAAAGTATTAATTACGTCCCTTATAAATAATGGCATTTTCAAAATTACACAAATAATGGCTGTTTGTAGCCACACATACCTTTGTAGCTGAACTCAATTGGATAATTATTATACTATTTTATAATAACTAACGTTAAAACACTTTTAGTAATACTATCGTGTAGTAATAGATGCATCTTTATATATAGCAGTACCACCACAAAAACGGCCATGCTTTATCTGATCAACATTTAGAAATATGTAATTATGCTATACAGGCGTTTTTATTTTGTTATAAATAATATAATTTTATATTATTATTAACTTATTTTGCTTACCAGTTATTTTTCAGTAACAAAAACACTGAAAATGCTAGACAGTCAAAAATATTAAATAAAAACACTGTTAAATAACATTCAAGATATCCAATTTCCTCACATGCTTTTAAAATGTTCACAACGACGTATACACTTAGATAACACAATTTCACGTGTTTTGTCTAACATTAATATTTTATTTCGCTACAACAACGTTTTCATTTTGTTATAAATATTATAATTTTATATTATTATTAAGTTATTTTGCTTAGCTGATGTTTTTCAGTAACAAAAATACTAGTAATGCTATTCGGTCAAAAAGTATTGAATAAAAACATTATTAATTAACATTTAAAATATACAAATTACATTTATACTTTTGGGTATCTTAAATTTACTGATTGAAAGTTTCAGTACATTATTTACTAAAACTAAAAATGACCTGTATATCACAATAAATGCTAAAATATGTAAATAATTCATAAATTAACATCGAATTCCAAGCTGTTCATCTAATAATATAATTTTTAAATAAACTAACGTATATATATATATATATATATATATATATATATATATATATATATATATATATATACTTACAATTATATCATAACGATGCTACGGTAGATTGCAAAACGAAGTATCAGCAGAAATATGATGTTTACCTTATGCTTGTACTGTCTTGTCACTTTACATTTGTACATGACAGAATAAACTACGGTCTAAAAAACTATCAAGAACAGCGTACACGTGTGGTTTATTTAAAAATGCAGCAAATTAATAAATATCTCTATGATGAGATTATACAATTAGTGATGTTTATACGTAATAATAAGCCTGAATTAACAGTGCCGTTTCCAGACGACCGTTTAAAAGTTTGTTTAACATTATAAACAATACGATAAAATATTTATGAAAAATAGCAGCCATGATTGAAATTGGATATATTATGTATTATGTATATGTATATGTATATGTATATAAAAATGTATTAAAGTCTTTGTATATTTTATAAAGAAATGTCTATAAAAGTGTATAGAAGTCTTTGTATATTTTATAAATAAATAAATGTATAGCATCAGCAGTAAAATTTTTGATAATTTACTATGTATTAGTAATTATGATTCATATTGTATAAGTTTTTAGAACAGAAATGTTTTACTTAGTTGTGTTTCATCGTTACACGTTATTCAGTATTTATAAATGCGATAGTAAACCGTGTGTTACCTTTATAAAGTAATGGATATTGTTATTGATGTTCAAGGACTATTTGATAATTATGACAACTTTTGTGTAAAAGAAATTAGTGTGGTTAGCATCGATACAACATTACAGACCCACTGGGTAATAAAATCACCTTTTCCGTATAATAAACTAACAATAGAGGCTAAACGGAAAAATGATTTTCTCACACGTAATGTACACGGCATAAAATGGTGTAACGGTCGTACTATTTTTTCGAAAACAGTGCCTATTTTAACTTCTTACTCTGAAAAAGCGCGATTTATTTATGTACGTGGACAAATCAAAGCAAAATATCTTGAGCAAATATTAAAAAGAGAAATAATAAATTTAGAAGAGGATGAGTCTGAATGTCCAAAGTTTAATTTTTTAAAGAAAAATACCAAAACACAGTGTTCTTTACACCATTCTCTAAAGCAGGGGTGTACAGTTAAAGATTGGAACTGTTCTTTAAATCTAGCTGTAAGTTTGCGTGATTGGATTTTCGAAGAGCGGTCAAAACCGTTCATATAAATTTTTAAATAATACGATACCCAAAAATTTTACGAACACAACTACTCTGCTATAATCTGTGGAATGGATCCTCGCTGGAAACATCCATGGACTTCAATTATTTGCGGACCCACAGGCTGTGGTAAAACAGTTTTCGTAAAAAAATTTATGCAATACTTACAACAAATGAGTGATACTAAATTTTCAAGAATAATATTTTACTATGCTGAGTGGCAACCCACATATTTAGAATACCCGAACTTTGAAAAAATTGAATTTCGTGAAGGGTTACCTAATAATAGCGATTATAGTTCTGATAATAACGCCAAATTAATTATTATTGATGATTTGATGCGTGAAGCCGGAAATAATACGGTTGTTGATCTTTTTACGAAAGGCAGTCATCATAAAAATATTAGTGTAATATTTATTACGCAAAATATATTCCATCAAGGCCGTGGGCAGAGAGATATCTCATTAAATTCAAACTATTTAGTAATTTTTAAAAATCCTAGAGACCGCTCACAAATACAGCATTTAGCACGACAAGTATGTCCCGAAAATCCTCTTTTTTTACAAGAAATATATTATGATGCTACAGTTAAGCCGCATGGTTATCTTCTTTTTGATTTGAAACAAGCAACACCCGAAAATTTTCGTTTCCGTACGTGTATTTTCCCTGACGATAAATACCAAATTGCATATGTGCCTAAAAAATCTAAATAAGTAATAATTTTTATAATGGCTTTAATTACGGTGTATAGCAATATTGGTTATCGTTCAGAAGCGATAAGAATGCAAAGCTATTCACAATGGCCTGTGGCGTCAGTATCTCCAGAAAAACTAGCAAATGCCGGTTTCTATTATATGGGTAAAGGTGATAGTGTTAAATGTTTTGAGTGTGGCCTAGTAATATGTGATTGGCTTGAAACAGACAATCCCGTGAGTGACCATAGGCGCTGGCAATCAAATTGTCGCTTTATTCGCAATGTGTCTTGTGGTAATGTACCAAAAGGTGTAGATCTCAGTACAGTGTCATCCGTAGAACAAAACACATATCGCCCACGTTACGGTGACGAGTTTAGACCCAACGCCGTACCGGATTCAACTGGTTAAAACAGTGTATACCGTAATATTACAAACAATAGTAGAACCGTAATGGCAAAGAAGCCACCTCTCGCGAAAAAAACATTAGTTTTATTACAGGCTATATGCTCTATGACTAAAGAACAGAGACAAGCTGTGCTGCGTAAGGCTGATACTGCATTAATAAGGTGTATTTGCGAGTGTGCTTTGAACATCTTACAAGGTAGTGTTGATTTGAAACAGCAAGAAAAACAAAAATTAAAACGCCACGCACCGGTTTTGAGAAAATTAGCTTCACCTAACAGTAGCCTACAACAGAAAAAGAAAATAATTGTTCAAAAAGGTGGATTTTTACCGCTTTTTTTAGCACCTATACTTGGCGCATTATTATCCAGCTTTATATCTAATTAAAATGGAGCATGCCCGTAAAATGGTACTGGTTCCTGAAAAAACAGTTGTTACAGCCGATACTGTAACAAGAGCGGGTGAAAATTTAGCAGATGTGACTACATCGCAAAAGCAGAGTATACAAACTACAGGAACAACTCTATCGAGGTTAGATAGTGAAATGTATCGGATATTATATTCTGATACATATCCAGACGATCGCGCAAAATGGTCTGCTTATTCACAAGTGTTAGAAAAGTATTTGAGACTAATAGACGCTGACAAATTTGAACCGATCAGTGAAAACACATTATATCACCATAGTAAAAGGCCGGTTATTACAAAAAACTCTTGATAAGGATTTTTCAACTATTAATAGTACAATTATTGAAAGCGTACCATCTAAATTTCAAAATAAAGCAAAATTATTGCTAAAAAAGTTACAAAAGTTACCTGATGATGTTATATCATGGGATTCTAATGGCTTAGTAACTATCAATAATGAACCAATAATAGGCTCAAATATTATTGATCTTATAAATCACGCTATGCGACACAGAAAAAATAGCCACGCTATTGGGCAACGTCAATTTTCCAGGATTCTTCGTGCAACGCATGTACCTCGTGAATACATAGGAAATCATAATTTATTTCATACCCGTGATATATCTGCATCAACACCAAGAAATTCATTACGTCAGACCTCTAATAGTCATAAAATTAGCGAAGAAAGTAGCTCCAGCATTGAAGATAATGTCAACAACACAATATTAAATAAAACGCAGTTACGTATAGACACGTCTTCTGATTACACACCAGGTACGGATAATCAGTACGGTGAAGGCATTTCACAATGCAGGAAAATAAAATGGGTGAAGCTCAAATATTTAAAAAATTAGAAAAAACTTACTATAACCCGGCCCATTTTGCCGGTTTTACCGGTAGTGTTAATTCTTTAAAAAAGAGTATTGAATCGGATCATACAACGGCCTTATTTAAAAAAAAGAGTGTTCAAAAATGGTTGGAAAAACAAGAAACCTACAATACACACCGCATGAACAGACACAGGTTTGACAGAAGATGTTATAATGTATCAAGAATTGACGATGTGTGGGAGGCTGATTTAATTGACGTTCGCAATATTTCATCATACAATAATAATATTGGTTATTTATTAGTTGTTATCGATGTGTTGAGTAAGTTCGTTTGGGTAGAACCCGTAATTAATAAATCAAATATTTGTGTCGCACAAGCTTTTAAAAAAATTTTGAAACGAGCAAGTTCACGTAAACCGCGATTATTACAGACAGACAGAGGTAAAGAATTTTTGGGCAACTTATTTCAAGAACTTTTAAAGAAACATGATATAATTTTTAGAACAGTTAGAAACCCTGATGTTAAAGCCGCCGTTGTTGAGCGTTTCAACAGAACTCTTAAAGAAAGACTATGGCGGTATTTCACACACGTACGTTCAAAGAAATATGTTGAAGTTCTACAAAAAAATCGTGTATAGCTATAATCATGCAAAACATAGCGGTATAAAAATGGCCCCATATGAAGTTAACAAAGAAAACGCTGATGAAGCATTTCATAATTTACAAAAACGGTATGTCAAAAGAACAGTAAGACAACCTAAATATAATGCTGGTGAATTGGTACGCATCAGTAAAGCGAAAGCACCGTTCGTGAAAGGGTATGAAAGCGGTTGGTCAAAAGAAATTTTTAGGATTGCGTCTGTCTCTACATACAGACATCCTGTAGTATATTTATTGAAAGATTTAAATAACGAAGTGATAGACGGTATTTTTTACACTGAAGAATTATCACGCGTGCGGTAAAAATGGCAAATGTGCGTGATAATTTTTACGTTGTTCTCCCTAGTAATAGTAGTATGGTGTATTTTCCTGAAAACACGACTACAAGATTTGTTACACGGTTATCGCATACTATAACACTACCAGGTGAATGGGAAGTTGGATTGACAGAAATTCAAATGCCTATGACTTTTCTTCATATTACGCAGGATAATGAAGACAGTTATTTAGGTATACTTAATTATATAAAGTCTAGTGATACAGAGGATAGTATTCCCGAAGAATGGAAAGACAAAGTAATTTTAGGCAACGCGCCTTATGGCGTGTATAAATCTATCGAAGCACTATTAGAGGCTATTCATAAACAAAAAGAGTTTTCTGACCATGTCAAATTCGAGTACGATTCAGGCGGATATGTTTCAGCCTATAAAGCATGTGCAGATGATGATACATCACACAGTCTAGAAATTAGTGAACGACTGCAGGTTATTTTAGGGTTCAATCCACAAGACTCTTCACCAAAAACAATAGAAAAAAATAAACCATACAGAGCCAGCAAACCTGCTGCTCTAAGTGCTGCACTACCAGGTACTATTTACGTATATTCGGATATTTGTGAAAATTATATAACAGGTGACGTTCAGACACCTCTGCTAAGACCAGTACCTCTTGATATTGACCACTACAATTACGGCAGCCTAAAAATCAGCAGTTTCTCACCACCCCGGTATATACCTGTTTCACGCACACAGTTTACAACGATTGAAATTGATCTAAGAGATGAATTTGGTAAACCTATACCATTTGAAAGTGGGACATCGTCAGTAACGTTACACTTCCGAAGAGTTGGTTAACCTAAAATAATGACACATTACGAACTGATGCAATACGGGTGTGGTAGCCGCAACTACGAAGGCATTCACCAGATTTATATAGGATCACCTTATCAAAGAGGTCATGGTATTGGTAGTTTTCTTGGAGGTCTGTTTAGGAAAGTGCTACCATTTTTGAAAAGTGGTGCTAAAGCTGTGGGGAAAGAGGCTGCGCGGTCGGGTGTGAATATAGCTTATGATATTTTAAATCATGACGTACCTATTAAAGAATCTTTTCAAACACGTGTCCGTGAATCGGGTAATAACTTAAAACGCAAAGCTCAGCAAAAAATTGATAGTTTTATGACAGGGTCGGGGTATGTGCCGAGTCAGTTGCTAAATACCGGCAGTATAGGTGTGTTACCAAGTAAAAGAGGTCGTGTGGTGAAAAAGAAACGTAGTAAAAAAGGTTCTAAACCAAAATTGAAAAATAATAAAAAGAAAAAACCTCACAAGAAAGCCACCCTGAAGAAGAAGAATACAGTACAGAAAAAACGGAAAAACGCAGTCAAGAATACTAAAGCAAAACAGCGTAGTGTGTATGACATATTTCAATAACAGTTTATAATGGCTTTTTTACATATACATTCATGTGAATGCGCAAAATCTGAGTTGGAGCTGTTTTCATTACCGCCTACACAAAGAGCGATTGAAGGTTCTCAATGGGTGTATTACAAACCAATTTCATCATTAACAGATAATTCACCAATTGAGTTTGTTGTTCAAGGCCAAGGTGATGAATACATCAATCTTGCTCATACAATGCTCAGTGTCCGTGTAACTATAAAACAAAATACCCCAACAACAGTAGCAGCAGCAGTAGCAGGAACAACATCACCAAAAGTCGGTCCTATAAATAATTTATTGCACTCCATGTTCAATCAAGTCGATGTATTATTCAATCAAAAACCTGTGTCAACACCTAACAATTTATATGCGTACAGAGCGTACATAGAAACGTTATTAAACTACGGTTATGATGCTAAAGAATCACACTTAACGACTGTAGGTTGGGCTGAAGATACACCCGGTAAATTCGATGATGTAGCCGATGCCAACGAGGGCCTTAAAACACGTCGGAGTTTCTTGACTTGTGGAAAAACTTTAGATTTTATTGGTCATTTACACTGTGATGTTTATAACCAAGAAAGGTTTCTTATAAACGGTGTAGAAATGCGTTTACGCCTAACAAGATCTCGTGATTCGTTTTGTCTTATGGGTGGAGCTGATAGTCAAAATTGTACTCTCCATATTCAAGAAGCTAGCCTTGTTGTGAGAAGAGCTAAAATCTCGCCTAGTTTTTTACTTGCCCACGCTAAATCTCTAACTAAAACCACTGCAAAATATCCTATAACACGTGTAGAAGTAAAAGCCGTTTCAATTCATACAGGTGTTCATGGTGAAACAATTGATAATGTGATACTGGGTCAAATACCTAAAAGAGTTATTCTGGGGTTCGTAAATAACAAAGCCTTCAATGGTGATAAAAGTTTGAATCCTTTTAATTTTCAACATTTCAATATTAACTATTTATCACTTTACGTCGATGGGCGTCAAATACCTACAAAACCATTACAACCCGATTTTTCAGACGGTGGTCAATATATAGACGCTTATCATACTGTTTTTTCAGGAACAGGTGTGCATTTTCTAAATGACGGTAACACTATAAATCGGTTTGACTACCCAAAAGGACATTGTTTATTTGCTTTTGATTTGACAGCCGATTTGTCAGCAAACAGTAATTCACACTGGAATTTGATACGCCATGGTAGCGTTAGAATAGAAGTGCGTTTTGCTGAAGCTTTAGAAGCAACGATCAACTGTATAGTATATGCTGAGTATGACGGCGTTATAGAAATAGATGCCTCCAGACAAATATCTGTTGATTTTACCGGCTAAAATGCTGAATTAGCAGTAAAAAAGAATATAAAAGAAAGCTATGTAAATTTTAAATTTAGTACACAAGTAAATCTACTTCTAAGCAGTTGAGTGAAAAAACATGATGAATATTGTGGTAGACATCAACGGCTTTTTTAACAACAATTGTGAATTTTTACCTAAAGAGATCGCGTGTTTAAGTTTGGAAGCAAACGTTATTGGTCACTGGATACTGTCTTCAGAATTTGATTTTTCACTATTGAATATAAAACGTCAAAAAGAAAATAATTTAATTACAAAAAGAAATGGTGTGCATTGGTACGATGGTGAATCTGTCGTGAGATATGTATACGCTAATTTACGAGCATTTACCAGGGACGCTACGAATGTATACACTAAAGGTGCTGTGTCTAAAAAGTTTTTAGAGACTCTCCTGTGTCAAGTAGTGATAGATATAGACAGTATTCAAAACGCTATATCCATTGAGAATCAATCACAGGCAGATCTTGTATGTATGCTGCATAGCACACGCATATCAACAAGTACATTAAGAAATAACCAGTGTGCCATATCACGTGCGTACGTTCTGAAAAAATGGTTACTCGGTGAAATAAACGGTGATAAAGTTGATGAACGGAGATCCTGCTTAATTGAAATACCTATCGATCAAAAAATTTTCCAAGAAAACCCAACATACAGTGCGCATGATCAGCAAAATTGTTTTCTATGTAATGAACACTGTACAGATATTCAAAGCTCTTCAGTACATTCCGAACCATACAGTAGGTGTGTACCCGGCGGACAAGATTCCAAAAATATTGACGAAACCGATCGCTCTAGTTGTTAATACAGATGGCTACAAGCAACCAGGGCAACACTGGGTTGCCATCTACATTAATCGCCACGGCCAGGGATGGTACTTCGATAGCTATGGATTACCTCCAATCATTCCAGAACACATCAGATGGCTCCGAAGAAACTGCACACAGTTCACTTATAACAATCAACGACTCTAACAGGAAAATTCTCAAGTGTGCGGCCAATATTGTATCATGTATTTGCATAATATGTCTACTTATTCTACACTCTCTGAATTTTTATCAATCTTTGACGGACAGTTCCAGAAAAACGATGAAATTGTAGAAGAATATTATAATACTTTCATGAATATTAAAAGACATCGTAAAAATACAGGTTTTATTGGTGGCAATATTCCAATACAATATATTCAATCATGTAATCGTAATATTCAATAAAAATTATATATGTAATCATGTAAACAACTAAATATTCAATAAATATTATGTTTAATAAATATATCTACGTGTACAAAATTATTTTAAAACCCACCACGAATATTATTATTATTATTATTATTATTATTATTATTATTATTATTATTATTAATATTATTATTATTATCGTTCAAGTTAAAATTTAAATCTACGAGAGCGGGCACAGTACATGCTGCTCTAGCTCCCACCGCCGCGCGATATCCCCCTCCACTTTGGAGTGGGGTCCGCTATAGTAGCGATACCACTACTCACAAGATCTGGAGCATATCAACCACTGCTCATCGTTCCAAGATTCAATAAAAACCCAAAGCTATGCGTTGCTTCTATATTGGAGCAATACCTTCAAGTGACCAAAAATAAAAGAGGTAAGACTGAAAATCTCTTTTTAAATACAAGAAAACCGTTTAGAGTAGCTACAAAAGACGCTATTAGCAGATGGGTCTGTGCTTTTTTGAGTAAAACTGGCGTGGGAAAAGAGTTTGGAGCACACAGTGTGCGTCACGCATCAACGTCTGCGGCTTTGAAAAAAGGTGTTGATATAAATATCATGAAGAGCTTGGCCGGATGGTCAGAGCAAACAAAGACATTTGACCGGTTTTACAATCGACCTATTATCAATGATAAAAAAACATTATGATGCAGTGTTAAATCACAAATCAAATAAATAATGCTATGTACCCTCTACTATAATTATAAAGAAAAGTTAATAAATATTATAGTTTCTTCTATTTAAAAAAGAAAACATTTAGATTTTAAATATACTCTAAACATCTATTTAGTTCTCTATAGTGATCATGAGAACGAGATACGAAGCATAATTGAACGATGGAGCGAGCCCGCTGAGGGCGGGCGAAGCTTAATCGTGATTATGCGAGTATCTTGTTCGAATAGATCACTGCCCACCCAAAAAAAAAAAATCTCTCGTGTTCAAACATATTAATGCCTCCTTGTTTTAATTTTTGTCCCACCCTAAGATTCAATGCTACTTTAAACTATATGAGTGTATGGGGCGACAAGGTGGTAAACTACTGGAGGTTTCTTTTAGGCTGAAAACTGTGGTGACTCCTAGCGGACATAGGTGGTACAACTGAGGTATCTATAGTGATCTATTCGAACGAGATACTCGCATAATTACGATGGACGCCTTCGGCGGGCTCGATCCATCGTTCAAATAGTCGAGCTCGTAACTACAATATAAAAAAAGTTACAAGCCCCCAAAGTTTAAAAAAAAAATTTTGTTTTATATATATTTATTATTTTTACTATTTTGTTAATTAATTGGTGGTACTTTTTTCTTCTAATTGTATTTTTCAGTCTTCTATATAACATCTTTTTGATGCAAGAAATCATTATTTTATCATGCTCATAAAGTTAAAGAAAAAAAAATGTTTCGTATAGAAATAATTTACTTTATAAATTATAAATTATATTTATTATAAATAAATAAATAAACTTTTTCTGCATGAAAATAGATTTTATATAGAAGATTGCAAATTAAAATTAGAAGAAAAAAATACTACCAATTAATAACAATAAGTAAAAACAATAATTATACATAAAAAAAAATTATTTTTTTTCGAACTTTGGAAGCTTGTAATTTCTTTTATATTGTAGTTACGAGCATGACTATTCAATACATTTTTGTAGGGAATTTAATTTCCTATAAGAGTATGAAATTCGAAATTGTAAAAAAAATTTGTTTCTTCGATTTTTCCTCGAAAAACTAAAAAAAAATTTTTTACATGTATTTTAAATGGGAAAATGAACTTGTAAACGGCCAGCTCATTTTTCAAGATATCGAACTGATTTTTTAGGAGGACTTTTTTTAGGTATAAAAGAAACTTTTGAGACTATGAGACCTAAAAAAAAAAATTCATTTTTTTTGACACACCCTAATATATATATATATATATATACATACATATATAGATTTTTTTATGAATGGTTTTATTGAACCGTACTCAACCAATTATGGTAGGTTATGACAAAATTTCTTGAATAATCGCCCATGAGAACAAATACAATAGCTTGATTTTTGAAAAATCTACCTAAAAGTCATATTGAAGCGTAAAAGACTGCTTGAAAATAAATAGTCTTTTTTTCTTCATTTTCGAAGTTGTATACCTTGAGACAAATCGCTTTTTATCTTCGCGATTTTTACCAGCAGCCACCAGAATTCGCAGGTTGAACCCTGGCTTAGGCTGGCCCCTAACAAAATTTTATTTACTTGGACAGAGCAGTGGGCTGGGGTTCTTGCAAAGCAAAGACCCGCAATTGTTCAAACTCGGCAACGTATATTGAAAACTTATTAACTTACCTCACGGCTTATTACTTATAGATTAATTTTTTATTGTTGTTTGACTTATGAATTCTTAATTAATAGTACTTGTTACTAAAATATTAAATAATTCCTACCAGTGAAATAGGAATAGGCTGAACAGTAATAGATAGAAGAAAGAAATTAATCAGAAAAATGTGGAAGTTTATCGCCAATTATAATCAAGTTCAAGTACTTACAATAAACGCTTCCGTGAATAACAATATCAGGAATATACGGATATATGCAAGATACAACGCCATTTCAACACTCTGAACTTATTATTTGAATTTAATATTATTTATAAAGCGAGTATACCACCGGTAACGTGCAATAATGTTTTACTTTATTTAAACTTAATATATAATAATTAATAAGAAATAACACAATAATATTGCAAGGAAAACTGCCAGAGTTTTAATAGAAAATATTGCAATGTAATTAATACAGAATAAGTATCGCAAATTGATAATAATAGACGTATTATAAGAAATAATACGTCTAAACGCTAATTGATCCAGTATCGAAGTGATTGACCGATAATTGAGAGCCTGGGACTCGCCTCTGAACTCTGTCCCCACTTCACCCTTACGGACATGCGTCGACGTGAAAAATTAAGTCGTGTGACCATGGCACTATGATGTACAAAATTCAGACGGCAACGAGACGGAAAAAAACGGGAACCGCAAGACTGAGGACGACGACGACAATTCACATTGCCTCAACCTTTTTATTAGCTCCCACAGAACCATCCTCTTTAACTTCATGAAAATTATCATTTTCGGGCGATTCATCATCTTTGGAATCAGTAAGATACGTTAAAACTCTCTTAAAAATACATTGATAAATTTGTAATAAAAGTACATTAAAAATTAATAATACATAAAATTAGATCGCTGCACTTCAATACCTTTATCTTCAGTCTATTTGTTTTCCCGAAAATATTATTATCCTCATCCGTGCTTAACTCCATTGTTTGAACTTTTTCAGTCCCATCAGATTCCTTTTAAAAAATAAGAATAATTACACAAAATGTTAATTTCAATAATTTATCCTCTGAATATATTTCGTTACTAATGCCAAAAAACGTATAAAAAAAAAACGTTTTTTCCAATCAACTTGAAAAGATTTATAATGTATAAATCTATGGGAAAAATCGAGAAAAAAATTCGTTTTAAGCCATATGCCCTTTTGGCTTTAAGAAAAATTTTGAAAGCCAAAAGATTTAAAATTTATTTAAATTGAAAATTTTCGAAACTCCGAAAAATTATTGAATTTAATTACATTTCTATAAATGAAGTTTTTTTCACTTCCCGTTAAAAAAATTAAAAATTTTCAAAAATTCGGGTAGTTATTCGTTTCGGTCCGATTCTCGAAAATCGAATTTCTATCAGATTTTGGCGTTTTGAGATTCTAGAAAGCTATTCTGACTAATTTCAAGATGATGTCCGAGTGTATGTATGTGTGTACGTACGTACATATGTAAATATCTGTAACTTTTCAACGGATCAAGCGATTTCGATCGTCAAGGTAGCATTCAACGAGACTTGTTAATATCTACAAGCTGTGGAAAATTGAGCTCGATCGGTAGGGTTCGTTCGGAGATATTTCAAAAAACAAACATTTTTAAAAATGTTTTTTTTAGGTTATTTCTAATGTGCTCGATGGATTGATTTCAAAATCTGATCAGCTCTAAAACTGTTCAAGCCGCGTCGATTGCCACCTCAACCGTCTTAATCGGTTAATTCGTTCAAGATATATCGTTGATAAAAGAAATAGTAAAAACGTTTTTTTTTTTTTTAAACAACAACCCACAAAAGTATTTTCGAGCTCGAAGAGCTCGAAAATGTATTCCCAACAATTTTTTCGAGTTCAAAGAGCACAGTAGCAGCGGAAAGTTTAGGGGCTGGCCTGCAGAGTCAACCGATAGACCGGTTTTTTTTTTAATTTTGATGTTTTGGTGTCCCAAGTTTTTTTTTTTTATTTGTTAATTTTCAATTTTCATAGCCAGAAGTTCAAAACATTCAATTTCTAAAGCAAAAATTCAAAAGATAAAAAAATTTATTTGATATACACTATAGGACACTATACTTCACTATTTTATATACGACTGATTTAAAATCGACTATTTTGTTTTTTTCTAAAATTGTACGGAGAATATTGTTCGAGACAAAAAATTCTGTTAAAGTTTAGCTCTTAATATTAATATTAACAATTGTTAACTTGAGTTTTTGTCATAATCCTCATAGTTATTTAGAGATTTGTTCTGTGAGAAGTGTACTATAAAGTCGTGTTCAACAGGTAAGGATTTTTTTAATTGTAAGACTATTCAAAATTTGATAACTTGAAATTAATATTTGGAATACTTGCTTAGCGAATAATGGATCTCTCAAAAGTGAATGAGGCTATCAAATTACCCGTATTTTTACCAACCAAAAAGCTGAACGAATTGGAAGGAGATGGAGATTATCAAATAACCACTTTCAAAAATGCCAATACCAAATTCGGATTAAGATTAGTTGCTACAATCAATGGAGAATTCAATTTACTTTTACCAAAAAAGGACGTTTGCATTGATAGAAGGATTCCTATTTATTTCGAAGAGTTGCTCAACCCCGTACCATATCATAAGCTTTATCTAACGTACTTCGGTGGTAAATATAATGACTTTGAAATAGCTTATCGTGATTAATATATTACCAGTCCTATCATTATTTCTAAATATTACATAAATTAGATAGTTAACAGTTATTTTCATAGATAATTTAAACTATTAAAACTTATAGCAATGTTGAAAATATATATATATTTTTTTTATTCAATCAAAAAATCTCAATGTACTTTTACGAAAATGTATGTATGTATAAATTATGAAATAAAAACAACATTAATTAAAGTATATTTTTTTTTTCATTCAATCAAAAATCTTAATATACTTTACAAAAAATGTATATATAAATTAAGAATAAAAAAAAATCATCAAATTATTCACTATTTAGTAATTGTTCCATTAAAATAATAAAAAAAAAATGGGTGCATGTATGCGTGTAAGAGGTTATATTTCTTTGGCATCATTAAGAAATATATATATATATAGAAAAAAAAAAAAAAAAATATATATATATATATATATATATATATATATATATGTATATATATATATGTGTGTATATTTATATATTTATACATAACTTAATAGCCACTTTAGCTTGAAATTGCTAGTAGTTTGACATTGAAATTGCCTGAAATTTGCTGCCCGACTTTGTCGACAATTTAACAGCAATAGTTAAAAAGAAAACTTTGCGGTTAATTTTTCTGTAATTTAACGGTAAATTTTTATTATAAAGAAAAAGCCGATAATGTTCGTTCCTACCATTTAAGAAGGTAAGCAAATTTATATATAAAATTGTCTACAATTTTTCGTTAAAAAAATACTTTACAATTTTTGAAGACAAATTAACAATAAATTGTCGTAAAAATTTGCCAGAAAATTGACGAAAAATTTCTTATAGTTAACTCTTGAAGTGAATTTGCATTTAAATTCGGATCGTAAATTTACGTAAAATTATATAGCAAGTTGTATGCAAATTGTTGTCGAAAACGGAAAAGTCCGACGTTGATGGATATTTGAAGAAAAATTCAAAGAAATTTTTGTAAGTAAACTTTCGTTAAAGCAAACTGTGCTATTAGGGTAGTTCGGCCAATGGCAGCCAATGACAACATTTTTATCTGTTATCACGCTAAATATTATAAGATTTTGATATTACTCAGTAGATATAACTAGATAGAACTTAAGAAAATAAAAAAAAATTTTTAGCAACCCACAAATACTCTATGTATGCAAAATCAAGAAACATTAAAAAAATACAAGTAAACTCTGAATGCGAAATGAATGAAAAAATTTAATCTTAGACATTAAAACGGCTTTATTTATGTTATTGAAATCTAAAACGTTTTTCATCTCCTGATATGATATCGATAATTTAACTGTAGATTGTTTGAATTTTATATAAGGATGTCCATTTGACTCAATGAAACTATAGAAAAAAATACAGACTGAAGCACCGCTGGTGGCGAAATAATAAATCATTGTTATGAAAAAAATTTCAGTATTCACTGAATTGTGCCATTTCTTACAACTTTTTACTCTCTGGCAGTGCCCCTAACGCATGAAAAAATTTGTAAAAGAGTCTTACGTGGGGGTGCTATAGTATATGCTAGCTGAATTTAATTATTTAAATTGGTTCTCATAAGTAAAATGGGTAAACTTTTTGAATATTAAGACAAACAATCAATTATCGTTTGACTTGAAAAGTAATTTCCTAAAAATTTTTTATTTTTAACATCGAAATCTTTCTATTAATCTGGGATAAAATAACAATCTAATATTCATATCTCAGAATTAATAATATATTCTGGAGTTCGCGACTCAATACAAAATAAGAAGATATTCACTTTTTTATGATTTCTTGTGCTATTGTCATTTTTCTAATCGATTATCGAATGTTTGAAAAATGCATGAATTATAAACGGATGGTCAACGAATATCGTGAAAGTATTGGAATTAGTGCAATTCAAATTTTAGCTGAAACAAAAAATAAAACTTTTATATGTAATAGCTTAAGCAGAATTAAAGCTTTTATAATGATAACTATAAAAATTGCTTGAGCATCAATATTTTATTTTGTTCTAAATCATTGAGATTATCATATAAATCAACCTGTTATTGCGAATAATAGTCAAAACTTATTAGTATCTTATTCGATAATTTTCAACGCTTGCTCCAATTCAAAATGGTCTGTATTTGATGTTAAATATTGATTATGAATATCTAATCTCAACGGCAAGCCCCAGTTATTAATTGATAAATCTCGATCCCTTAATAATTGAGAGTTTTCAAGCGGTGTTTCATGCATTAATTTATTTTGTAAGTCGTAGCAGCTTTGGTCTATTTGTAAATTGTAAGATAAATTTTGATTATTTTTTGTAGACCAATTTCCTTTCGATTTTTCACTGTTTTTTAAGATTTCATGAAGTTCACCACGTTCTAAAGCTTCTTGAAGTATTCTTTCGTGCACTCTATATATGTGGTTAGCAATTGAACCAGGTCTCTTGAAAAACTTATTGCAACGACAAATGGAACAACTCATTGGTCCATCTTTTGAACGTGATTCATTCCATTTAAATATAGTATCAATTGTAAATAAACCATTTTTGAATTTTCGTATTATACTTCGACATTTTTTGTTCAAGTCGACCAATGCCTTATGTTTTTTCTCAGCAACGTGATTAGTTTGTCGTAGGTTGGCTAATGGCCTCGATTTTTTAGCCAATAACTTATTGCAGGATCTGTAGTATTCTAAACTATAAATTTCACCAGTTAGCTTATTGACTTCGGGATGATTTATTAGTGACATTAACTTTTTGTGAAAATTTTCGTCTCTTTTTATTACGTGATCTTTTTTACTGTTTACTGATCCAATTATTGGAAAATTTTTGTAGTTAATACTTCTTCCTTCATCGAGCTCACAATCTTGACGTTCATTATTCTTTGGACTTAGTTGAGCAAGAATAGTCGTTTGTTCATTGATTAAAGAATCACTATGTTTCATGGTTATAACGGCTTCTCCTTCATTGAAATTCAAATGCTTGTTCAATATTTGTGTTTCTATCTTCTTATTTGCAAAAGTTTTTTCTTCAGACTGATTTAGAATGAAAACGCATTGATGTTCATTGCTTACATTCATAACTTGTGGATTATCATTAAATTTACATTGTGCTGTATAATTATGGTTTCTACTTTCCGTATTGCTCATATTACTGATAGAGAAGAATAATGGCGTAAGATTTTCGCTACAGTACAGATTGATAAAGTCAAGAAGATTGTCGTTTGTGGATTTCGAACCATTATCTGTATTATTGCAAGAAACCTCCTGTAAAAGATAAACTTCTTTTAATCTTACGTATCCTTACTCAAAATTTTGGATAAAAAAGAATTAAAGATTATTTAACATCATATACTATTTGCACCAGTAAAATCATAATAAAGTATAAAGCAGTTCACGCCAAGTGAAGGCAAAAAAATGGCTGGGTTTTTCAATAGATGCGATCAGTAGATACACTATTATAAGCTATGAAAAGTTTGAACTTTGTAAGGATTTATTTCATTTCTTATTTATCGAATTTATGAATTATAATCAATTGCATACTTCGAGCACGAGGGCAATAAAAAAGCTCTACGAACACTTTATTCCTCTCGACTATTCGACTCAGAGTACAAAAAATATGGAAAAGCCATTTGGCATCTGAAATAGAATTAGATTTTTTTCTTTCGGTGTTTGAAGAAATAAAATTGAATTAGAAATTAAGATTTTTGACACTTTTAATAAAGTTGGCGGTCAAAAAACCGCTGAAGTTTGATTAATAAAATTTTCATCATAACACAGAAACTAATCATGTAACTTTGAACCTTCATTCAAAGTCGAAAAATTATCCTACAATAGAAACGAGAAAAAGGAAAATATAGCTTATGTACACGGTAAGAAAATTCCACGAAAATTTACGATGTTGACATCGTAATCGTGGACTAGACTTTCATTGGCGTCAATTTTTAAATGTCTTATTTCAAAATTTACTATAGTCTTTGTTAAAATTACGATATAGGTAATATTCTTTACTATTTAACATCGTAATTTTAACAAAGACAATAGTTAATTTTGAAATAAGACATTTAAAAATTGACACCAATGAAAGTCTAGTCCACGATTACGATTTTATCGTAAATTGTAGAGGAATTTTTTTTCTGTGTATGAAAAATGTAAACAATCGTTTCAAATCATTCGATAGTAATTCAAATAAAAACTGTCACTCTATTCATGATTCGAATTCACACAATCCTAAAAATCAAAATAATTATTAGTTTCAGAGTTTAAATTCCCATCATGATCCCCTGATGTATCCACAAATTGTATCATAAAAAAAAAACAAAAATCCGCAGACCACTAGGCTCGATCCCGGGACCTTTGAACTTGAAGTCTGATCTGTTACTCACAGTGCCAAATCTCACACTTGAGAGATGAGGTTGATTGTATTCACTTACATAAAATTGAAGTTAAGAAAATTAAAGACATCAAATGAATGATTGTTTTCGTATTTGTAATATATTTAATTATATTATTGTTTATATGATAACGAGACCAATATTGGTATACCCACTAATAACAAGGCAATAAATACTTGTTTTGGACAATTATATGAATGAGAAATTGAAAATTTTCAAACGAATAAAAATTTTGTAAGTTGATGTGTCGGTTTTTTATAGCTAAATTCATTATGGAAACTTTCAAAATACCATAACTGTCGCACTATTGATCTTGTTCCCTATTTCCAGAAATTTTAAAAAAGTTTGTATGCCTTATAACATTTATGAATGCGGTAAATTGAAAAATTTCATCGACTTTATAAGATTTATGAATCATTTTAGCATCAGTTTTTTCGAAATATGTTACGTTATATGGGCGTATCTTCACTATTTTACAAAACTTCATGATTCTTAGACCTGCACAGCATGATACTCACTCAGAAATTGCTATCAGATAGAATTTGCTAGAATTCAATTATTAAAAATTTTTAATGATCATTTAAAATCTTATATAAATTTATAAAATTATATAAAAAATTATATCTAAGTTTTTTGACTGAATAGATAAATCTGTAAGATTGTATACAAAATAATGTAATTTACATATTTATATGTAATTAAACTATAAAAATTTATATTATTATAGATAAATTGTGTATACTAGGGTGTTTCAAAAAAAAAAAAAACAAAGCTGTTTTTTTATGGTTTTCAAACATTGAAAGTATAACTAATAATAAAAATTATGGTACCGGAACATGTCGTTCTTGTGTTACACTTGCGCGTGCAGCTCTCAATTTTACTCTGTTAAACGCGCCGAAAGAAGTCAACCTCAAAAAATTAGGTTATTTTTTGGCTCACCCAAATATATATATGGGGCATTCCACGCCAAATCGGACGGTTTTAAGAATTTTAATTTTTAAATTCCGTCATTTTTTTATATTTTTCAGAACTCATCAAAAAACTCATCCTCCTAAATTTTGAAAATTTTTTGATCATTTTTTCAGAAGATATGAAATTTAAAAAAAAACTGCTCTTTTCATGGTTTTTTGCTTATAACTTTTTGAAAAATGGTTTAAATAAAAAAACTCAAAAAACAAAAAAGTTTCATTATTCCATGGACTTTTAGAAAAAAAATACAAATAATTTTTTAGAAAAATTTTGTCGCGTTATTTCTGAGTTTTAAAACTTTGAAGTCGTTTTCTGAAAATCATGCATATTTTGATTTTCCTGAAAATTTGTGATAACAAACTACTATCTATTCCACAACTTTTCAGGTGGTTCCGGTCATGGGACCTCCGTAGCTACTATTTTTTTTCGATTATTGAAAATTGAACAAATTTTTTTTTCACTATAAATTATTTTCCTTATCGATTGTTGACACTGTACACTTGTTTTTCTTACATATGAAAAATTGATTTCGATATTTTTTTGTTCTTAGTAGAGATTTCAAAGCAGTAAGCAAAAGTTAATGCTATTTATGAGCAATTATAATTAGACAATATTATTTATGAGCAATTAGACACACACACACACACACACACACACTCGGACATCATTCTGAAAATAGTCAGAATAGCTTCCTGGGACCTCAAAACGTCCAAATCCGATGAAAACTCGATTTCCGAAAATCGGGGTGAAATCAATAACTTCCCGAATTTTTGAAAATTTACAATTTTCTTAGCGGGAAGTTAAAAAATGTTAAGTTTGAAATTTTATGTCTCGGCAATGGCTTATTGTATAGATCAGGTCAAGACATATGTTTGTAGGAAATTAAATGCTCTAAAAAAAAAAGTATATTATCATTTTTTGATAAATTTATTTGTTCAAAAGTTATTGGAGCTTGAACTCAACTCTATTGTAAATTTCGAGATCTTTTTACTTTTCTGGCGAAACTATCAGACTTATCACAAAATATCATAAAATCTTTTTTGTAGACAATTTTATTTTCTACAAATCAAATTAAGTAAAGTTTTTTGAAATTTCCCATTTTTTTCCAGTTATTTTCATTTTGATGTCAAGCTCTTAAAAAAGAAGTGTTCTGATCGATTTTCATAGCTCTACATCAAAATAAAAATAACTAGAAAACGATGTGAAATTTTAAAAAACTTTACTTAAATTAATTTGTAAGAAATAATATTGTCTACAAAAAAGATTTCGTGATATTTTGTGATAAGACTAATAGTTTCGCCAGAAAAGTTAAAAGATCTCGAAATTTATTCCAAATTTTAGTTCAAGCTCCAATAACTTTTGAACAGATGGATTTATCAAAAAATAACAATAGACTTTTCTGTAGAACATTTAATTCCCTACTAACATATATCTCGACCTTATCTATACACTGAGTCATTGCCGAGATATAACATTTTAAACCTAAAAATTTTTTTTTTCCATGTTAGTTGAATAGGAAATCAAAAATCACAAAGCGCCACCTCTTAATATTAATATTAAGGGCTCAAACTTTACCAGAATTTTTTTTTCATTATCTTTAACAATATTTTCACAGTAACTAAAGAAAAAAAAATAGTTCTTTTTTTTGGCCTACCCTAATATATATTGAGACAATGTGAATTGTCTTCGTCGCTTTCAGCCTTGCGGTTTCCGCTTTTTTCCGTCTCGTTGTCGTCTAATGTCACATGTCATAGTGCCGTGGTCACATGACAACTCGTTACGTTGACGCATGCCGTTAGGAAGAGGTGGGGACAGTCAGGAGGCGAGCCCGATGCCCAAAAATTATCCGTCACCACTTCGATCCTGGATCCGTTAACGTTCAGACGTTATTAATTGTTATACTTGTGAGATTTTGTAGTTTGTAAGCCGCATAATTTTCCGGGCAATTCACTTGCGAAATAGTGTTTTTTTTTTGTATTGTTTATTAGTTATTAATTATAATTAAAATTTAAGCATATAAAATATTATACGTTACCGGCGATATATTCGCGGTAATATTATTAAATTAAATAATAAAATCAGTGTGATAAGGATTCATTCCACGTGGTCACTACTGCCTATCCTGCGTGCCAGCCAGGACCACTATTCTTGTAGTCTGCGTGAACCGTTATTGTAAGTAATTGATTCTATTATAATTGGCAATAAACTTGCACATTCTCCTAATAAATTCCCTATTTTATTCACCACTTTATTCGATTCCTATTTTAAGATACTGGTGAGACCATTTAATACGATAAATTATTATTAATTAAGTTAGAAATAATAAGTAAGTCAGCTGTAAGAAGGTAGTATAAAAATTATCAGCCGTGAGGTAAGTTGATAAACTTTTTTTATATACGGTGCCGAGTTTGAATAAGTGCGGGTCTTCGCTTTGCAAGAACCCCAGCCCACTGCTCTGTCCAGCATAAAAATAAAATTTGTTAGAGGCCAGCCTAAGCCAGGGTTCAACCCGCAAATTCTGGTGGCTGCTGGTGAAAATCGCGAAGAGAATAAGCGATTTGTCTCAATATATATATAAATATATGAGGGTGGTCGTTAAACATTAAATTTTCTCAGGCGCCCCATAAAAAGCTTCTTTTTAGTAAAAAAATACGTGGGGCATTTAGTTTTTTCGTTTCAAGTAAAAAGAACACGTGCTGACGGAAGATCGAAGTTAATTTTTCAATAAAATCGCGGTTTTTTTAAATATCTCATAAAATATGCAGATTAAAGGAAAAAACCATAAAAACAATTTTTTAGGAATTAAATTTTGAACAGAAAAAGTAATGTTCATTTTTTTTTATCAAACGTGTATTTATGAAGATATTTTAAATCAACTTTTCTAGATCTTATCAATTGGGCATTTTAAGGATAACGAATGTTAAAAATAACATTTTTTCATAAATATAGACAACTTCGTAGCTCGTAACATATCAATTATTAATGCTTGTTACAGTTTCTGTATACTTAGAAAAATGTTATTTTCAAAATTTGTAATACTTAAAACGCTCAATTCATCAGATCTGAAAAAAGTTTTTTCAAAATATCTTCATAAATACACATTTTTTAGAAAAAATGAACATGGCTATTTTTGTCAAGAATTTAATTTCCTACAAAATTGTTCCTATGGTTCTTTCCTTTAATCTGCATATTTCATGAGATATTTAAAAAAAAAACCGCGATTGTATCGAAAAATGAACTTAGATCGTCCTTCGGCACGTGTTATTTTTACTTAAAACGAAAAAACTAAATTCCCCACGTATTTTTTTACTAAAAAGAAGTTTTTTATGGGGCGTCTGAGAAAATTTAATTTTTAACGACCACCCTAATATATATATATATATATATATATATATATTGAGGCAAGTCGCTTTTTGGCTTTGCGATTTTTACCAGCAGCCACCAGAATTTGCGGGTTGAACCCTGGCTTAGGCCGGCCTCGAACAAATTTTTATTTACTTGGACAGAGCAGTGGGCTGGGGTTCTTGCAAAGAAAAGACCCGCACTTATACAAACACGGCAACGTATATTAAAAACTTACTAACTAACCTCACGGCTTATTACTTATAAATGATTTTCTTATTCTTGATTGACTTATCAATTCTTACTTAATTAATAATACTTAAAAAATAAATAAAAGTGAGTTTTCAAAATAAAATAAAAATTAAATCAAGAAACATCAAGAGATCATAAAACTATATAACAACAGCAGCAAAATATATACATTAAAATATATTTTCTACGAGCACCATACAATCTTTAGGAAAATCGAGAATTTTTTTTTTTTTTTTCGACGACTGTGCATATCATCATCATCAACATCAACAAGTACTACAACATTACTAGCAACGACGGCAGCGATTACGATCATCGGCGCACCCACAACTTAAGCCTGAATATCAAACTTAGTAGTAAGTCTATTATATTGTTAAATTTTTTTTCTGTCTTTCAATTTTTTTTTTTTTAAATATTTATATAAAATTAATATGACTATCGAATCAATGGAAACCTCTCTTATGGAGACCCAGAACGAAGTAACAGCATTAAAAACTCAAATCCAACAATTAATAGCAGAAATTTGAAGATAAATTTGAAGATAATTGTCAAGTAGCTATTGCACAACAAATAAAAGCACATTTCGAAAAAAGAAAACCCGCCTGCAGGTGCTTCACACTAATTACCTCTAAGCCTTAATTTAACGAATAATTGAATTGCAAATAATGAATTTGATTACAAAGATTTTTTTAAAACTATACCAGATTTTGATGTTGTAAATTACCCAGTAGAATCATTCATGCAAGCTTGTAAAGATGCGAAAGAATATTTAAGAGAAATAAACGAAGACGCGCTCGTCAGAATACTAAAGTCCAAATGTAAAAGTGAACCTTTGACTAGAATTAGTGGGTCAAACGTAAAAACAATAGACGAATTCATCGCATTTCTAAATTTAAATTTTAGATTAAGCAAACAAGTTTCAGTTTGGTTGAAAGAATTTAATAACTTGGAACAAAAATTGAACGAAGGTGTAATTTACTTTTATCATAGAGTAGATAAACATTTACAAGATACGTGTTCAGAAATCGCAGATACAGGTGGTAATAGTAAAGATGAAAAAATAGTTTCAGCTAGTGAAACCGCGGTACAAGCATTCATTTCGGGTTTAGAACCAAAACTTGCACTATTTATACACAATGACGAATTTACGGACCTTGCTACAGCCACTACTGCAGTAATAAAAGCGAAACAAAAATCACAAAAAATGAAAAATATAAATAAACTTTTCAAACCATTTGATAAGAATCCAAATAGAAATCCAAGACCCAAACGACATAATACTATGTAATGGGTCCACTTATTTTATTAATTAAATGTGGTCTTAATAAAACAAGGGCCCACACATGTGTAAAACTTGAAGGTGCCTTACGTACCTGTCCAGCTATGTTCAGTAATCTCAGGACGAGGGTAACCCCGTACTGGACCACGCAGTATTAAAATTAGAGAGAGAGATCTTATACTTAACTTATCAGGAAGGTTGTTATTAATTCATGAAGTATAAATTTAATATTGACAAATGAAACTATGGCATTTATTTAACGAAGTCGCTTTACAAATAAAATATGAATGAAACCATGAACAATAATTATAAATGACTGATGAAACTGACCCGACTTGACTTTACAGAATATTACTGACTCGACTAAATTTAAAACAATGGACTCGACTAATTAATTACATAAACGACTCGACAATTATAAAATATTATTTTACAAATAAAATAGTTAACCCGACAATAAATAAACGACTCGACTCACTTACTCCAACAATTCCAATCCAAACCAGTCCTTCTTTCCACCGAACCTTTTCCTCCATGACCAAAGCCATAACCAGTCCTTCCAAGTCCACCAATCCATTCCAATCCTTTCCAAATCCACCAGGTTCAATCCACAATAATTATTAATATAATAAATTAATTAAATTAAACTTAAATAACTTAAGTAAAATAAGCTTCTACGAGTCGTGGGCTTATATGCTCTCGGCCCATTTTAAGTACGACTGTCAGCACGTGTATTAGTAGTAGTAGATGGTAGTCGAAAACCGAGATGGTAGTGGTAGAGCACGTCCGTCCACGGCGGTTGCTGCGAGCCAAGAGAGCGAAAGCTCGTCGTCTTTGGGCCTCGTACCTCTCCACTCAGGTTGACCAACCCCTAAAACCAAATGTCGGAACTCGACCGTAGCGACCCCGGCGCGTCAGTGACTGTATTTTCTCAAATGTTGACAGTTGTTAAAGAAGGAGGCCGGTTCTTTTGGCGCGAGTCGAAATTCGAATTTAAACGCAAGGTGGGAGCATTTCACCCCGTTACAACTATTAACCAAAATAATTATCAAATTCAAAATTTAAATCCATATCAACAGTTTGATAAAAATTATAACAAAAACGGTCGTGAAATATCGGAACTAACCCAAATAAGTTTTGTAATTTTTGTAAACGAGATAATCACAATATTGATGAATGTAGTCTTAATTTATAAAAATAAAACTGAATCAAGACCAAACCCAAATAGAAATATTTTCAAGTGCAGCTATTGTAATATGAACGGCCAATCAGTAAATAACTGTCGTAGAAAAATTTATTACAAAGAAAAACGCGACGAATTAAATTCAAAACCGAGTACAAGTACGGGAAATGACCAAGCGTTCCCTCGAGTTGGCACTCCGATAGGAAACGTAATAGCTCAATGCCAAAATTAAAAAAAAAAAAAAACTAAGAATACCAACCGAAACTTATTCCGTGGGTGCCATGTCAATTGATTATAAACCTACGTCGATTATGCTTAGATCTAAAGATATAATATCTAGTTATTGATAAATTTTAGTAGACACCGGATTGTAATTTAAATTCAATAAAATAGGGAGAAGAAAAATATAAAAAATTAATTGATGAATCTTATTATTACAAATTAAATGGTGTCTCTGAAGTTATCACTTTGGGTAGAATAAAGATAGAAATTTTTAATACAGATACTTATTTGCATGTAATACCTGACGAATTTCCTTGAGATTATACGGGCATACTCGGCATTGAATTTTTACGAGAACACGGCGGAATAATAAATTTAGTGGACAATATGGTAACATTTAAACACTTAAATAAAAAATAATCTACAAATATCATTGACAAAGGGAGAATATTTCGTTTTGAAAGCTCGTACAAAAACAGCAATGTTTGTTCGAGTAAAAAGTAAACTAGAAGAGGGATATACACCCCGTATTGAATTTCAGAACGGTATTTACGCAGGCGAAGTTTTAGTAAGTAATGATTACGGTATCCGTCATTTGTACGCAACTAATACTCTCGAGGAAGATGTTCAAGTAAAAGTACCCGTCATTCCTCTGTACTCTTTCAAGACAAACGAAGACGAGGATACTAGCTTGACGCATGACGACACAGACAACCACGATAAAAATACTAGGGCCTGGGAAAATCGTGTTGATAAGGTGTTAGAAATTTTTCGTTTGAAACATTTAAATAAGAAAGAGCGTAAAGCAATAATCTCTCTTGTAGAGAAATCCACTGACCTATTCCACATTCAGGGAGAACCACTGCGCGCTACAGAGACAGTGACCCATACTATACCTACTACCGATGACGTTCCTGTAAATACTCGACAATACAGACACCCTCCCGCACAGAAAGACAAAATAGAAAAACAGATTACGGAACTACTGTTAATGGACATGATCGAACCTTCGACCTCTCCGTATAATTCTCGTTACGGATAGTACCCAAAAAGGCTGACTCTAAAAGCAAAAAAAGATGGCGCTTGGTAATTGATTATCGCAAATTAAATGATAAAACTTTCAAAGATGCATATCCACTACCGTTGATAAATGGTATTCTTGATCAATTAGGTGGTGCGATTTATTTTTCAGTATTTGATTTAAAATACGGTTTTTATCAATTGAAAGTAGATTCTAAAGATAAACACAAGACAGCATTTACAACTCCTCATGGTCATTATCAATTTAAATAGAATGAACAAAATTTTTAACAAACAGTACAGATAAATTCACTCAATGGCCAAAATTTTGACCAACTTAAACAAGTAAACTCATCTGATAACGCATTAGCTTCCCGACGGAATTGGACACAATTAAATTCAGACGGAAACAAAAACATTTCTAATCACGACAAAATCATTATAGAAAATGACAACCCATCTCAAGACGAAATAGATTCCGAAGATAACGTATCTATAATTTCAAACTCCTCAAATGACTATAGTAACGAAAACGTACAAGAGACAAGAGATAACTTAGAAATGCAGAAAAATTGTTATTTATATTTTATTAACGCGGACGGTACTGTACCATGCGAGATAAGAAAACAATTATTAGAGTCAAGATATTTGAAATTAAGCCATTTAATGATTATAAAACAAGTCAGGTAATTAAAATGGGAACATCCAAAAAAAAAAGTACCTACACTAGTGACTCAAAGTGATAGTCAAGATACACCTTCTGTTGCGTAATTATCAAATGTTCACGCCAGAACATTTGGTAACTCTGCGCTCTCTACTTTTTGGAATTCCAACTCTGTAGCCAACTACATGGCAACTACCATTATTCTGTTTCACTTGTTGATTTGAACCACGTGTCATTAAACAGCACAGTAAGCATTTGTGAGATCCATTCACATAAAATCGAATTAATTAACGTCAAGAGATCAATTACCGTAATTGCTACTCGCTGACTCATCAGATATTTTTAACTATTCATTATTTGTCAATTTTCTCTTTACTTTTCTTATAGACTATGTGATCATTTGTTGACCGCCTTCTTACCTCGCCATGCCGGCTATCTATATATATATATATATATATATATATTAGGGTGCGTCAAAAAAAATGATTTTTTTTTTTAGGTCTCATAGTCTCAAAAGCTTCTTTCGGACCTAAAAAAAATCCTCCTAAAAAATCAGTTCGATATCTCGAAAATTGAGATGGCGGTTTACAAGTTTATTTTCCCAATTAAAATACATGTAAAAAATTTTTTTTCAATTTTGAGTATAATACTCTTATAAAAAATTAAAATCCCAACAAAAATGTGCTGAATAGTCATGCTCGTAACTACAATATAAAAAAAGTTACAAGCCCCCAAAGTTCAAAAAAAAAAATCTGGGCGTCGGTTGGCCATGCGGGCCAGCCCCAAAACTTCTCGCTGTTTTCGAACTTAAGGAGTTATGCTTTATGCTAAAATTTGTAAATTTAAGAATCGAAAATCATTAATCAAAAAGCGGTTTTTAAAATTTAATTCCCGACTCTGTTCAATAAAATATGTGTATTGAGGCAGAAATCAATGTCAGGAATCAAAATCAAGATTTGAATAAGTTTTGACTCATTTCAGAAACAATAAAATATGTGCAAAAAATATTAAAAACTGTTTTTTTTCGATTGTTTTGTTGATAAAATGATTTAAAGTAAAAAACAAGTTAGATGAGATTATATGATGATCGAAAGAAACCATAAACAGGAAGAGTTAGTATGGATTCAGACTTATTTTAGTATATTATGTTATGATTAATTCGGAAAAAATAACATAAATTAGTATTTTTTTAACTTTTCGACGCCGATATCTTTTGAACTAATTAACCGATTTTGACGTGTGAGGTAACAATTAGCGCGTTTCATTGGATTCTAGAGCTGGTGGAAATTTGAAATCGATCGGTTTAGCCGTTTCGAAGATATTTGGAAAAAGCCATTTTGGACCATTTCTTTCTCCCGCAATATCTCTCGAACAAATAAACCGATTTTCATGGTTAAGGCGGCAATCGACGTATTTTATGAAGATTTAGAGCTGATCGAATTCTGGAATTGTTTAGATGAGTTATTTCAAACATATTCGCAAATAACTGTTTTTTACCATTTCTTTCTCCCACGATATCTCTCGAACAAATTAACCGATTGAGATGACTAAGGCGGCAATCGACGCGTCTTATTGAATTCTAGAGCTGATTAGATTTTGAATTCGATCGTTCTACTCGTTTCTGAGATATCAATAAAAAACTTAAAAAAAAATATATTTTTTTCCGTAATTCGCAAATATCTTCGAGTCTATTCAATCGAAGGTTCTGAAATTTTCAAGAATGTTGACGGCCAACAAGCTCTTTCGATTGCCGCCTTAACCATCCAAATCGATTCATTAGTTAAAAAGTTACAAAGAGTTTACATACATACACACACAAACACACACACACACACACACATACACACACACACACACACACACACACACACATACATACACACACTCGGACATCATTCTGAAAATAGCCAGAATAGCTTCCTAGGACCTCAAAACGTGACATCTGATGAAAACTTAATTTTCGAAAATCGGGGTGAAAACAATAACTTCCCGAAATTTTTGAAAATTTACAATTTTCTCAGCGGAAAGTTAAAAACGTCTCTGGACGATCTGACAGATATTTGTTTCAAAAACAATAAATGTCTATCAACAGTATCCCCATTTTTTCGAATTTTTGAATCCAATCTGGACTGAAAAATCCATTTGTTTATAACATTTGTTAACAAAAAAAAAAAACGTCTCCGGAGGATACGATAGAAATTTGTTTCAGAAAAAATGCAGTCGACTGGTGGTATCCCCATTTTTTCAATTTTTTTTTCTCTCATTTTAAGTGTAAAAACCTTCACGTTAAGCACACGGTGGGTTTGTGAAAATTTCACTTTCAGTTTACCCTTGTTTCACACTAATCGACTGACACTCGTTTTAAACTCTATTACCATTGAATTTCCACTGTATATTCTAGGGATTCAAGCGCCACCTTACAAACTCGGCGTATCAACGGAGTTTCGACAGTGTTTTTCGGTAAAAAGCGGTGTTTTGTCTGTTATGATGACACGAGGCTTCAACTGTGTTTTCTCGGAGTTTTTACGACGTTTTGTCTGCGTTTTCTAGCGTATTTTTGATATTTTTAAATTTTGGTGTGATTAGTATGTAAAATAGTTATTTTCACGTTAAAGGAGAACGTGCACTAAAAAAAACCGTATAATATGGTGTAATTTAAGCGTAAAATTCAAATTCCCACTGAAACAGCCGCCATGTAAAATAAGTGTAGTTTTGGTGTACTCTTTCTTTCATCGAAGCTCCGGTGGGAATAGCGTATAAAAATCTTGTAATACGATGTAATTTAAGCGCCCGAGTAAAAAAAAAATTACATATAATTTTATATTATTCTATATAATTATTTATGATTTATATAAAATTATATATGATTCATATCGATTTATACATAATTATACAGAATTATATATAACCATACAGAATTATATATAATTATATATAATGCCACAAAAAAAAATTCAGCCTATTTTTTTGTTGAAAAAAAAAGTCGCCTCAAAATGGCACACCCTAATAATTATATATGATTTTATATAATTGCCTATAATTATATATGATTTTATATAATTGCCTATAATTATATATAATGCCACTAAAAAAATCACATGGTTATATATAACCTTACATAATTATATATGGTTATATGCAACCTTACATAATAATATATGGTTATATATAATCTTACATAATTATATATGGTTATATATAATTAACAAGCAATCTCCAGATTCTATAATAAATACCTGTGTTTTACTACAACTTGAATTTTAAATAACTCGTCCTTTTACTATGTTCTGCTTTCAATTGTTCGATTAAAAAATACAATTCATTTTCATTTTTAACGAAAAACTTTCTTAAAAAAAATATCTGTCATACTAAGAAATAAAAACACTTCAAGCAATTAAAAATTTTACTATTTAAGCATAAAAATATGTCGATTTGAAAAAAAAAATTTTGACTTAAGATAAAAATATCAAGATAATCATTTACTTGGTGAAGATAATCAGATAATTGTAAAATGTATTTGTAATCAATACTAAAACTTGGAATTATTTTATAATATAAAAATTAGGGTGTGCCGAAAAACAAAATTTCTTTTTTTTGGGCACCACCAGAAATTGATGACATATGTCAAAATAAAAATTCTGTCAGAAGGTTGACTCTTAAATTCAAGCTTTAGAGGTAGCCCATCGAATTATTCGATTTCCGATTTCAATAACATAGGAAAAATTTTTTCTCGCCTCCGGGCGGAAAGCGTCAACTTTCGTCCCACTGTGCAAAATGAAGTTGCTGCTTTCCGCCTCCGTCGACGAGAAAAATAGTATACACTCCTTGGGAAGTAAATAAGAAAGCCTCAGATCACATGTAATTGTTGGCCGAGGCGTCGCCTCGGCCAACAATTACATGTGATCTGAGACATTCCTTACTTTACTTCCCTAGGTGTGTAATATACTATTTTTACAGTTTCAAATTTTATCACTCACCAGGGAATTAAAATCGATCAGAAATCTATTTTTTTTAAGAGCTTGACATTGAAACGAAAATAACTTGTTAACAATGCGGAATTTCGAAAAACTTTATTCGTAATAATTTGTAAGAAATAAAATTATCTACAAAAAAGTTTCTTCGACATTTTTTGATAAGACTGATACTTTCGCCGAAAAAGTAAAAAAATCTCAAAATTTACTATAAACTTGACTTGAAGCTTAAATAACTTTTGAACAGTAGGATCTATTAAAAAATGATAGAAGACTTTTTTTGTAGAGCGCTCAATTTCCTACAAAAACATTTATTGTGCATAAAAATCCGTTGATTGGTTTGTAATCGAGAAAATTAAGAAAAAAAAAATTTTTTTCCTATGATATTTAAACGGAAAATAGAAAAATGGATCGAGGTAAACCTTAATATCATTATTAAAAGCTCTGATTGGTAGCAAAATTTTAATTTTTGGTTATACTTTTAATTTTTGGATGCCATAAAAAAAAAAAAATTGTTTTTTTTTTTTTTTAATCACCTTAGTATACATGTAGGAGAGGGAAGTACCGGTGCTTTAAGCAGCAGCGGAAGTTGTTCGATGCTCGCCACGAGATCGCGCCCACCAGTTGTAGTGTCCTTGGTAAGAAACTTATTTCAGAACTGTCAAATTCCAAACTTGGGACTATTCTGGCCCGGGTACTCCTCCGTTATTTGACAGTGTTAAGTACCTTTTTTGATGGTAATATAGTATATCCTATATTACATAATGACAAAAATATTTATTATCTATATAAATGTTTCCATGAATAATTATTCTTAGAAATTAAACTTGGACTTACAAAAAAAAAATTATTTTGATAAGAAGTATAGTCTCTACTATATGAACAAAAATTTACAATTTATTTAATACATTGTATAGAATGGTAATTTAAGCGTACAATTTAAATTTCCACTGAATCAGCCGTGGTGTAAAATAAGTGTAGTTTTAGCGTACTCCTTTTTCTATTGAAACTCCGGTGGGAATAACACGTGAAAATCGTGTAACCCGGAGGAGTACGGTGTAATTTGAGTGTATGTTGTGTAGAATTTTTTCACATTTACACGGTGGGATTTCAGGGGATTCAGTGGAATCGGATCTGCCAGGGGTTACTTGGATCTTGATGTAATTTGTATCTTTTGTATCTAATAATAGCTGTTAGTTGTCTATCTCTAAATTCTTGTTCATCACTATCATATTTGTTATTAAGATCATTGTCAATTTCATCATCATTTCTTGTAATTTTTTTTTTTTTTTTTTTGTATAATTTGCGATAAAATCAGCTAAACAAATGTTCTCATATTTTTTTTCTCGTGTTGTGTATTTTTCAAAAGCATCATCAGCAAAAATTTCAGTAGATTCTGGTTGTAGTGGATTCAATTGTTTCAATGCAGCTTTCGATTTTAATATTCGAACACGTTCCGCAATGGGATTTGTATTGATAAAGATACATTTTCGACTTTTTTTACATAAAGGAAGTGACAAAACATGATAAGCAGCTTCATGAGCTGACATTAAATTGCAATTTAAAAATACATTTGTGATTTTCCTTAATTTTTCTCTTGGATCCAGATAACCATGAGCACAATCATCACTAGCTTCTCTTAAAACTTTTGCTAATCCACTAAAAGGTTTCGAAACGTAATTAGTGACATATGACATTAAAGCGTATTGATCAAGTATAAATTGAAGATCAATATTTGCTTCTCATAAATGAAGTATATCTCGGTTATAACTGTTAATGCCAACTTCTCAACTAGATCGTTGTAAGAATACTTGTGGTCTTTTTAGAGTACTTCGGATAGCTAAGATGTATTCTGTTTTAGTTATGTTTAATTTAGTTAAAATTTCTTCAAATGTCATAGTGATATGTTGTTTTATATAACAAGTATTCATAAGAGTTTTTATTTCATTATATAATTTAGGTGCTTCTTCATTTTCTTCAAGTGGTTCTAAAATCATAGTTTCTTTCATAACTGGGTATGGAATATTAAATCGACATACTTTATTTTTTTTATTTTTGTAACATGTGTTTGTATGGCTGTGACGTTGTAAATTAATATATGGGTCATTTGGGTCATATTTACACGTCATAAATTTGTTCATAATATCAATTGTTTCTTGTTTTGTTCTTTCATTTTTATTATCATATTCAGGAACTAATTTCTTGACCCATATGAGAATGTGAGCATGCGGACTTCCACATAATTGAAATTCAATTTTTATGAAATAATCTACAATTGTAAATTTATAAAAAATACTGTTTTCTTTGGTTAATAATAAAATAAATTTGTCTAATTTATGATGAAAGTATTCAGTACACATAACAGGATCATTTTTTATTAAATTCCTTTTTATATTGTAATCCAATTCATAAGCTTCTTTAAGAGATATTTTTTGTTTTGGATCGCTAAATTTCATCAAACATTGAAGTAATTCAGGCCATTGAGATTCGACTGCTGATAATGTAAGAAAAAATGTTGGTTTTCCTAATTGTCTTATCATTGCACATAGTTCATTTTTATGATGTTCCCAATATGATGGCGAAGGTCTTATTGTTTTCAATAATTTGTATTCTTGATCTACTTTAATAAGATTATCAAGGAATTCATCATTCATGATGTAGTTCGCTGTTATGCCTTGTGTTTGTTTAGTTTTTCGAAAGCATATATTTATGTTTGCTAAGCACATTAATTCTTTTTTTTTTGCTATAAATAATATTCTTTGTGGTATACATGATCTTCGATCATGTCGTGTTGCTTCTGATTTGGCACGAATAGTATAACTCATATTGTTTAGAATATTGAAAGAATGGCCTGAAAAAATTTTAGGAAAACACAGCTCATCTAAATCTTCAAATTTATGCCATGGTATTGGATTTTTATTTCGACCTGGATCAATTACTTGTACATAATTTTGTATTTGATTTGTTGCTTCTGAATTTCTATCCATTAGCAATACTTCATCATTATTAATTTGACTAAAATCGAATTCTACTTTACAATCTTTTTCAGTCACGTTATTTTCATAGTTACTGAGATTGTCTTTAAATGAGAGTTTGTTTATATTTTTATTGTTGCTATTATTATTGTTATTGTTTGCGTTGTTATTTTCACTATTTACAGTCAATAGTTCTTCATCTTTATCAGTATATTCAACTATAAATTCAATTATTTCATCGGCATGATTTTCATAACGTTTGAAAAATTTTTCATCAATTTTTACATTATGTTTTAAATATAAAGGAGTGTTTATTAAATAATTTAATGCTTAGCATATTACTGTTGGTCGAATAGATTCATACGTGTAATGGCTTTTATGAGTAATATGTCTTTTTAATTTTACTTGAATTGTATGCATTTCATTAAATTTTCTGGGCAAAATGTCAAGTACTTCATTGACGTCTATTGGAATAGTTACAATACTACCTTTTAACCCTAGCTGTGAGTTAAAAGCGTATGGTTTGAGAGCTCGTATTTGCATAAAATTAATAATTGGAGCAACCATTCTTTCTTCTAGATCTGTAAGTATTTTTAAGCATGGTGGAATTAGTTGAAATTTCATTCCATTACTTGTCGATAACTTAGGAATTTTTTCATTTTTATAGATTGTATTTTTACATGTATTACATATAAATTCAGAATTATAATTATATACACTCATGCCATAAATTAAAGGAACAGAAAAATTTTAGAAATTTTTTAGTGATTTTTGAAAGGCTGTAACTTTGTGAAAAATAATCGTGTCGAAAAACAAAAAAAAGCATTTTGTAGCTTGAAATCTCTAGTTTCAACTCATTTTCATCAATTTTTTTTAGACCTCCAGCCATTGCGCAAACATGAGAAATACCGCGAGAAAAAAATTTTCTAAATTTTTCCTTCTCTTTGAGAGAGTCCACGGGCTGCGAAAAAAATCGTTTAGCTAAACCAATGCATAGGTCGGATAACAAATTTAATCAGCTTTTATTTCCATTTTTTTGGAGATTCGTACGATAACTTGTTGCTGAGATATCAGCCTTCAAACGGAAAATGATCCTTTTGGGTTTGATCGTCGATATTTCAGGTACTAATGAGCGCACAGTGAATTTGAGGGTGGCGTTGAAAACTTGAATAAATTTCCTACAAGACCCTCTCATCAATTTTTATGAAAAAAATTTTTTTTTATCCTTAACATCCCTATGAAGTGAGTACAAAAAAGTGACTTTTTTTGGCTAAACAGTAAATCAACCGCTACTTTGTAAATATTGTTAAAAAAGATAATGTTTCCAGGAAATTTTTAAGCTCAATGTACCTCCAATAACCCTATAAATTTTTTAATTGATCCATCGAGCCGTTTTTCGGGGTGGATTGATCAAAATTTTCCAAAACAATTAAAGGAACAAGTTTTGTTCCTTTAATTTTGTTATGACTATCGAAATGAAAATAATTATCATTTTTTCATTGTTTTTGTCAATTTGGTACTCATTAGCGGTTGAAATTGAGAAAAAAAAAAAAATTTTTTGTTGAATTTTTTTTTTGAATTTTTTTTTTTGAATTTTTTTTTTTTGAATTTTTTTTTTTGAATTTTTTTTTTTTGAACTTTTTTTTTTTGAATTTTATTTTTTGAAATTTTTTTTCTGAATTTTTTTTAAATTTTCTTAAAATTTTTTTCTGAATTTTTTTTTTTTTGTGTTTAGAAATGTTTAAAACATTTTAATGCTGTGAAATGCCCGGGTGTGTGTCTGTCCGTGTGTGTGTATTTGTGCGTGGGTGTGTCTATGTGTTCTAATATCGTGTGTTGCCTCCTCTACTTCTAATAACTGCACGCAACCGATTTCGCATACTAATGCAACGACGAATTGCCAATTGCGAAATCGTTTGCCAGATTCGCTGCAATGCACGTTCTAATGCAGCTAAATTCGGCAAATTCGGATATTCCCGGCGCAATCGACGCCCCATTATATCCCACACATGCTCAATAGGATTGAGATCGGGACTCATTGGTGGATGTCGTAGCAACGTTATGTCATGTCTCTCAAAAAATCGTCTAGTCACGTTGGCTGTGTGAGGGCGAGCATTATCTTGCATAAAGATGAATCTCCTCACAGCTTGTCGTCGAGGCAAGACAACTGGCCTCAAAATTTGGTCAATGTAGCGTCTGGCGTTGAGGGATTGACGAACGATTACTAGAGGAGTTCGCCACGACCATGAAATCCCAGCCCAAACCATCACCGACCCTCTATTGAAGGCAGCAACAGGGCGAGTGAAGTTTTGTAAAAAACGTTCAGCTTGGCGACGCCAAACTCGGGGCCTTCTGTCGTCACCGTACAGGCAAAACCGAGACTCATCAGAGAACAAAACATTGGTCCATTGCCTCCAGTTCCACCCAAAATGTTCGCGAGCATACGCTAGACGAGCTCGGCGATGTCTGACCGTCAGCATTGGTACCCGAACCGGATTTCTGCCTCGCAACCCAAACTCACGAAGACGATTGGTCACTGTTTGGCGTGAAATGTTTCGAGGTTGTCGTCGTCGTCGTTGTTGTTGTCGTTGTTGTTGTCGCTGTCGTTGTTGTTGCTGTTGCTGTCGACGGTTTGGAACATCCTGAGCAATGACTCTCGCATAAACAAAAAGTTCTTGCCGAGCACGTCGAACTATTGCTCGATCATCGCGAGGAGTCGTTTCACGTCGACGACCTTGTCCTGGCCGTCGCCCGTATCCAGCTGTCTCTTGATATCGCGTATAGGCACGAGACACGACCGATGCGCTAACGCCTAACATGCCACCGACATCCCGATACCTGTAACCCTCTTCAACGAGAGTTACTAGCCGAGCGACTTCTGGCTCAGATAAATGCCGCCTACGCATGATCAAAAATTTAAAAAAAAATAAAGTTTGCAAAATTTTTAACAACTTTTTTTTTTAAATTTATCAAAATTAAAAAAATAAAGATTAGTTTTGAAAAAAACTGTTTTTTTTTTTTTTTAGAGTACAAATAAACTTCGCTGAGAGTATCAATAATTAATCGCATAAATTTTCGTAGGTTGAGTACATGAATATCGGTTAGGGGTATCAACTTTAATTTAATGCAATTAATTTGGGATAAGGAAAATTGTGGTACGCCTATGCCGAATCATGTCAAAATTCAGTGAGCATTATTTCCTGAGATGTTTAAAACATTTTAAAACACAAAAAAAAAAAAAAATTAAAAAAAAAAAAAATTAAAAAAAAAAATTCAAAAGAAAAATTCAAAAAAAAATTTTTTTTTTTTTCTTCATTTCAACCGCTAATGAGTACCAAATTGACAAAAACTATGAAAAAATGATAATTATTTTCATTTCGATAGTCATAACAAAATTAAAGGAACAAAACTTGTTCCTTTAATTGTTTTGGAAAATTTTGATCAATCCACCCCGAAAAACGGCTCGATGGATCAATTAAAAAATTTATAGGGTTATTGGAGGTACATTGAGCTTAAAAATTTCCTGGAAACATTATCTTTTTTAACAATATTTACAAAGTAGCGGTTGATTTACTGTTTAGCCAAAAAAAGTCACTTTTGTGTACTCACTTCATAGGGATGTTAAGGATAAAAAAAAATTTTTTTCATAAAAATTGATGAGAGGGTCTTGTAGGAAATTTATTCAAGTTTTCAACGCCACCCTCAAATTCACTGTGCGCTCATTAGTACCTGAAATATCGACGATCAAACCCAAAAGGATCATTTTCCGTTTGAAGGCTGATATCTCAGCGACAAGTTATCGTACGAATCTCCAAAAAAATGGAAATAAAAGCTGATTAAATTTGTTATCCGACCTATGCATTGGTTTAGCTAAACGATTTTTTTCGCAGCCCGTGGACTCTCTCAAAGAGAAGGAAAAATTTAGAAAATTTTTTTCTCGCGGTATTTCTCATGTTTGCGCAATGGCTGGAGGTCTAAAAAAAATTGATGAAAATGAGTTGAAACTAGAGATTTCAAGCTACAAAATGCTTTTTTTTGTTTTTCGACACGATTATTTTTCACAAAGTTACAGCCTTTCAAAAATCACTAAAAAATTTCTAAAATTTTTCTGTTCCTTTAATTTATGGCATGAGTGTATTTGATTAAGTAAACTTTTTTTAATTTTTTTGTTAGTTAATTTTACTACAGATCGTCTTAATAATAGTCTTTCGCAGCAACAACATATAAATGAAGGTGTTTCACTGCGAGCTTCAATAAAATTTAATTTTAATTTTATCAATTGATTAGCAGTATCAGCTCTTATTACATTGTTATATATATATTCTCTGTATCGTAAAAATTCCGATTGTGAAATTTGTCTTTTTTGTTCTGTATTTCTTTTTTGTGTTTTTTGTTTATAGTGTTTATTTTGACGAGCTGTTTTATTCCATTTGTACTTTTTTTTATTTTCATTTAAATTATACCTTCTATTATTTCTTAAATTTTGTTTTCTTTTTTTGTTGTTCGCTTTTTCATTAGTTTGATAGTCTATTAACATTCGTAATTGTCTTTCTTGTTTTAAAATATTGATTGAAAAGAATTAAAAATGATGAAATTCGAATTCTTTTTAATAATTTCGATTCTTTTGTTTGTATATATAGAAATACAGTTCGCATAGAGTGACCGCTTTTCAATTCTTTTCAATCAGCATTTTTACCCAGGGTTATTCTTATAGCATTTTGTTTTAAATCTTCAATTTTAAAATCGTTTTTTCTACATAAGTTCCGTATTGCTATTAAATTTTTTTTTCAATTCAGCATTTTGAGAAGTCATTATTTTTCGTAATAATCGTATTTTTCTTTCATTTTGTTCAATTTCTATATAAGTAAATCTATACTGTTTTCGTAAAAATGTAATTCTTTCATTATTATTTAATCTTTCATGGTCTCTATAACTTTTATTACTTCTTAATATTCTATTTCTATTTTCGTTTTATATATTTTCACTAATTTTGTATCTTTTGTTTCCTCGTAAAATTTTATTTCTTTCGATATTTTTAATATTTTCATTTATTTCGAAATTAATTTTTTTTCGTCAAGTCGTTAATCTTTTAATATTTTTTAATTTGTCTTTTTGCCTGTATTTCTTTTTGTTTTGTAAATGTGTATTGTTTTGTTTGTTATATTCATTTTCTAATTTTTTATAATTATTATTTAATTATAAGTTTCGCATTAAACCTTTTTGTTGATTCCTTGTTGCTATTTTTTTGATATTATATATTTCATTACTTGTCATATTTATTATATCATTTTGAATATGAAAAAGTTTGTCTTCATATAAATATTTTTTTTGTTTACTGATTGTTTTTTCGGATTGCTTTTTCAATTTCATTTTATTAGTTTTTAAAATAATTTTATTTGTTATTGAATAAATATACTAAGTGTTGTAAAACGATGTTACATAAAGTATTTATTGTTTTAAGATTTATAATTGCAAATTAATTGATTATTTTGTTAAATTTTTTATTAATTGTAAATATTAATTGTAAATAAATTAATATTATCGATGAATATGTATTTTTGTCAATCAATTTGATAATAATCATAAATAAGTTTTGTAAAACTTACCTAGTAGATGATAATACTGTTGTGATAGCAATAATCATTCACAAGAAAATTATTGACAAAAATTTTTAAATTTAAAAATAAATATTTATTCAGAGAATATTATTAAATTTTTTAGAAGTAATTAATTGTAGAAAAAAACTTCTAAGTTAATTTTATATTATAAAATAAATTTTATTTTACTTTATATCAATTATGACTAGTCTAAGCTATTATATCACTGATTAAAGTGAGTTGTATAGACGGAAGGTTTATAAACTATGGGTTTAATTCAAGTATGCAAGTTTTAGCGCCCCTGGTGGACATAATTGTAACGATATATTTAAACATCTATCTACCTTATCCCTAATAGTCAGAGTTTTTAATCAGAAAGTTGGTGTACATGAGTTGCGACTAATTTGACGACAAGTTGTCGACAACTTTCAGCTTGTGTAACTGTTGATTACAAGTTGTATATAAGTCGCTCAGAAACTTAACGACAGGTTGAGGTAGTAAATTGTCGACAAGTTTTTCGGAAAGTTGCTGTCAACTTTTGGAAGCGTCAACTTTTGCAGTCAACTTGGCGATAGGTTGCCACCAACTTGGCTATTAGGGAACCCTTGCGGTTTTAGCGCAACGGTGACCTCACAGTAAAAACACCGTAAAAACACCGTGGAACGACCGTGAAAACGTGGTTGTAATGCAGTGGAATCACGGTATTTTTTGTGCAGTCACGCTACTGTATTCCGACTGCGTTTCCATTGCATTTAAAAAGTGTTTTCACGGTGTTTCGACCGTGAGGTTACAGTAATCTCACGGTGGTTTTACAGTAGTTCCACAGTGGTTTTCAGCGATCTCCACGGTAAGTTTACAATGGCTTTCTGATGGCTTGACAGCTTTTTAACCGTGAATTCACCGTATTTTCACGGTGAGTTTACAATGGCTTTCCGATGGCTTTACAGTTTTTTAACCGTAAATTTACTGTATTTTCACAGTGAGTTCATCGTTCCATGGTTTGTCCATAAATTTTATAGCGAAAAAAAAAAAAAAAAAAAAATTAACGCCGACTCGGAGGATCGATCCCAGCGCCTTCGCATTCAAAGTCCGATCTGCTATCCACTGTGCCAAATCACACACTTGAAAGTACAGATTGATTATATTTATATAAACACAAATGAACTTTAGGAAATTGAAGATATTTAATAAATGATTGATTTTCTGATTTGAATTACATTCAATTATATAATTGTTTATAGGGAAACGAGATCAATAGCGGTATACCCACTAGTAGCGGGGCAATAAATACATTTTTTTGGTAAATTATGTAAATGACAAGTTGAAATTTTTCAAACTTAACCATACAATATTTTAAATTTAATATCGCAGTTTTTTATAATTAAATTCATTATTGAAACATCCAAATGTTCTTAACTATCTCACTAATGGTCTTGTTAGCTTATTTTCAAAAATTTTAAGAAAGTTTGCGTACTTTATAACATTTATGAATGCGGTAAATTGAAAAATTTCATAGACTTTATAAGATTTATGAATCATTGTAAGATCATTTTTTTCGAGTAGTTAAATTATTTAGTCGTATCTAAAGTATATTACAAAATATAATGATTCACATACCTGCACAGCATATTTACTCAGAAATCGCTATTAAATAGAATTTGATAGAACTCAATTATATAAAATTTTACATTATAGAATAAAAACAAAATTTACTTTGGGACTAGAAGAATTTTTTGACGCAAAAACATTTTGTTTTCGCCTAAAAAAATTTTTTCTTGAATTAAGAAAATTCTTTTTCACCCCAAGAAAATTTTTGTTTTCAATTCATTATGCAAAAATTTTTTTAGGGAAAGTCAAAATTTTCTTGGGTTGAGTGCAACTTTTTGTCGCCAAGAAACTCCTTTTTTCTGTGTACTTATACTGATAAGATAACTTAAAATGATTAGCTTTGTTCATTTTCATAATTTAACAATACACCTTAGAAAAGATAATTATCAAAAATACTGAGAAAATAAGAAAATATGATTGACAGAGATTTGGAAACTATAAGAAAAAAATATATCAATGGTGAAGACACCATGAAATCATTGTGAAAACAACGAGGAAATACAGAACTACCACAGTGAAAACGCTGAAAAATCGACGCAAAAATACTGTGAAGCCACCGTGGGACCACCATGAGCTCACCGTGGAAATTACTGCAAACCACTGTGAAGCCACCATGAAAACACTGGAAATTCACCGTCAGAACACTGTGAACTCGCTTTCGAAACACCCTTAAACCACCGTAAAAACACAGTAGGGACACGGTTGGTACATAGTAGCGTGACTGCACAGAAACCACCGTAAATTCACCGTCGAATCTCCGCCGCTTTACTGTCAGAACACGGAAGGCGTGTTTTCACGGTAAAAACACCTTGATTCGACCGTGTTTACACCGTCGTGGTGAAACCGCTAGGGAATAGCTATTTTGGTTTGAAATCGACAGTAAATTAACAACTGCAATCGAAATTTGCTAGCTGAATTAGTCAACAATTTGATGGGAAAAGTTGGACAGAAAAATTTGTGATTAATTTTTGCTCAATATAGAAATAACTTTTCTGTTAAAAAAAAACCCTAATAAAAGTTTCCTTGAATTTTCCGTTAAATGTCCATCAACTTCAGGCTTTTCCATTTTTGACGACAATTAGTATACAACTTTTAAAGTGAAATTCTAGTCTAGTTCAGGTATTAAATATACGTCATATTGCATAGCAAGATGTTTACAAATTGTCTTTAAAAATGGAAAAGCTTGAAACTGATGAACATTTGACGAAAACATTCAAGGAAACTTTTGTAAAGTAAATTTTAGCTAAGCAAACTGTGCTATTAGAGTATATAGCTACGTTGGTTGCTTATTAGCTTTTTTCAATCACAATTACATCAAAATCCGCTAAAGGTAGTAAAGTAAATAGAGATAAATATTTTTATAAAGTTAAAACAAAATCGATCATTTTTTCTACTAATTATGAGCATTGATTTAAAAATGAAAAAATTTGAAAAATTCGAAGTGCCCACCTCGAACGCTCATGTAATATTTTGAGTAGACAATTTATTTGTATTATTAATAGAACTACAAATTTTTTTTTTAAGCTAAAAAAAATTTTTATTTGTTTAATTAACACGAAATATTTTTTTACAATACGATACTAGTAATTCTTATATAACTACTAAGAAATATATTAATAAACTCATAGCAAACAAATGAAAAAAAAAGAAAAAAAAAATTATTTGAATTTCCCTCGTTTTTTTCGGAGAAATTGCCATGGTAAATAAATAGTATAATAACAGTTAATAACAAGAAATTTGAAAACATCGTTGTAAATATATTTTTGAGCCCGAAAATGCTATTAGATCTAATTATTTTTTTATGAGCTTTTCAAGCTCTAACAAGTTACGTTTTATGCTAGAATTTGAATAGTTAAGAATCGAAAATCATTAATGAAGAAGCGGCTTTTAAATTTTTATTCTTGATTATGTTCTATGAGATAAATGTATTGAGGCAAAAATCAATGTCAGTGATTAAAATCGAGATTTAAATGAGTTTTGACTCAGGTCAGAGCAATAATACATGAAATATCGGAGAAAAATATTAGAAACTGCGTTTTTTCAATTTATTGCTGACAATATGATTAAATCTACAAAACAAGTTAGATGACATTATATGATGATCGAAAGAGACTATAAAGAGAAAGAGTTGGTATGATTTCAGACACATTTTAGCACATTATACTTCGATTTATCCGGAAAAAATAACATTTTATGCTATTTTCTTCAGTTTCAAGCTCCGATATCTTTTAAACTAATGGATTGATTTTAACGTTTGAGGTGGCAATCGACGCGTTTTATTAAGTTTTAGAGCTGACTAGATTTTGAAATTGATCGGATTAGTCACTTTAACGATAATCGCAAAAAACCGTTTTTTATCATTTGTTCCTCTAACGATATCTCTCGAATGAATGAACCGATTGAGATGGTTAAGGTCGCAATCGACAAGTTTTATTAAGTTTGAGAGTGATAAGATTTTGAAATTGATCGGATAAGTCACTTGAAAGATAATCGGAAAAAACCGTTTTTTACCATTTCTTTCTCCAACGATATCTCTCGGACAAATTAACCAATTAAGATAGTTGAGGTCGCATTCGACGCGGCTAATAAAGTTCTAGAGCTGATTAGATTTTGAAATCGATCGTTCTACTTGTTTCTGAGAAATCAATAAAAAACTTAAAAAAGAAATATATTTTTTTCCGTAATTCGCAAATATCTTCGAGTCTATTCAATCGAAGGTTCTGAAATTTTCAAGAATGTTGACGGCCAACAAGCTCTTTCAATTGCGACCTTAACCATCCAAATCGGTTAATTAGTTAAAAAGTTATAGACCATTCACACACATACGTACACTCACACATAAATACACACACACACACACACACACACACACACACACACACACACACACACACACACACATACATACATACATACATACATACAGATACTCGGATATCATTCTGAAAATAGTTAGAATAGCTTCCTAGGACCTCAAAACGTCAACATCTGATGGAAACTCGATTTTCGAAAATCGGGGTGAAAACAATAACTTCCCCGAATTTTTGGAAATCATCGATTTTCTTAGCGGGAAGTTAAAAATGTTTTTTTATGTATAATTATTGTTTTTACTTTTTTGTTATTAATTGGCAGTATTTTTTTCTTCTAATTAGAATTTGCAATCTTCTATATAATATCTTTTTATGCAAGAAATTATTATTTTATCATGCTCATAAAGTTGAAGAAAAAAAAATGTTTCTTATAGCAATAATTTATTTTATAAATTATATTTATTATAAATAAATAAATATACAAACATTTCTTGCATAAAAATAGATCTTATATAGAAGATTGCAAATTGAATTAGAAGAAAAGAATACCACCAATTAATAACAAAAAAGTAAAAACAATAATTGTACATAAAAAAATCGGTCTGTCAGTTGACCCTGCGGACCAGCCCCAAAACTACCCGCAGTTTTCGAGCTCCTTGAGCTCGAAAACATTATTGAGAATACATTTTCGAGCTCTTCGAGTTTTCTACTAAATGTAAAAATTTAAAAAACAATAAATCGTAAGAAGAAAATTTAATATTTCAAAATATATTTATGTTAATTAAATGTAAAACTATGAATATGAATTGTAAAATGACGGAGTACAAAAATGCCTCAATAAAAAGAATCTCTAGATTTGTGAACCACTAAAAAAGTCGTTAAAAAGTAATTACTATAAATAAAGATATACCTTTATAAAAATTACTGTATAAAATTTAATTTTAATGAAAAAAAACATGAATAATTTTGAGAAAATGTAATTATAAAAATACAAAAACTTTTAAATATATTTAAAATATTTTATCTAATTGAATAAATAAATAAATGAAAGTATGTAATTTTAAAGAGAACAAAAAAAAAAATTCTAATAACAAACATTTGCATAACTAAACATGCATATAAAAAAATTATTTCAAATGAACATCTCTATGAATAAAATATCTATAAAAAATTAACTGTTTTTGAACATCTCTGTAAAATATGATATCTATAATCAAATTTAATTTGATATTATATTTTATAGAGATGTTCAAAAATAATTAATTTTTTATAGATATTTTATTTATCGAAATTGTCATTTTTACTTAATTTTCTTATATACTATCGCCGTCAATAATGTCAGACCTTTTTTAAAAATACTGTGAAATAAACATGTGTGTTTTAAACATCTACTGAGACAAAAGTCATGAATAAATAATCGAAAAAAAAAAAATCAGTTCATATGAAAAATGGTATAAAAATTAATTCCCTAAAATAAAATACTATATATATTAGGAGTACAAATAAGTTTCCACCGTTTTATTGTAGATGGCGCGGCACGGAGTTTCGGTTAGCTTTCGCAGATGATAACCGGCTTAAAAAATTGTTTTGACATTCAAGAACAACATAACCTATTAATATCATTGATTTTATATTGGTAAAATATAATTTTTATAAGTAGAAAATGTCAAAATTTGAGCCAAGTAAGCGTCATTTGCGGGGAATATTAGTTTACTTCTTTAATTTAAAGAAATCTGCTGCTGAGGCGCATCAATTGCTCGTAGAAGCATATGGTGAGGGTGCTTTGAGTGAGAGAACGTGTCGAGAGTGGTTTCAAAAGTTTAAAAACGGTGATTTCGACGTAGAAGACAAAGATCGCAGTGGAAGGCCAAAAATTTACGAGGATGCAGAATTGGAGGAAGATTCATCTCAAACGGAAAAAGAACTTGCTCTAACATTAGAAGTCACTCAGCAAGCAGTCTCACATCGTTTAAAATCATTAGGAATGATTCATAAACAAGGAAATTGGGTTCCGTATGAATTAAAGCCGAGAGATATTGAACGCCGATTATGCTTAAGTAAAATGCTGCTAGCTAGACATAAAAAAAAAAGGTTTTTTACATCGTATCATAACTGGTGATGAGAAGTGGATACATTATGACAATCCAAAGAGAAGAAAATCATGGGGATTACCTAGCCACGCGTCAACATCAACAGCAAAAACGAATATTCACGAAAAAAAACTTATGCTGTGTATTTGGTGGGATCAGCTAGGTGTAGTGTATTATAAATTGCTTAATCCGAGCGAAACAATTACTGGAGCCCTCTATCGAACACAATTGATGAGATTGAGCCGAGCTCTGAAGGAAAAACGCCCTCAATAGTATTCTAGACACGAAAAAATTATTCTTCTGCATGACAATGCTCGTCCACATGTTGCGGCTTCCGTGAAAAAGTACTTGGAAACACTTGAGTGGGAAGTGTTACCCCACCCACCGTATTTACCAGACATTGCACCGTCCGATTATCACCTGTTCCGGTCCATGGCACATGCTCTGACGGCGCAGCGGTTCACATCTTATAAGGATACCAAAAATTGGGTTGATTCGTGGATAGCCTCAAAAGACAAGGAGTTCTTCAGACGTGGGATTCGAATGCTGCCTGAGAGATGGGAAAAAGTGGTTGCAAGTGATGGGCAATATTTTAAATATATTTATATTACCGTTCTTCTATAATAAATATTTAATTTGTGTTAAAAAACGGCGGAAACTTATTTGTAACCCTAACATATAAATATATGAAAATAAATAAACGCATTATTATAAATATACCAAATAAATTTTAATATAGTTAAATAAATGAATAATAAAATATACCCATAATTTTAAATACAAACAAAAATTGAATGTTTAAAAAATAAACGAACTAATAAATATATCTATAAATATAAAACTCATTAATAAATTAACAAGAAACAAAGAAACACTGAAAATAAACATCTCAATAATAAACAGAGCAAAATAAACTTACATATAATAAACATAACCAGAAAAAAAATCTATGAAAATAAACATCCATATTGAAAACATAACCATTTTTTAATAAGAATTTTTTTTTTTTTAAATAATAACATACTGATTCAGATAAATTAACTGGGTAGTATATAGGTACCCTATCAAAAAAAAACGAGTAAGCCTCACACACATAAGGTCACAATAGAAGTGACACTTTTTTAATATTCAAGTCGGTCTAAATAAATAAATAAATTAATATAAATATATATATATATATAATATTGACCATTAGATCTTGTCGGATAGTATATCATTGGGAAAAAAGATATCTCTGAAAATAAAACTATGTATAACTAGTTTTCTACTAAATGTAAAAATTTAATAAGCAATAAATTGTAAGAAGAAAATTCAATATTTCAAAATATATTTATGTTAATTAAATGTAAAATTATAAATATAAATTGTAAAATGACGGAATAAAAAAAAGCCCCAATAAAAAAAATCTCTAGATTTGTAAACCACTAAAAAAAAACATGGTCACTATCTAAAAATTTGTAAATAATGTTTGTGTATATTTGAAAATATTTATAATTAAAAAGAACTAAATTAAAAAGTCGTTAAAAAGTAATTACTATAAATAAAGATATACCTTTATAAAAATTACTGTATAAAATTTAATTTTAATGAAAAAAAACATGAATAATTTTGAGAAAATGTAATTATAAAAATACAAAAACTTTTAAATATATTTAAATTATTTTATCTAATTGAATAAATAAATAAATGAAAGTATGTAATTTTAAAGAGAACAAAAAAAAAAATTCTAAAAACAAACATTAGCATAACTAAACATGGATATAAAAAAATTATTTCAAATGAACATCTCTATAAATAAAATATCTATAAAACATTAACTGTTTTTGAACATCTCTATAAAATATGATATCTATAATAAAATTTAATTTGATATTATATTTTAGAGAGATGTTCAAAAACAATTAACTTTTTGTAGATATTTTATTTATCGAGATGTTCATTTCTACTTAATTTTCTTGTATACATTTTTAGTTATGCGAATGTTTGTTTTTAGAATTTGTTTTTTTATAGTAATTTTTTTTTAGTTCTCTTTGAAATTACATACTTTTGTTCATTCATTTATTCAATTAAAGAAAATATTTTAAATGTATTTAAATAATTTTATACCTTTATAATTACAGTTATTTTCAATTTTTTATGTTTTTATTTATTGCAATCAAATTTTATACGGTAATTTATATGGAGGTTGTGACGTTACATTGCCGAGGAGGCAGAGTGGAGATGGAGTACGTGTGATTCTGTGTGTTAGAGAGAGATAGAGTTCGTACGTGTGTCGTGTTGAGTGTAGTAGATGATGAGTTGAGAGTATGGAGTATGTATGTGCGGTGAGTTAAGTGTGTTGAAAGTACGAGTACGTGTACGGTACGGTGTATGTTTTGGAGTGTCTGTGTGATGGAGCGTGGATTTAACGGGGAATGTCCAGCTGTGTCGCGGATAGTGGCCAAGATAACGTGCCTCTCGACCAGTAATGACGACTAGGCCTAGGCTTAGCCCTCGGGGTTGACGTGGTGATCACGGAGGAGCGACTGAGATGTCGCTGCCCCTTCGTGTTGATACCTGGAGTTAGCAGGGGTATGTTTACGTTTATTTGGGGATGGCAGGCCTCGTTTGCGATGCTCGAGGAAGCCAAAAATTCGCTAACTTCGGACATCACGGGGAGTGACATTGCGGAAAGACCCGTGAGTCCACGGCTTGTATGTGGTGGGGAAAAAATGGGTGGAGAAGCGAGAATGTGAGAGTGACTGAGAGTAGTAGAGCGTGCGATTGAATGGAGTGGGAGGACAGAGAAGAGTAGTTAAGAGTAGACCATGGAGTCGGAGAGTTGGAATTCGGAGTCGCTCGAGTACGAGCCGACCCAGGAGTAGAGTTTGGAGTTTGGAAGCGAGTGGTGGCGAGTCGGAGAGTCGCTGAGATAGACCTCGAACGCAACCCTAGACTGTCGTCGTTTGCGAATTAATGCGAATTACCGCATTATTTTCTTTTATTTTATTAATTATTGTGTTGAGTTTTGTGATTCGTCGTCCACGAGAGGTTCCCGATGGCGTACTCAGGTATTTATTCGGTTGATGGACCGAGAGTACTCGACCGCGGGCCATTTGGGCCCGCGTCACTCTCGCGTCATCTCTACGGTATTTTATTTTATTTCCGTTTCTTTATTCTATTTTTTCAATTTAAATGTGATTAATTGGCTTCTTACGCGTCAAAAAAACTGCGACCCTCTCTCCACAACCTAGCATACTGAGCGCACCAGGATATGCCGCTACCACCGTCTATTTCTCTCATCTCCGAAGGATTTAGATTTTAGGTTTTAATTTACGTGTACGTTTAGACCTGTTGCCAATACCGGGGAAATAAAAGTCGATTTTGTGTAATTTGTTCGAGTAATTGAGTAATTTTATTGAGTAGAAATGTAGGTGTACTTTAGTTGAGTTTATCGTGTAATAAGTAAAATTTACGTTACAAGGTGTACCTTTACTTATAGAAATTAGATTTTATACAGTAATTTATATGGAGGTGTGTCTTTATTTATAGAAATTACTTTTTATTAACTTTTTAATTTAGTTCTTTTTAATTATAGATATTTTCAAGTAGACACGAATATTCTTTACAAATTTTTAAATACTGACCATATTTTTTTAGTGACATATTTTACAATACATATTTATAATTTTACATTTAATTAGTATACATATATTTCTCCATTTAGTAGAAAACTAGTTATACATACTTGATTTTCAGAGATTTTTTTTCCCGAAGCTATACTACCCGACAAGATCTAATGGCCAATATTGTATATATATATATATATATATATATATATATATATATATATATGAATAACGTGGTTAAATTACGATGCATGCGCAGTACACTCGTCCATTCTACTCGACTGTTCTCAACTCCCCCCACTCTTTAAAATATATAAGGCTTGCTATACAAGCAATTCTTCTTCTCGCCTATTCTAAACTTTGACTCAATCTTTCTCCTCTGACGCTACCTCTCCTTTTCCGCCTCAAATCGTTCAATTTTAGCCTCCGTAAAGAAGTTTCACTTTGAAAATGCATTTAGGATTGCATCAGAACTCATTGGAATCTATATAGGAAAGTATTAATGTATCAATGTATGCAAGAAACCTTAAAAATTAATGTATAAGTGTATGAATTTATATAATAATCCATGTAGGGAACTATGGGGTTCAGGATTTCCATATGGGAAATCCCCATAAAAAATTGTGGTATACCTGGATTCGAATATAGGAACTCGGATATATCGTTTTTTTCGTAAAAAATTAATACAAAAATTTGAGTTTCTACATAATGAATTTTTATAGAATCCGATTGAATTGACGATTGAAGACGATTCATGACGATTTGAAATTTTTAATCGTCATGAATCGTCTTCAATCTTAGAATAATAGAGCATCTTTTGAGGATTAGAGACGATTAAATGTGAAAAACCATAAGGATTATGATGATTCAAGACAATTAATGATAATTAAATTTTTATTCGTTTTTAATCCTCGCGAATCGTTTTGTTTGATCAGGGTATTTTAATAAAACACTAAATCAGGAGTCGTACCAAGATATTGCACTCCAGGAAAGTTTGTGAAAACAAATATGTTTTTGATGGTATTCGTATCCACAGCGGGACGCTTTTCATTAATTTTTTTACTTCCTAATCCATGCTAGATTCCCTTATGAATTTAGTATGATGTAGATTCCCATAAGAACTCGTCTAAAAATCTATATAGAGATCTATGCTGGATTCCTATGGGAAATTCATAGTTCCCGACATGGATTCTTTCCGATATAGATTCCAATGGGTCCTTATGCAATTCTAAATGACCCATTACCAAAATCTATTTAGGGTTGCATCTAGGTATACCACAATTTTTTATGGGGATTTCTCATATTGAAATCCAGAAACCCATAGTTCCCTACATGGATTCTTAAATAAATTCATGCACTTATACATTAATTTTTAAGGTTTCTTGCATACATTGATACATTGATACTTTCCTGTATGGATTCCAATGAGTTCTGATGCAATCCTAAATGCATTTTTTTGATAGAGTACCAATATACTACCCACTTAATTTATCTGAATCAGTAGATTATTATTTAAAAAAAAAATTCTTATTTAAAAATGGTTATGTTTTTAATATGGATGTTTATTTTTATAGATTATTTTTCTGGTTATGTTCATTATATCTAAGTTTATTTTGCTCTGCTTATTATTGAGATGTTTATTTTCAGTGTTTCTTTGTTTCTTGTTAATTTATTAATGAGTTTTATACTTATATTAGGAGTACAAATAAGTTTCCGCCGTTTTATTGTAGATGGCGCGGCACGGAGTTTCGGTTAGCTTTCGCAGATGATAACAGGCTTAAAAAATAGTTTGGACATTTAAGAACAACATAACCTATTTATATCATTGATTTTATATTGGTAAAATATAATTTTTATAAGTTGAAAATGTCAAAATTTGAGCCAAGTAAGCGTCATTTGCGGGAAATATTAGTTTTCTTCTTTAATTTAAAGAAATCTGCTGCTGAGGCGCATCAATTGCTCGTAGAAGCATATGGTGAGGGTGCTTTGAGTGAGAGAACGTGTCGAGAGTGGTTTAAAAAGTTTAAAAACGGTGATTTTGACGTAGAAAACAAAGATCGCAGTGGAAGGCCAAAAATTTACGAGGATGCAGAATTGAAGGAATTATTGGAGGAAGATTTATCTCAAACACAAAAAGAACTTGCTCTAACATTAGAAGTCACTCAGCAAGCAGTCTCACATCGTTTAAAATCATTAGGAATGATTCATAAACAAGGAAATTGGGTTCCGTACGAATTAAAGCCGAGAGATATTGAACGCCGATTATGCTTAAGTGAAATGCTGCTAGCTAGACATAAAAAAAAAAGGTTTTTTACATCGTATCATAACTGGTGATGAGAAGTGGATACATTATGACAATCCAAAGAGAAGAAAATCATGGGGATTACCTAGCCACGCGTCAACATCAACAGCAAAAACGAATATTCACGGAAAAAAACTTATGCTGTGTATTTGGTGGGATCAGCTAGGTGTAGTGTATTATAAATTGCTTAATCCGAGCGAAACAATAACTGGAGCCCTCTATCGAACACAATTGATGAGATTGAGCCGAGCTCTGAAGGAAAAACGCCCTCAATAGTATTCTAGACACGAAAAAATTATTCTTCTGCATGACAATGCTCGTCCACATGTTGCGGCTCCCGTGAAAAAGTACTTGGAAACACTTGAGTGGGAAGTGTTACCCCACCCACCGTATTCACCAGACATTGCACCGTCCGATTATCACCTGTTCCGGTCCATGGCACATGCTCTGACGGCGCAGCGGTTCACATCTTATAAGGATACCAAAAATTGGGTTGATTCGTGGATAGCCTCAAAAGACAAGGAGTTCTTCAGACGTGGGATTCGAATGCTGCCTGAGAGATGGGAAAAAGTGGTTGCAAGTGATGGGCAATATTTTAAATAAATTTATATTACCGTTCTTCTATAATAAATATTTAATTTGTGTTAAAAAACGGCGGAAACTTATTTGTAACCCTAATAGATATATTTATTAGTTCATTTATTTTTTAAGCGTTCTATTTTTAGTTTGTATTTAGAATAATGGGTATATTTTATTATCCATTTATTTAACTATATTAAAATTCATTTGTTATATTCATAATGCGTTTATTTATTTTCATATTTATATATTTACAGTATTTTCTTTTAGGGAATCAATTTTTATGCCGTTTTTTATATGAACTGATTTTTTTTTTTTCGATTATTTATTCACGACTTGTGTTTAAATAATTAATAACTCATTAATTATAAGGATGAGAGGATGAGAGGATCTGGTGTGTGTGAATTGGTCGGTAGCTAATAATTTTATTTAACACTGAATTTTTAGTAAATAGTAACAATAAATATTTCATTTACACTATTTACATATACTGAGAATCAATGAGCATGAGAAAACACTAAAGTTATGGTTTATAGTATTTATTTAAATTAATTATCAATCGCGTGCCACACGTGGCCAATATTGCGTCGCGACGGGAATAATACCGGTACACACGGTAGAAACTAAATTAGTTTAATGAACTTAGATTTAAAATGAGATCAAAATAATATGAGAAATAATTACATATAATTATTTTAAGCAATATGAGACAAATTATTGTATGAGAATGCAACTGATTATTGAAAAACACTGAGATTAAGAAATGCACGAGGCATCAGCTATGAGAACATTTCAAGCAATAATAGAGAGTGAGAGCGTTAATTGTGTGAGAGAGCGCGAACATCCGTCTTCTTCATCCCCACTATGCGGTTAGAATGCGACTAGCGGAGCCGCCTATGATTGATTGGTGATCGACTGTATTATCGATCACTTATCCGCCCTGAGAATAATGATGAGAGTGCGGGAGATTTGAACATTCTCCCCGCCTACTTCTACTTGTTGGAGAAGTTAGATGATCCATGAGAATCTTCCGCAGCTGATGAGATTGTTAGCAGCATGAGTTTGCTGATCGGGCGCTTGAGAGTTGATGAGGCTGTCTTGAGAGTGACAACTTTGGTGAGACCATCAGCACCAGGATACAATTGGATCACACGAGCGAGCGGCCATTTTGTTGGTGGATACCGCTCGTCTGAGGGCAAGTCAAGTGATCCAACTCATACGTCGTGATGAGATGTATTCCATTTTGAGATTGATTGATGAGATTGCAAACATTCTGTTGACCATCGATCCCAGAAATGCTGCAAGCGTTTTTGAATATGCTGCATATGAGAGAGCCTTGATGATGAGATTGAAGTGAGATTCGGTTCCGGAATGGTGTTGATAGCGGCACCATGGATGAAATGTTCGGGTGTGAGAGCAGTGAGATCGTCCGGATCCTCTTAGAGTGCGCTGAGAGGACGAGAATTTAGAACTGCTTCGACTTGAATGAGAAATATTGAGAAATCTTCATAGGTGAGAAGCGTATCTGTGATAGTTCTCTGAAGATGATACTTGATTGATTTTACGGCAGCTTCCCGTTTTCCTCCTATATGAGGAGCCCCAGGTGGATTAAATGACCACTGGGATTCCATCATTGGCGAGATGCTGCTGTAGATGAGATGATTCCTTGAGAGCGCCGGTGAGAAGTTGCTTGAGAATGAGATCAGCACCCTTGAAGTTTGTTCCACAATCACTTTGAAGTGTGCGGCAAATTCCCCGTCGACTAGTGAAACGGCGGAATGCCTTGAGAAAACGTTCACTGGAGTAGTCAGTGACAACCTCCAGATGAACGGCTGATGTCGAGAGACAGACAAAGACTGCGATCCAGCCTTTGTAGCATCTGGTACCGCATCCTTGAAAGAACTTCAGAGACACTGGACCTGCGAAGTCGACTCCAGTGTTCTCGAAGATGAGAGATGGTGAGACCCGATGAGATGGAAGTTGACCCATGAGCTGTTGAGATCTGACTCCCCGCATGCACGTACAGGTGAGACAGCGATGAATAAAGTTTTCAATTGGTGCTCGTCCACCAATTATCCAACACTTCTTGCAAACATAAGATAATGTGAGTTGGGTACCTCCATGCATTGTGCGAATATGAGAATCTGCGATGATGAGACGTGAGAGCGTACAATCCTTTGGAAGGATCGCTGGATGCTTGCTGTCAGAATCTAATGGTGAATTCTGCAGACGTCCACCAACTCTGATGATGCCAGCTTGGTCGATAAATGCAGTGAGTCTGGTGAAACAATGAGATTTTTTGAGAGATGTACCTTGAGACAGTGATGCGATTTCTAATAAGAAATATTCCTGCTGCGTAGTTTTAATCCAATGGATCAGCGCTGCGTGTAGTTCAGCAGGAGTGAGAGGTGAGATGCTGAGTTTTGCTTCAGGTATTTTCTTAAAGCATGAGATTGCTCTAAATACGGTTGCTGTGCGACGTAAAAGAGCTGTGAGATTAGTCCATGAGTGAATGAGAGATGAGAGTGGCATGAGAGGTGGACTAGTTGAGACATTAGACTTGCAAGGTCGCATTTCTGAGCTTACTTGCTCTGTTTCATCTGGTGATGAACTGAGAACTTGATAAGATGGCCATTGTGTGGGAGGATCAGCTAGGGCCTGACCACCACAACTGATGATTGAGAAGTTGAGATGCTGTGAGACCCCTGGAAGCACAATCAGCAGGATTCTGCTTCCCTGAGATGTATCTCCATTGTGCATCTGGAGAATGCTGCTGAATCGCTTCAACGCAATTTTTTACGAATTCTTTCTACTTGGTAGGTTCACTGGACACCCAAGCTAGTGTTTTGGATGAATAAGTCCAAAGATAGGTCGGAACATGAGATAGTTGAAGCGTTGATGAGACATGAGATGCAAGTTTTGAGAGCAATAATGCAGCTGAGATTTCAAGACGAGGAATTGTGAGCCGTTTGAGAGGTGAGACCTTTGTTTTTGAGCAGATGAGAGAAATAAGAGCCTGTTCGCCAGGTTGACAGACTCTGAGATATAGTACTGCAGACATTGCAGCTTGATATGCATCAGAAAACCGTGAATCTCTATACTTGATGGGTTTGGGATGAGATTGATCCATCGAGGAATTCTGAGCTGAGAAAGTTGAGGTAGTTCATCGCGGAACGTCTTCCATCGGTGAACTATTTCTGGTGAGAGTGCGTCGTCCCAGTCGACCTTTTGTAGCCAAAGGTCCTGGATGAGAATTTTTGCTTTGACGATTAATGGTCAGATTAAACCTAGAGGGTCAAATAATTGAGCAGCCTCTGAGGAGACGGTGCGCTTGGTTATGCTGAGAGTCTGAGAAGTTTTGCCAGTAAAGGTGAGAACATCTTCTTGACAGTTCCATGAGAGGCCCAATATTTTTGAGAGAGAGTCTGAGAACGAATGAGAATCTTCTGGACTGAGTGATGATGAGATTTTGATGAACTCAGGATGATTGCTCTTCCATTTAGCTAATGGAAAGCAACCTGAGTTGCAAAGTGCTTCGACATGATTTGCAATGTCGTTGAGATCGCTGAAATTGTTGGCACCAACGCCGATGTCGTCGACGTAGCTACCCTCTGGAAGGGTTCCACTGCTAGTGGATATTGAGACCCTTCATCGATGAGAAGTTGTTTGAGAGCTCGGCCAGCGAGATATAGTGCTGGTCGAGTGCCATACGTAACAGTGGTGAGTTGATAAGTCACGGTGAGACCATTTTCAGTCCAGAGAATGCGCTGATAGTCCCTGTCATCAGGGTGAATGAGAATTTGGCGAAACATCTTCACGATGTCAGTCAAAAATATGTATCTGTGACTTCTGAGATACAGCAGTACATCACAGATCTTTGATTGCAAGGTTGGGCCGATATGCAGATGATCATTGAGAGAACTGGATGAGGATGTTTTGCTTGAACCATTGAAGACGACTCTCAACTTGGTCGTTTCGCTGTCTTCACGAACGACGCCATGATGAGGTAAATAATATACATGAGATGGTTCAGGCGATGATGATTAGACTTGCTGCATGTGTCCGAGTGCTTCATACTCGGTGAGAAATGTGGTGTATTGACTCTGCAATTCAGAGTCCTGAGAAAGTCGCTTGATGAGACGATTGAGACAGCGCTGCGCAATATGACGAGATTCACCTAGCTTATGAGATGACGATTTGAATGATAAACGGACGATGTATCGTCCTGATGCGTCACGAGAATGACTTGCTATGAAGTGAGCTTCACATTCCTCGACGGTGAGAGTTTCATTGCAAGACTCTGGAACTTCTTCAAGTTCCCAGAACTTTGTGAGAGTGTCCTGCAGTTGAGAATTTGAGATGATATGATGAGACAAGCTAGGTAATTGATGAGATTGTTGATGAACAGGACCCAGGATAGTCCAACCGAGTATAGTTTTCATCGCAATCGGTTCTGATGAACTTCTTGATCTGAGACCTGGTCTTATGATTTGACCGTAAAAATCTGTGCCGATGAGAAGGTCAATTTTGCCAGATTTGGAGAAGTCTGGGTCGGCGAGTTCTAAATCTTGAATATGAGACCATAGAGTTGGTGAGATTGAGACTGATGGAATCTGCGCTGTGATTTTCTTGAGAATGTGTGCGTTGAGAGATGCTTGTTCTGATGAGGTGGTAGAATGCAGTGTAAATGAGACCATGCCTGCGGTTTTTCCTTGTGAGATGTTGCCAACTCCTTGTAATGGTATATTGCAAGGCTGAGAGATGAGACTGCAAGTGTGAACAGCAGCCTGAGAAATCAGAGTAAGCTCTGATCCAGGATCAATGAGAACTCTGAGACGATGAGACGAGCCTGATGGATGAGAGATGAGAGCATATGCGGTTGCCAACAGCACTGTCGGTCGAGATGTCACTGGTTTGTGATCTGGAGCACGGCTGATGGCAGATGAGATGAAAGCGGCTGCTTGAGAATGGCAAAATTGTTATTGCTGAGACTGTTGCAGCTGAGATTCTAGTTGAGATGCAAGTGGAGGTGGCGGAGGAGGTGCTTCAGCTGCAACTGGAGGTGGTTTCTTCGTTAACCTCATGAGACGAGAATAGTGCAGCATAGAATGATGTTGTTCATCAAATTCTTTGCACCGACGGCGTTCCTTGGTTTTGCAATTCTCAAATCTATGATCACCAAGGCAGTTGCGACACAGATGATAATAAACTGCAAGCTGGAACCTTTTATCAGGCGTCATGGCCTGGAATTTAGGACAACTTACAATGAAGTGATTACCTTCACAGCAGGAGCAGTAATCCGATTTGAATGAGAGCGTATGCTTTGGAGCTGTTAAGTGAGACTGAGACGTGTTTGACTGAGATCTTGGAGGCTGAGATTGCTGAATGCGTGATGATTGATGAGATTGCATCTGAGATTGATGAGATTGAGATTGTTGAGACTGTCCATGCGTAGCTACATGAACCTGAGCAGATGAGATGCGAGGCTTGTTGCCCTGGTTGCCACGTGAATCGTGATGAGGCTTACGTGGAGAAACACCACACTCCATGGCTTCACGAGCTCTAGCGCGACCAGTAAGAAACGTGCGTAGATCTTCGTAGCTTGGAAATTTAGTAGAAGTGCCTAGGTGCACTTCCCAAGTCTCCCTCAATGAGATGTCCAGTTTTTGGACGATGAGATGGACTAGAATTTGGTCCCAATGCTTTGTTGGGGATCCTAATGCCTTAAGAGCCTGCAATGCCTCGTCGGCAGTGTTGATGATAGCCTTGAGTTGTTTTTCCGAGTTGCTGTAAGCTGGTCTAATGCTGAACAGCTTTTCTAGTTGTGCAGAGATGAGAAGACGCTTGTTGTCATACTGCTGTACAACAGCGTCCCATGCGGATGCGAAAGAGTCACCAGTGACTCTGATGTTTGCGATGAGACGGGCGGCATCACCCTCCAATGCTGATTTGAGATGGTACATCTTCTCAACTGACGTGAGAGATGTATTTTCGCCGATGAGAGAGACATACATGTCGTGAAAGTGTTTCCACTCTTGATATTTGCCTGAGAACTTGGGCACAGGGATAGTAAAGACATTAAGCCTACTTCCGGCTGGCACGATGAGACTAGAGTTGGCGAGAGCACTACCTTGCGATGGTAATGCCGACTCCAACTCATGAATGCGATGTAATAGAGCATCTTGTGCTCCTTGAAATAATTTCAGGGCCCTTTCAAATGATCCGTCGGTGAAATATTTGTGCTCTGCTGTAACGTCTGTTTTTGACGATAGCAGTTTCTCGTGATCTTTGACGAATCTTGCCCAGTGCTGAGAAATGACGTCCAACTTAGCGTTAGCTGCACACAATGAGAGAGTGTCGATGACACCGGCTTCTACGGATGCTGAGACGGACGTAAAAACTGCGATACGTCCTTGCTGAAGAGTGATTTTATTGGCGACAGCAGCCATGTCTGTAAAAAATGCAAGTGAGACAAAAAAAAAAAAATGCTCAAGTGAGAATATTAATGACACAAAGAAAAAACTGACAATAGTTGCCGCTAGCTGATGAGACGCTCGGGAGCAGGTAGCTAGCGGAACCTGACAAAAAAGGGGATTTACATCGTCATTTGGAGTTTCTTCTATAATTGGCTATTTTACTGGAAAGATTCTTGATATAAACATTAAAAGTGCTTATTGTAAGCTATGTGAGTATTGAAAAAATAAAAGAAATACGGTTGAGTTTGACGAATGGTATGTGTTCAGTCACGAGCTTAAATTAATTCAAATAAGCTTCGTGCATTTCCGCTAAGTCCGGGAGCTGCCGAACTCGCGATTGTACAGAGAGCGTAGAGTGCCGGGTCACTCGCTATTTGGACCCGACACATACTAAAAACTCCCTCAGGACCGTGTCAAGACGCTATGGGAACCCGCTACCAGCCGGCCAATCATATAATTCGTCTTATATTGGCCAGCCAATAAGAAAATCCGCTATCAACTACTTCCTGTTGGCGCGCTTTTAAGCCAATGGGAAAATTCGTCTTATGCAGCAAGGCTGCCACGTCGACACCAAGTTTTCCGAACGATAAGTCGCCAAGTTCACCAGCCAGTGTGATTTCTCTTCTACAATGTCTTTTTCGCTCCTGAATCCAAGAGTACAACCTCGTGCTCTAAAACCGCTCTGCTTTATTACTTATTCTACAACGTGCTTTGCTACTTGCAACCTCGTGTTTTCTCTCGTGCTAAAATCGCTTCTCTTTGCTATAATTATTTCTTGTGTGATATAATTCTTGATCTTCTACACTAAATTATCCTCAATATTTAGTCAGTAAAATAAGGCTGCTATTTATTGGGAATAAATCTGATTGTTACTCGCGTGGAATTAATTATAAATTAATTTCCGTGAATATAACCGCTATCGACCACGGGTCGAAGTTTATACGTGAATCTTTTCTTTAGTTTGCATTCGCTATCGCGTATCTCTTAGTCGCATTCGCTATTAAATATAATTTCTCACAATTTTAAAGTGTAAATAAGTGTAAATAAATATCTAATTTATTTATTGTTAAAAACTGTGTAATTTTTAATTGTTCAAATTCCTCACGCCTAAACCAGATCCAATTAGTTTATTCGCTCATTTTACAGTATGATTCGCATGAAAATGAGTGTAGTGCTAATCACAAGGGGTCTTCTGGGAAAATGGAGGTGGATGCGATGATTGAAATGTTTCAGCAGTCTGAAACAAAATATGGAGTTAAATATATCAACTACATTGGCGATGGTGATTCGAAAACCTATTCTGGAATTATAAAAGCAAATCCTTACAAAAATACAACCGCAAATAAAAAGGAATGTATAGGCCATGTTCAAAAGCGGATGGGGGCTCGACTACGTACTCTGAAATCTAAACAAAAAGGTATTGGTGGTAGAGGTAAGCTTACAGGAAAAGTTATAGACAAATTAACTGTGTACTATGGTTTATCTATACGTCGTCATTGCGATTCTATGGAAGATATGAAATCTGCTATTATGGAAACTTATTACCACTACGGTTCGACTGATGAAAATCCGAATCATGATATGTGTCCAAAAGGCGAAGATTCTTGGTGCTCTTATCAGCGCGCTATGTAAAGAGCTTGATACTTATACTCAAGATTATTCTCCCTTACCTCCTGATGTTTTCACAGCTATTAAACCGATTTACGACGATCTCAGTAATGATAATTTACTTTCAAGATGTGTAGGTGGATTCAATTAGAATAATAATGAGAGCTTCAACCAACTAGTGTGGAAAATATGCCCAAAAACCGTGAATACTAGTTATACTATCGTACAAATTGCTGCATACATAGCTACTTGTATATTTAATGAAGGTATTTATTCATTATTAATGATTATGAATACCCTAGGACTTGATTGTGGGTCTAATTCCATCGGTATGCTGAAAAAAAGGATGCTGCACGTGTGAAAGTGGCAGATCAGCGCGCTAACGACAACACTCGGGAAGGCAGAATGCTTCGTAGGCAACACCAAATTGACGTTTTGGAAACTTCCACAATGGCTGAAGATCTATTATATGGCCCAGGAATAGATGACTCTGTGTAAGTAATTAAATAATTCGTATTTCTGTACGTAAATCGAGTGTGAAACTTTAAATGCGTTTTTCTCAAAACTATGTTTTTTGATCTGGTGACAACTGTAACTCGATAACCGCTCAGTAGATTTTAATGAAATTTATACAGCTTTTAGAATACATAATAAACTCAGACCTGATCGAAGGATTTTTTTTTTTTTTAAATTTCGATTTTTTAAGACCAACTAACTGTTGATTTTTTCCTGAAAATCTATAAAAAAATTCCTAAGGCCGCCATTTTGTTAATATTTAAAAAAAAAAAAAGCTTCGATCAGGCCCAGGATTATCTATTTATAAAACCAATTTTTTTCATCCGATTGATTTTAGATGAATCTCCAAGGACTTGACAGTCACCGCAAGGACCTTATTTTGAAACTGGGTCAACACAGACAGCTATAACTTTGAAAATTATGAATTTTTTTTTTTTCAAATTTCCGTGACTTCAAGTCAAAACATTGTCTAATAATGCCATATTATTACTTTTGTAAAATTAAATGATTTAATAGCAAAAAAAAATTACTGAAAATTCTCATTTTTTCGTGTCTCTGACTACCCCTAACCCCTTAATTATTTTCCACAAGTGCAGTACCACGTCCAGGGTACTCAGCAATGCACCTGTGCTGAAGTAAAAAATATGCACTACACAATTCACTCTCTAGTCACTAAGAACGTTTTTGAATAAAATTATTAAACCAATTGACACGACCCGGCTCGAAGGACCATAAAATGTTTAAATAATTAATAACTAAATAATTATAAAGATGAGAGGATGAGAAGATCTGGTGTGTGTGAATTAATCAGTAGCTAATAATCTTATTTAACTCTGAATTTTTAGTAAATATTAACAATAAATATTTTATTTACACTATTTACATAAACTGAGAATTAATGAGCATGAGAAAACACTAAAATTTATAGTATTTATTTAAATTAATTATCAATCGCGTGCCACACGTGGCCAATATGGCGTCGCGGCGGGAATAATACCGGTACACGCGATAGAATCTAAATTAGTTTAATGAACTTAGATTTAAAATGAGATCAAAATAATATGAGAAATAATTACATATAATTATTTTAAGCAATATGAGACAAATTATTGTATGAGAATGCAACTGATTATTGAAAAACACTGAGATTAAGAAATGCACGAGGCGTCAGCTATGAGAACATTTTAAGCAATAATAGAGAGTGAGAGCGTTAATTGGGTGAGAGAGCGCGAACATCCGTCTTCTTCACTATGATTGATTGGTGATCGACTGTATTATCGATCACTTATCCGCCGTGAGAATAATGATAACAGTGCGGGAGATTTGAACAACTTGTGTCTCAGTAGATGTTTAAAACACACATGTTTACTTCACAGTGTTTTCAAAAAAGGTCTGATGTTATTGACGACGATAGTACATGTTTAGTTATGCGTATGTTTGTTTTTAGAATTTGTTTTTTTATAGTAATTTTTTTTAGGTCTCTTTGAAATTACATACTTTCGTTCATTCATTTATTCAATTAAAGAAAATATTTTAAATATATTTAAATGATTTTATACCTTTATTTATAGAAATTGAATTTTAGACAGTAATTTATATGGAGGTGTATCTTTATTGATAGAAATTACTTTTTATTAACTTTTTAATTTAGTTATTTTTAACTATAGATATTTTCAAGTACACACAAAAATTCTTTACAAATTTTTAAATACTGACCATATTTTTTTAGTGACTTATTTTACAATACATATTTATAATTTTACATTCAATTAGTATACATATATTCTTACATTCAGTAGAAAACTAGTTATACATAGTTTGATTTTCAGAGATTTTTTTTTCCGATGCTATAAAAAAATAAAGACCACCCCAATAAATATATATATATATATATTAGGGTGGTCCTTATTTAGGTGATGTTCGAATTTTTTCTCACGATAGTCCTGAATCAGTTCTCAATCTATAAAAAAAAAAATCATGCTAAATTTTAGCTCTTAATTTTAATATTAACCCGGCCACCTCGATAGCCAAAGTTTTAAATGGAAATAACACGGGAAAAGTTCTGTTAATAATTTGAAATTTTTGTTCATCATGAAATAATGAACAGATCATGTCAACCAATGATAATTCTTATGGTAAATTTAACGCTCTACAAAAAATGTCTTATGATTTTTCGCTATCTTGACGTTCAAAAGTTATTCGAGGTCAAAATCAAGGTTCTAGTCAATTTTATGGTTTTTTCCATTTTTACCGTCAATTTATAATTCAAAAATGAAAAAAGGGTTATTATTCATATTTCAGACGACTTCTCTGACCTTGACGTATTTTCTGAAAGAAAAGTAATATTTAATTGAAAAAAATGATTATTAAAATTACAATGAATCGAAAAAAGTACCAACATTATCATTTTCTCTTTAATCATAGATACTTTCATCAAGTTGTTACATTAGTTTTTTTCAGCGCGTTAGGAAACATTTGACGATGATCCTTGACCAATTGTCATACATGTTGCATTTGTTTTTTATCCTTCGTATAATGTTTACAAAAATCTTGCACTAGTTTAACTCCTTTCTCAGCACAGTCATTCACAACCGATAGTTTTTCGACGAATCGTAATGCAACTTTATAACTTTCATTATCAGCCCATTCAGAAGGATTAACTTGTAAAAATTCTGTTTGTAACTCAAACCTTTAAAAAAATTTGATCGATTCTGCGGTTACGAAAAAGTCTATATCGTTATGCAATAAATCGTTTTTACTCGTACTTTGAAAGCGTTTTACGCTAAATTTTTCATTTGTATAATCTTGGTCGTCTTCCGGAATAGCATCAATTAGAATTTTTTCTCTTCCCGTATGCACCTTAGCCACAATTTTTAATTTTGTTTCTAGTGGAACATCTTCATCAAAAATTGTCATGATCCCTAACTCTGGCAATAAGTACCATAAATGATTCATAAATCTATTAATTGCTGCAGTAGCAAGATAACTGTTAATCACTTTAAAGTTGTTCAGCTCTTTCATAAATTGTAGATCATGGTACGGAGCTTTTACACTCTTAGATGATGTAAACCAAGCCTTAATAAACAGTTGTCACAAAAACACATATTTGTCGAAGTTTATTTTCTTCACCTTTTTTCAAAGATAATTGTTCACGAAACAGGTACATTTTCAGTACGTAAATAGCTTTTTCCATCCATCGTGCATGATGGCAAGCTCCTGGCTTACGAAAACTAAATTTTTTTGGGATAACACCAACGAAGACTAGAGTAAGCTCCAAAAACTCTTTGTAATCATCACGAGGCAGCTTTGTTGTCAGAACGTCAGTGGCAAAAGTTTTTATAGAGCCGATTTTTTCTATTGTTAACACGTTCTCATTTTTCGGATCATCTAATCATGTTTGGTTATTCAATTTATTTAAAGCTTCCCATTGCTTTTGAAATCAAATAAAGAGTGGAACATTGGGGCCAACAGTATTCGGAAAAACAGCTTCGAATACATATCTTAGGACAATTTCGAAAATTTGATGCCTACACGGAAGATATAATAAATCCCTCTCTAACAGTTTCTCTAACAATGCAGCAGCACCATTTTGAATGCCTGAATTTGAAGAAGTGGTATCACAGCATATCGCTTTAACAGATGTGTCAAATCCCCAATCAAGTAATGTTTCGTAAAAAATAGTAGCTTGTGCCATTTCAGTCTCATCTTCACTCGTTGGTACACCTAACATAATTTCTTTGTCCTCCGAAGTGATTATTACTGGTAATCGATGAACAGTTTCGGTATTTAACAAATTTGGTGATAATTTTCCGTCCCAGTGTACAACGATAGATGATAACTTAAAGTCTTGGAAGTGTTTTTTTATTTCTATTGATTTTGACTCACGCAGAGTTTGTTGATGTCTTCGAATGGATGATCGATTGATAATCAAAGAGTTGATATCCATATCTAGTAGGTTCATATCAATAAGCGACCGGCAGATAGCTGGTTATAAATACAGCATCTCTGTCACTAACTTTACACTGATCTAAAGTAGCTACAACTCTTTCGCTGAGAATATCATAACTTCCTCTCGTTTTTTTTGATTCTGATAATCTGGTAGTACTTGAAAAGTATATTTCTCCACTCGATGCAGATAGAGCACTTCCTTGGCTAGATAAAAATTCAAAATTTTTGTCTAAAGCGAATAAGGATATTAATATGACGAAAAGAATCTTGACGTTAATATAGAATAAAAAATTAATTGATTATTTGTTTCTTATAATTTAGCCAATAAAGCTTTTTCTTCTTCACTCTTTTTTTTTTGTTTTTCAAACTGGATTTTTTTGTTCAATTCATTATCATTCTCATGGTCATCATATCTCGTTTCAATATTTGCAATAAAACCAATGCGTTCATCTGATCTTTGATTAATCAAGAATTCTTTAGAATTTTCATCGATACCATCAAATACATTTGACGGTGCAATGTCAAATAATTTTTTCAATAAACATACTAATTCATTTTGTTTTTTTTTACAGCCACGTCACTCCGATTTTTGTGTTTGACAAGTATGCGACACTCATCGTACAATGTTTTCAGTTTATCGCGGCATCTTTGCACATCTTGAACAGGAATTCGAGCTTTTTTCCAAAACACAATAATTTCATCAAAGACTGCAGCAATACTTTCTGGGATAGAAGCATTTACAATACGTGTATGAAAAAAAAACACTTTCAAAGCTTGCAATTTCGATGGTAATTTATTACCCACTATTTGAACGTCAACATCGCCAATTAAAAAAATGTTTTGACGTAAATAGGAAAGCTCCATATTTTTCTGATCACTTCGAAATCAAATGGATAAAATTTATAGATTAAATTAAATAACGAAAAAGCATTAGCATTAGTAAACGTTTGTATATGATTTTGATAGAGTTGAGATAATAAATATAGGTTATGGACATATTATAATTAATTTTGATGTAAAAAGTTAAAATAAAATCTCATAGATGGCAGCACAATCAGTTTCTAAAATGTTTTAATCCTAAAATTTAAATTTGAAACTAGATTTTATTAATATTTTTACCAATTGAAATAAAATCTTTTAACAACTTATCAAAAATATTTTATGTATCTCCAAATTTAGAAAACAGTTGAAACATACGGCAGGTCAAGAATAAAAGAAAATTAGTGTAATTATTATTTTGGGGTCACGATCACCTTGCAAGTTTTCTGAAAAAAAACCATCAAGATTAAAAAGTATAACCCTTTTTTCATTTTTGAATTATCAAATGACGATAAAAATGGAAAAAACCATAAAATTGACTAGAACTTTGATTTTGACCTCGAATAACTTTCGAATCAAACAAGATAGCGAAAAATCATAAGAGACCTTTTTTGTAGAGCGTTAAATTTTCTATAAGAATTTTTATTGGTCGACATAATCTATTCATTATTTCATGATGAACAAAAATTCTAAATTATTAACAGAACTTTTTTCGTGTTATTTCCATTTAAAACTTTGGCTATCGGGGGGGGGGGGGGGGTTAATATCGAAATTAAGAGCTAAATTTGGCATGAATTTTCTTTTATAGATTTAGAACCGATTTAGGACTATCGTGAAAAAAAATTTGAACATCACCTGAATAAGGACCACCCTATCATATAAATATATATATATATATTATAACGAGTTTTTCACCACTGGGGATCTACCGGAGTGAAGTGCGAATTGTTCGTAAACGTCGTAGTTGATCAAAACACAAAATCAGTTCATTGCTCGGAGAAAAAAATAACAGTCGGTTGACAAAATAGAAATAATATAATTTTATTGTCCGGAGACACACATACAGCGTACGTATCAACGAAATACTTGACTAGTGCCGTCAGAGTATTCTTACACGGCGAGGCTCTAAGACTGCCGATACAAATGAGAAACAGATACGAGACCCAACCAAAACCGAACAGATCGCCAGCCAAAAGGCAAGCTCAACACTGAGGAAATTATCTAACAGCCATTTGTCATCTGGTTGCCGCTGAATTTCATTGGAGGTAAATTCATAATTAATAAAGGCCTCTAAGATAATTATTAGAGGGCCAAATTAATTATATTTAATTTACTTAATATCTTTCTGCTGGTTTCGTGAAATTGGATTGGTAGTTCAAGGCCCATCGGCCGGTTCAACCACGCGTCTCGTATTCTCGAACTTTCCGTCGAATCTTTGTCCGCGAATATCCGTCATCATTCCCTGTAACTCTAAATTTTTTCTATTTGAGGCCTCTCGGCCGAAATAAAATAAATTTTCGCGTAAATTACCCGATAATTAAATTCATTAAATTAATTATTAATTTATAATTTTATTCCAGGCCTGTCGGTCGCTTAAATTAATTTCCCATGTCGTAAAATCTTAAATTCGGGCCGCGCGATGCCAACTCACTGGCCGAATATTCTAGTCAATTTCTAACCGTAAATTTAGTCATAAAATAATTTTAAATTATCAATAAAATATCTAAATGAATCAAATTAGAATTTGTAATGACGCTAGAAATGACGATAATTAGTTGTAAATGGAGAAAACGGATTATTTTGTCAGGAATAAATTAAGTATAAAATATTATGAAAAAATGTTAGTGAAAATGGTCAGTAAAAATTGAGTAAAATCAGTGAATAAAATATTATGAAAAAAATTGTTAGTGAACATTGTCAGTAAAATTAATTAATCAATAATTAAATTAAAACTACCAATTAATTAATTAATAAATATGATGAGTTAAAAATAGTGAGTTAAAGCATAATAAATTACTTGTGGAAAATTATAAATTATATTGGAAAATTTAATAAGAAATTAATGTTGGAAATTTTATTATTGGAATTTTATATTGAACATATAGTCATGAGTAATTAAGTAAAAGAAAGTGATGTCAGAGTAAAATCAAGTAAAGTAGAGTAAGTAATTTTAAGTAAAGTTAACTGGGTCTGTGATAAGTCCGGTGAACATATTAGTTTAAAATAAGTATACATCCAGGGGATGTTTTCAAATAAAATTGTTGGTTAACGTCCAGGGGACGATTTGTTAATTGAGTATTAAGGTTAATGTCCAGGGGACAAAATATTTAAGGTTTAACGTCCAGGGAACGATCTATTAGTGGGTGTGTGGGTGTGAAAACGTCCAGGGGACGCAATTAGTTTGTCATAAGAAAACGTCCAGGGGACGCAATTAGTTTGTCATAAGTAACGTCCAGGGGACGCATTAGTTTGTCATAAGGAATTTAGTTTGTCATAAGAATATTAGTTGTTATAAGTAAAATAATAATTGTCAAATAAAATAAAAGCAAGGTGCTTAATTTAAATAAAATTTAAAATTTACAATTCCTCTCCTCTCTCACAGAGTATTGCAATCGACCCTGAGTAAATTAATTAATTAAAATAAAATTCACTAACATCCGGTTCTGGAAGGCCAAGTCCATCTTCCAGTGGCACCCTAATATTCGACTATAATACTAGGTGCGACCAGACTTGGCAAGGTTAACCCTTTTGTCATAAGTATATTATCAACAACAATAAAAAATAAGTATAAAGTGAAAATTTTATAAATATAAAAATTTATTTTTACAAATATATATCAATGATTGATTATTCTGTAATCTCATATTTATACTATGATAAAAATACGAATGTGTGATCAACATTATGCTATAATGATTTGAAATGATTATATTTGGCGCCCTTACAGTATTATTGTATCATGCCATCTGTTGGTTTGACGCACTACTCTCTCACTAATCTATTTATCATTGATTTAATTCTTATCATCATCGATTTTTCATTAAAATTTCCCATGTGCTTTTAGCATACAGTACACATAAAGGTTATATTTTTCTATTTCATTCTGTCATCATTAAAAATAAATGATTATTTGTAAAAATGCCTTTGCAATTCGTAAAGTCACAAAAAGGTAAAAATTTATTACATTACGATGGAGTTTTATATTGCAAGAAAAGAGTTAACAAAGATAGTGTATCATGGCGTTGTAATTCGAATCTAAAGTGTAATGTAATAATTCACACTGATTCTGAAAATAAAAATGCTTTGTATAATTTATTAACGTGGTGAATTGTTCAATTACCTGGATTTTAAGTAACTTATTTCGATTATATAGGGAATGTGATTAGAGTGATTCCTAACCATAATCATATTGGAAATATCGTTGCTATTCAATCTAAAATTCTTAAAAAAAAAATTAAGAAAAAAGCAAAAAAAAGTAATGATAAGCTAACTGCTATCATTTCTAATTCATTGCGTGGAGTCTTATCTCCAGTGGCTGCTGTTTTACCAAAACCATTGTCATTATCACGTGCGGTTCAGTGTGTTCGGAGTGAAAAGGCCGTTGAGATTGTTAATCCTGCTACACGTGGTGAATTAGTTTTAACTGATGATATGAAATATATTAATGATCGTGATTTATTTTTATTACATGATAGTGCCGGTAACAAAAAAAGATTTATTATTTTTACCACGCGAAAAATTCAAATTTCTTAACATCGTGTGGAGATTGGTTGAGTGATGGTACATTTCGTTGTATACTAAGTATTTTTGCTCAGTTATACGTAATACATAGTATGAAAAATAGAAAATCTCTGCCATTAGTTTATCTTCTGGCCCTAAGTAAATCAAAACAAATTTAACTCGAATTTTTAAAAATATTGAAAAACAGTGTGCCCAATTACCAAGCTAAACGCCTAAAGATTGACTTTGAGCCAGCTTTTATCGAATCTTTTAAACAAATTTTTTCTGAAGTCAAAATCAATGGGTGTAATTTTCACTTTTCTTAGTGTATTTGGTGACATATTCAGCTGTACCGATTACAGAAAAAATTTAATACAGATATAAAATTTGCAATGAATATACGATTGTTGATGGCGTTGGCGTTTGTACCGCCGCAAGATGTTGTATCAGCATTTGATGAAATCGTAAATTCGGATTATTATGATAAAAATAGCGACATACTTGAAGAATTTTTAAATTATTTTACGTCAACATGCCAACATAGATAGGAAAACTGAAACATTATCAAAATCGTCGGGAGAATCCTATGTTTGCCATTAAGTGATGGAGTTGCTATGCTGCTGTTTCTAATGATAATATACGGACTAATAATCCAACGGAGGGGTGGTGTTACGTCGTAAAAGGGTTAAGAAATATTTTACACGTCAAGTAATATTTATTTGGTTAAATAATAAAAAGAAACTAGGTTTTCTTGATTTCTAGATAATTCTAGATTATCAGTTTAATAAATCATGTAATTTCTCTTGCAAGAGCTCATAATGAGAAATTGATAAGAAAAAATTTAATATTTAATTAGGTCGCGTCAATGAAGCCACGATATAAGACAATAGTCGGCTCTTTTAAATTATTACAATAATTTAAAAATATATTATATACGTAGTACGATAATAGTCAGAATCTTTCGGTCGGTCTCTGTGCCGTGATAAGTTAACAGGCTGCTACTCGATATTTGTCGAGGCTTATTTGTATCCGGTGATATAAAAACTATTATATGTGATACCCTACAATAAAATTTTATGATTCCTTGTTTTATTCAAAATATTACAAGTCATAGTTGAAATCTATGCAAAATATAATATTGCCTCAGTATCTTGAGACAATGTGAATTGTCTTTGTCGTCCTCAGCCTTGCGGTTCCCGTTTTTCTCCGTCTCGTTGCCGTCTGAATCTGTACGTCATAGTGCCATGGTTACATGACTTATTTTCACGTCGACGCATGTCCGTGAGGGTGAAGTGGGGACATAGTTCAGAAGCGAGTCCCAGGCCCTCAATTATCGATCAATCACTTCGATCCTGGATCAATTAGCGTTTAGACGTGTTTTTCTATTACTATCAAATTGCAATAAGTATTCTGTATTAATTAAGTTACGATATCTTCTACTAATACTCTGTCAATTTTACTGGCGATATTCTTTCATTATTTCTTTCATTATTCATCGTTATAATTATTATAAATCAAAGTTTAATAAAGTAAATCATTATTGTACGTTACCGGCGATTCACTCGCGACATAAAATATTATAAAATTAAGTCATAAATTATGTGCAAATAACTGCGCCATTTCACGTGGAGGAATATTGTAGATTCAGCATCTACCAGGACACTCTATATATTGTTAGTTACGGAAGCGTTTATTGTAAGTAACTGAACTTTATTATAATCGGCAATAAACTTGCACCTTTTCTGATTAATTCCTTTGTTCTATATCTCATTATTCATCCTATTTTCTCCTATTTTTACTGGTAAGAATTATTCAATAGTTAAATAAAAGTATTATTAATCAAGTAAGGATTGATAAGTCAACCAACAATAAGACATTAAGTTATAAATAATAAGCCGCGAGGTGAGTTAATAGGTTTTTAATATACGTTGCCAAGTTTGAATAAGTGCGGGTCTTTGCTTTGCAAGAACCTAAGCCCATTGCTCTGTCCAAGGAAAATAAAATTTTGTTAGAGGCCAGCCTAAGCCAGGGTTCAACCCGCGGATTCTGGTGGCTGCTGGCAAAAATCGCGAAGTCAAAAAGCGATTTGTCTTAACTGGCGCTCGAATAGGGACTTTGCAGTAGTTTTAACGGGCAACGAAAAATTTTATTAATTTTTCTCATGGCTTTACAGTAAAAAATTTTATAAAAATCTACAGTAGTAATTCTTAAAAAATTTTTCTTACCAGTATTAAAAATTTTTATCCTGTTACATTCATCATTCCATAATTCATTATCAGCATCTCACATTTTTAATATTTAATTATTTTATTTAAAATCTTTCATTATTTCCGAATTTTTTTTCTATTAGTTATATAAAATAAAATAAAATTTGTCATTGTAATATTGTGTGCCGGTCTCGTTCCCAAAATTATTTTGTTATATTTTGACCTTGAGCGTATACTAGCTACACGCGTCGTAATCCGAGACGCTAGTATTTATTTTCTTTATTTTCTTTACAGTTTACGATCTTTTACTTACGTACAAAGACAACTCAAAGTAAATAATAAAAATAAATACTTAAAATATCAAAATAAAACTTTCGTTTGAATATTTTCTAAGTGTAGTGAAGAAATTTATTACTTCCTTTACAACACAAAAGATTAGTATATTCGTTTCCGATCTAAAATAAAACATCTTTTGCTCAAAAAAAAAAAAAATTGTTCTCAGATTAACTAAGTACTTAAATAAATTATCAACAGAATCTTTGCAGTAATAAACAAAAATTTTACTTGTCACTGAAAATTTTAATAACCAAAATAAATCATTAACTATTCGTCATCAAGAATTTCAATAACTCAAATAAATTATTAAATTATAAATAAATAACTTTTACAGCTTAGAAAAGATTTAATTGTAACAAGTCTTGAGTAAATAAATCCACTTATAATCTGACAAGATTATTATCAGCTCGGATTAAGTAAAATTATCAATAATTAAAATTTTCACCATTCATTATTTTGTAAAGAAATTACTAAGACAATTTTCCCGCCAAAATGCCGTTACCGAGAACGCCGATCCAGCAATCATTTCTTTCAGTCACTTCGGCTAACAATTCCGACAATCTTTGACATTTCCCTATTACGTCGAGCGCGGTAATCGCAAGTACGAGCGCAATAGAAGATCTTGTGGATCTTACGAATAACGATGACATACACAACAGTACTCTATGCACCCAAAGTCAAGTTGTAAATCATAACAATAATATTTCTACTACCCGTTCGGGCGGTAACGTGAGTGTTCACCCTCACAATGTTAGTGGGGTTGTACCAATCTCAGAGTCTCAAAATACGACCTCCGTCGCCGTATTGCAAACCGTAGTTTCGGGCTTACAGACGGAAATTGAAGCTTTACGGGCCGAACGTCAACATTTGCTTCGTATATTAAGTACGGTCTTGCGACCACCAGATGCCCAATTACCACCTTCAAATTTTCAGCCAGACGCGTCAAGCATGTGGATGCCGAGAGAGTTATTCCCTGTTGCCACTGTGACGTCACAAGCTGCGAATCCCCTCTCTAGCCAAATCATCTCACATCCACATGCACCCATTCCGGCAACGCAAGCGAGCGGACAGCAGTTCGCCATGTCTGGCTTACCTGCGCGTGAACCGTACGCGCACACTACGGTCTCACCACCAATTCACACGTTACCGTTGCACATGAATACTCAGCCGACACTCTCGTATACATACACACATCCACCTAGCAGTAATAATGTACCTGCACATACAAATACACACTCACAAGCCTCATTGGCACATACATATCCACATGCACAGCCGTCAGTCTGGTATAATACCTATACAGTTCCAGCGGGAAACTCGAACATGAGTGGGTCTAATTTGTCACGATATTGAAATATCGTGGCAGTCTCACATCACAGTCGGTGAGCAACAGATGGCAGCACACGCTGCTCACACGTCTCATACAATTATTGTTATTATTATTTTGTATAATTTTATGATTTTTATATTATGTTGTTGCGTGTGTGCTAGATACTAACGTTAGAAATGATAAATCGTACAATAATCAGCAAAAATTGCTGATTATTGTGAAACTATTTAAATTTTGGTGATACTGGGTAAAAATTTGCATTTATTTTGTGATGGTGGTCTTGGTGGGTCTAAGCATGCGCGTTGATGCAACAAGTGGCATCAAAACAAATTTATTATATATAAATTTAAATATTCATACATGTAATTATTGGTTAATTTATAAATAATTAGCTACAATAATTAATGTATGTGGGAACTGTTGGTCATCTGGTGTTGGGGATTGTGTGGATTGCATTGCCAAATTGAATTGATCTCGGTAGTATTTTACTGAGATAACATGCGACAGATATATATCTCCACTGGTTGAAGTGAGACCTATGACAAAATGGCGCCGGCCGAAGTGCCGGCATAAAATTCACGTGCTGCCGTGGTCAGACGTGGATAGCTACTTGTACGAGCAGGGTGTGTGCCTGTTGCGGTAAAATATTAATTTGAGACGCCATTTAATTGCGTAATTAATAAAATTAATTTGAATAAGTTGCCAGTTGGGTCAGATCAGATAATTAAATATTAGTGGAGTCGATATATATATTTTCTGATGGAGCCTATAAAAGTATTATATTACAACGACGAATGTAAGTACCTTTGATTAATCTATTGGCGTGCAATCTACGTTTCCCCGCGTTGATGACCAATTGTTGTGTTTAGTGTATGTGTGAGTGAGAGCGTTCATGCTGAGATACGCCATGATCATAGTCATTACACACAGACTTATGAAATCTGCGGGTACACCATAAATAATTATTGGGAATAATTATTATTGTTGAGATTATCATTTACAAATAATATATTGTCATTGCGAGATTATTATTATTATTGACGATATATTATAAATTTTCTTGTGGCTAGATCTTATTATTATTCTGAGAGTATTATTTACAAATTATATATTGTCATTGCGAGATTATTATTACTGACAATATAGTATTAATTTGTGGCTAGCACTTATTGTTATTCTGAGAATATTATTTATAAATTATATATTGTCACTGAGAGAGTATTATTACTGACAATATATTATAAATTTGTGGCTAGAATTTATTATTATCTTGCGTTTATTATCTATAAATAATATATTATTATTATTTGAGATTATTAATTTGCGTTTATTATTTATAAATAATATATTATAATTATTTTGAGATTATTATCTTGCATTTATTATTTATAAATAATATATTATTATTATTTGAGATTATTATTTTGCGTTTATTATTTATAAATAATATATTATTATTATTTTGAGATTATTATTTTGCGTTTATTATTTATAAATAATATATATTATTATTATTTGCGACTATTATTTTGCGTTTATTATTTATAAATAATATATTGTTATTATTTGAGACTATTATTTTGCGTTTATTATTTATAAATAATATATTATTATTATTTTGAGATTATTATTTTGCGTTTATTATTTATAAGTAATATATTATTATTATTTGCGACTATTATTTTGCGTTTATTATTTATAAATAATATATTATTATTATTTTGAGATTATTATTTTGCGTTTATTATTTATAAATAATATATTGTTATTATTTGAGACTATTATTTTGCGTTTATTATTTATAAATAATATATTATTATTATTTTGAGATTATTATTTTGCAGATATTATTTTATAAATAATATATTATTATTTTTGTGAAATTATTATTGTGCGTATATTATTTAAAATTAATATATGATTGTTATTTTGAGGTTATTGTCCACAATATTACCTTATTATTGGACGTGTATTTTACCAACACCCGAGTATTATTTTGCGATTGATATTTATAAACATTATATTATTATTGTGCAAGTATTATTATTATAAACCAGATTTAATGAGTATTACATTATTGAGATTAATTCAAAATATAGCAAACAACAATTGGTGGTCAACCCGGTGTATTCTTATTGTTTATTTAATTTATACTGGTCTCATTCTTGCTATCCTTTTCCAACATTTGGAACTGCTCCCTGATTTTATTATTTCATTTTCACTCTTTCATTTCATTTCATTTCTTGGTGAATTAATTTTGTTCGTGGAGGGCACGAACTGGCGCCCAACAAGGATTTCTAACCCAGCCTGAGACGGGCTGTGTTTTTCCAGTGGAGAATTTGGGTTGTCTCCATAGGAATTTATTTCGTTTATTTTATTGTTATATTTTCACCAACAGAGTGCCATAACGCCTATTTGACACTAACCACACTCCGCCGTGGGACGTGTGAAATAGTAGGGAACGTTATATGGCGCCCAACGTGGGGCCAGGGAGCTATTAAATTGTACTCGGGGGCCAGGGAGCCATTAAATCGTACGAGTCGATTTTACTTTGAAGTTTCAGGTTTAGGTGCGGAGATTTGGATAGCAGCAAGAAGATTCGGGTTGTTGTTTCTGATTATTCAATTTATTTTTGGTCCGCGAGTGATAATTCGGGGCAGTTAAATTTATATTAATTTTATATTTATTTATTCATTAAACTTTACAATGGAATCGTGGCAACTGATTTGGGACGAATCAAGCATGTTGCTGGAAGCGTGTGAGCGGTTACGCGGGGGAGACGAGACTGACCCTCCATCTGGGAGTTCAAATGCGAGTCTGCCACCGTCAAAGACACCATTGGCTGACGAACTGCGAGCAGCAGATAACCAGGAGCACAATAATACGCTGACAGTTGAGGACGGCGAGGAGCAGGAAGGTGATGGTACACTTCCACCTACTGAGCTTACGTGGTTGATGGATCAACCTCCATCAAAACTCAAAATGTTACTGGCCAGTTTTGGGTTGTCGACATTCGGGGCACCACAAGTCTTGCGAAATCGACTGAAGCGTTACCACCAGAGGGCGCTAGGTGCTCTAAATGTGCGATGGAGCTCAGCAGTGGATGAAATCCCCTCGGAATCGAACACGATTCCAGAGTACGTGGACGTGGCTGCCCTTCGGGAATATTTACGCAGTCGGTGGTTGAATCTCCAGGGGTCAGACAATGTTATTCGTGACCGGGTAAGGCGATTGATGGACCGGGATGATGGGAAAGACGTCTTGTGGGACCCATTGGTGGACGAGTTGATGCGGGCATCGGCTGTCGGTCGGGAACGCGACGATCTGGCAATCATGGACCGATTGCAATCCATGGGGAGTCATACCCGGGTCTCTACAGCGACTGGGGAGTCAAGTGTGCTGATTACCAGTACACCAACCGCATCCGCAGCTCAAGGGGTGCAGAAGCCATCTCCAATGGACGCATTTGCGACGCACCGGGATGTCGTGGAGGTATTGAAGGTGTTTGAGACCCGAATCACGACCATGCTGCTGAACATGACCGCTGGCACGTCGTCAGCAAGCGCAGCACGTCCGTTGGATCCATTCCGGGCGTCATCACCGATTCGTAGTTGTGTAGCTACTCCTATGCCATCATATCTCAGTGCCATTCATACCATGGCGGGGCACCTGGGCAATCTGAGGGCCACCACGCATACCGTAAATGCATGTGGACCACAAATGAGTGCGGTACCACCGGCGTGCACAACATCGGCGTCGTCTGTGCACGTCAATTGGCCACCAGAGGCAAGTCGGGGTCATGGGTCGACACAGCAACCAAACCAAAGAGGACCACCTGATCATGGGGATGAGTCCGACTCCAGTGGTAGCCCATCTTGGTCATCCAATGATTCATATGTCAGCCAGAGGGCTGATCGGCGGTCGAGATCACATGGTCGTGATCGTGACTATGGGGCAATCGCACGAAACTGGAAGCTTTCATTTGCGGGAGATGGCTCGATGACTGGGGATGAATTCCTGCGGCGATTATCGGTGCTCATGCGAAGTGCGGGTATTCGTCACGAAGATCGTCTGGCAGTTTTACCAGAGGTGTTCACGGGTGTTGCTGCAACGTGGTGTTCAGCTAACTTTGAACGATGGACCCGGTGGGAACAGTTTAAGGAGGAGTTTCGTACGTGGTTTACCGGGGGTAGACGCCAGCGGGAAATCAAGTCTGATATCCGGGCTCGCAACCAAGGGGAAAAGGAGTCTTCCCGTAATTACTTGATATGTCTGCAAAGCTTGTACACGAGATTACGACATCCGCCAGAGGAATCTCGACAAGTAAGGCGAGCCTGTCAAGGTCTGCGACCTGAGTACTGGGACCACTGTCCAGCAGGAAAATTCGAGACCTACTCGTCACTGTTGCACGAGGCGACGCGTTTGGAAGAAAAATGGCGAGCTGCTAAAACTCGACGTGCCCCACCACCAAGGGAAGAAGCATATGTGAAGGAGTGTTCATATGCTTATGGACCAAAGCAACCACGGGAGCATCGAGGGTTGATGCACGCGGTTGATACGCAAGAATCTGGTGATGCTGAGCGGCAAGCACCATCAGTGGGGAAATCGAAGCCAGCGAAGTCCAAAAAGTACCAGAAACATAGAAACCATGTTTCTGACCCAGAGTTGGCGCCGGTGGGGATCGCAGGCAAGCCTGATAATCCGTCAGGACCGAATATGCTACCGGTGAGGTCTGATCCACCGCAAATTTCATCAAGGGTACCCGGGGGAAAGGCCCCAATCAACGCATCGACTTCTCGAGGCCCAGGAAATCTGAACCCTCGAGCACCAGCATTCCGGCGTCCACGGTTTTGTTTTAACTGTGGGTCACTTCAGCACCTCAGCTATGATTGCAGGGAATCACACAGGGATGTATGTCCGAGATGTGGGACTGTGGGCAAGACGGCAGTGACTTGCCAATGTCCACCGCGGGCAACCCATCCAAAAAACGCCAATACGGGCCGTCAATAGGGGGTGACGGTTCTCGTAGCGTGGTAATCCCTCACAAGACCAAACGACAGTGCAGAATTCGTGTCCAGGTCGAGGTTCACGCCATCAGGCAGCAATCCAGTGTGGGTTTAGCTCAAGAGTATGATGCTACCATGGATGTGCTGACTGACAATTTGCAAGCGATGCAAACGAGACGTGATCAGTCCGGGTCACGGGTCTCGAATGGGTTTTGGCGTTTCAAAACCGGACATTCTCGGCCAATGGTTACAATAAGTGCTGCGGGGAGGTCCCGTATTGCAATTATTGACACTGGGGCTAAAACTACCGCGTTTGGGTCTTTTGCCAAGGAACTCATGGACTCAGGGTGTCCATATATGATGGAAGACACTCCTACCAGATTTGGCATGGCCAATCATACCACCGATGAGAGTGGAGGTGTGATTGGACCAGTATTGACATTGGATGACGTCGAAGAGGTGACGTTTCCAATACATTACATACCACGACTGGGGTCATTAAATCTGATTGGGATGAATTTCATTGATCATTTCCAAATGCAATTGGACCTCCAGCAGAATCTGTGGCGAATACGAGACGGCAAGTGGCATGAGTTGACTCGGGAAACGTCAACAGGCCCTCGTAAGGCATTTTGTGCACTGCAAGAGTTGACTGACATCGAAACAAAACAGTTGCAGCTGTTCATCGATCACCAGAAGAGTCTAATGACCTCGGGGCTGGGTCTAACCCATTTGGTGGAGCACGACATCAAGCTGAAAGAGCATAAACCAGTCAAACAACGTGTCTACCGACGATCTCCAGTGGTATTGGAAGCCATGCAGGAGATCGTGGACCAAATGGTGACCGAGGATATAATTGAACCAGCAGCTTCATCCGAATGGTTGAGTCAGCCTGTGATGGTCAAACGGCCCAATGGGAAATATCGGATGTGCGTGGATTTCCGAGATGTCAATGCGGTGACTGAACGTGATACGTATCGATCACCGCCCATACATGAAGTATTGGATGGCTGCGGAGAAGCCCATTACATCTCAACCAACGACATGAACTCTGCATATTATCAAATTCTGTTGACTGAACACTGTCGGCCGTTCACAGCATTTTGGGTACCCGGTAGGGGCCTTTATCAATACAAGAGGATGCCAATGGGGTTATGTAATGCACCCGCGACATTCCAGCGGGGCATTGATCGGATTATCACTCCAGATTTGAAACCATATGCGTCAGCCTATCTGGATGACATCATCGTCATTACGCCGACATTCGAGAAGCATCTGGAGATTTTGGCAGAAGTTCTAAAGCGTATACGAGTTGCCGGATTTACGCTAAATTTTGAGAAGAGTAAATTCTGTCAGTCTCAGGCTCGATTTTTGGGTTTCTTGTTGGACAAGAACGGATTGCGTCCAGACCCGGAAAAGATTGAGCCCATCGTGAATTATCCGACCCCTAAGAACGTCAAGCAAGTCCGTCGGTTCAATGGAATGATAAACTGGTATCATCGTCATCTCAAAAATGTCGCCTGCGTAGCCGGACCCCTATTCAGGCTGACGCGTAAGAACCTCCAATGGAAGTGGACCGACGTCGAAGAGGCCTCATTTCAGGCTCTAAAACAGGCACTGGTAGAAGCACCAGTGTTGAGTACACCTGATTATTCTGTGCCGTTCGTGCTGTATACTGATGCGAGCCAATCGGGTTTGGGTGCAGTGCTAGTTCAGCGCGAGAATGACAAAGAGCGATTGATCGCGTGCGCCAGTAAATCACTGACACTAGCGGAGGCAAATTATAGCACTACGGAGAAAGAGTGCCTGGCGGTGGTATGGTCAGTACGGAAATTTCGCCCATATTTGGAAGGGTACACTTTCACGGTGGTGACTGATCATTCAAGTCTCAGGTGGCTGATGAATACTCGAGACCCCACTGGAAAATTGGCCAGGTGGGCTTTGGAATTGTCCGAATACGATATGCGGATCGAATATCGTCGTGGGTCGGAAAATGAAGCTCCGGACGCGTTGTCCCGTCGTTTCGAGGATGAAACAGAAGCACCAGAGGACTTAAACATGCTGGCCGAGGACACCGATGATGACTGGTACACTGAAAAGTGCCAACTACTGGAAAATGACCCGGAGTCCGTACCTGGTTACCGATATGCGAATGGTCGGCTGTATAAATGGGTAATTGACTCAATGGTTGGACTGATTGCTGATGGTGATGAGAATTGGAAGTTGGTAGTACCGCCAAAGGATAAATGGTGGGTATTGCAACAGGCTCATGACCACCCCCAATCAGGCCATTTGGGAATCCGTAAAACCCTAGATCGGATCAGGACACGTTATTACTGGCCGGGCATGTCTAAAAACGTTCGCCAGTACGTGTTGGAATGTGAAACTTGCATAGAAGCCAAACCAGTGCAACAGAAGCCATTGGGACTGATGGAATCGAGAGCACCAATGGAACCGTGGGAGGTAGTGGCCGCAGATACGATGTCGTTCACTCGGTCAAAATCTGGCTTCGCGTACTTGATCATTTTCGAAGATTTGTACACTCGTTGGATTGAGTGTGTTCCAGTGAGAGCGGCCAATGGTAAAACAGTCACAAATAGCTTCAGACAAGCTATCTTGAATCGGTGGGGTACTCCAAAAGTGTTTTGGACCGATAACGGACGGGAGTACTTGAATAAAGATGTACAAGCCGTTATCAAGGAATGTGGTATACAACACATGACCACCCCGCCATACCACGCACAGGCCAACCCAGTGGAACGTGTAAATCGTAACATCAAGACTATGATCATGAGTTACTTGGAAGACGACCATCGGGAATGGGACAAGTACATATATGAGTTCCAGTTTGCGTACAATACGGCCAGTCATGAAAGTCTGGGAGTGAGCCCAGCTTTTCTCAACTTTGGACGAGAGCCATGTCCCATGAGGTGCTATGGACATGACAACGACGGGATACAACTCGAAGACAATGTGGATCGGTCGTCGTGGGTAGCTCGCATGGATCGGATGGTGGAACTGAGGGACATAGTTAACCAAAATATCCGTCGGGCATCGGAACGATATGCGCGTTATTATAACAAAACTCGGCAAGTGGGGGTTTTCGAGGTAGGGGACCAAGTATATCGTCCAAACAAGGTTCTATCCAAGAAATGTGATCAAGTAGTTGGGAAGTTGGCTCCAAGGTTTGTCGGCCCATTGGTTGTTGACAAGGTGGTTACGCCGGTGATAGTCGAGCTGAAAACTCTTGATGGTAAACTTGTCGGTCGCAGCCACATTAAACTGCTGAAGCTGTTTAAACGGGCTGAGAACGTGGTACAATCGGTGGAAAAGTCGATTGCGCTCGTAGAAATGAACGCGGTGTTGTTGGTCGCATGATTTTCTCTCATTGGTCTGTCTTTGTCTATCTATTGTTCTATTACTATTTCTGATTATCTATTGGTTCGGCTACTATTGCTACTATCTATTGCTTCTGTTACTTTACTATCGCTTTGAATACACTATGTTATGCTTGAGGCCCAGTGTGGGGTAATATCGAGAAATAATATTTATTTACAGACTTAATGTGTGCGAGAAATTGGGTCCATTATGGGATAGCGGCCCCTACACTGACGGAGCAGCAGAAGGATCTGGCTGCGGACGTGATGAGATTCGGCCGACAGCCGTTTCTCCAAAAAAGCACTACCCCAGGTACCCAAGAGTGGAAGATGGCGGTAGAGTTAATGTTCCGCCAACAGGTGACCATATGGAAGAGACAATGGGCTACACGAGTTACACCAGTGGGTTGTGCTCGTTGCTATTCATGGGTGCACCCAGCGCGCCAATGCACAAATCCACCAGCGCAAATAAAGCCATTTTGTGATGAATGCGTTGCGTTTTTTGACACCGACATTTGTTATGGCCCTCATGGTCGAGCGCGCTTGGCGGCGCGAGGACACTGCATGGTGTGCTGCAGTGAAAGAATGGTGGACCATCACTGTCGGACATGCAACAGAACCCTGTCAGAGCAACTGTGGGCTCTGGAACGGCTTCCCAGGTTTACCTGGGACACCAAAATCATCCAGCGGTATTCCCTCATACAGGCACCATAATGGAAAGTGGTGGGGGGGGAGTAGGCCCGTTAACTACTATATTTTATGTTATTATTTATTCTCATTTATTTATTTCATTTATTTATTTTATTTATTTTGTTCGTGTCGGTAGGCGGCCAAGTGGGAAAATAATCATTGTACGTTTCCCACTTGGTACGAGAGTCGAGAATAAAGCGCCACACACTCACCAATCATGATTTCATTCACCCTTATACAGTCATACCTAACCCTGATTCCCAAATTTCAATTTGCAAGAACGGGAAGGTAAGTGGAATGTTCAGTTGAATGTAAACTCACGCCAATGGATGTAGAGACTGCTGTTGTCTCGGCCAAAGGTCTTGCAGAAGGGCTAAGACCGGCCTGGTGGGGTGGTGTCACGATATTGAAATATCGTGGCAGTCTCACATCACAGTCGGTGAGCAACAGATGGCAGCACACGCTGCTCACACGTCTCATACAATTATTGTTATTATTATTTTGTATAATTTTATGATTTTTATATTATGTTGTTGCGTGTGTGCTAGATACTAACGTTAGAAATGATAAATCGTACAATAATCAGCAAAAATTGCTGATTATTGTGAAACTATTTAAATTTTGGTGATACTGGGTAAAAATTTGCATTTATTTTGTGATGGTGGTCTTGGTGGGTCTAAGCATGCGCGTTGATGCAACAAGTGGCATCAAAACAAATTTATTATATATAAATTTAAATATTCATACATGTAATTATTGGTTAATTTATAAATAATTAGCTACAATAATTAATGTATGTGGGAACTGTTGGTCATCTGGTGTTGGGGATTGTGTGGATTGCATTGCCAAATTGAATTGATCTCGGTAGTATTTTACTGAGATAACATGCGACAGATATATATCTCCACTGGTTGAAGTGAGACCTATGACAAAATGGCGCCGGCCGAAGTGCCGGCATAAAATTCACGTGCTGCCGTGGTCAGACGTGGATAGCTACTTGTACGAGCAGGGTGTGTGCCTGTTGCGGTAAAATATTAATTTGAGACGCCATTTAATTGCGTAATTAATAAAATTAATTTAAATAAGTTGCCAGTTGGGTCAGATCAGATAATTAAATATTAGTGGAGTCGATATATATATTTTCTGATGGAGCCTATAAAAGTATTATATTACAACGACGAATGTAAGTACCTTTGATTAATCTATTGGCGTGCAATCTACGTTTCCCCGCGTTGATGACCAATTGTTGTGTTTAGTGTATGTGTGAGTGAGAGCGTTCATGCTGAGATACGCCATGATCATAGTCATTACACACAGACTTATGAAATCTGCGGGTACACCATAAATAATTATTGGGAATAATTATTATTGTTGAGATTATCATTTACAAATAATATATTGTCATTGCGAGATTATTATTATTATTGACGATATATTATAAATTTTCTTGTGGCTAGATCTTATTATTATTCTGAGAGTATTATTTACAAATTATATATTGTCATTGCGAGATTATTATTACTGACAATATAGTATTAATTTGTGGCTAGCACTTATTGTTATTCTGAGAATATTATTTATAAATTATATATTGTCACTGAGAGAGTATTATTACTGACAATATATTATAAATTTGTGGCTAGAATTTATTATTATCTTGCGTTTATTATCTATAAATAATATATTATTATTATTTGAGATTATTAATTTGCGTTTATTATTTATAAATAATATATTATAATTATTTTGAGATTATTATCTTGCATTTATTATTTATAAATAATATATTATTATTATTTGAGATTATTAATTTGCGTTTATTATTTATAAATAATATATTATTATTATTTTGAGATTATTATCTTGCATTTATTATTTATAAATAATATATTATTATTATTTGAGATTATTATTTTGCGTTTATTATTTATAAATAATATATTATTATTATTTTGAGATTATTATTTTGCGTTTATTATTTATAAATAATATATTATTATTATTTGCGACTATTATTTTGCGTTTATTATTTATAAATAATATATTATTATTATTTTGAGATTATTATTTTGCGTTTATTATTTATAAATAATATATTGTTATTATTTGAGACTATTATTTTGCGTTTATTATTTATAAATAATATATTATTATTATTTTGAGATTATTATTTTGCGTTTATTATTTATAAGTAATATATTATTATTATTTGCGACTATTATTTTGCGTTTATTATTTATAAATAATATATTATTATTATTTTGAGATTATTATTTTGCGTTTATTATTTATAAATAATATATTGTTATTATTTGAGACTATTATTTTGCGTTTATTATTTATAAATAATATATTATTATTATTTTGAGATTATTATTTTGCAGATATTATTTTATAAATAATATATTATTATTTTTGTGAAATTATTATTGTGCGTATATTATTTAAAATTAATATATGATTGTTATTTTGAGGTTATTGTCCACAATATTACCTTATTATTGGACGTGTATTTTACCAACACCCGAGTATTATTTTGCGATTGATATTTATAAACATTATATTATTATTGTGCAAGTATTATTATTATAAACCAGATTTAATGAGTATTACATTATTGAGATTAATTTAAAATATAGCAAACAACAATTGGTGGTCAACCCGGTGTATTCTTATTGTTTATTTAATTTATACTGGTCTCATTCTTGCTATCCTTTTCCAACATTTGGAACTGCTCCCTGATTTTATTATTTCATTTTCACTCTTTCATTTCATTTCATTTCTTGGTGAATTAATTTTGTTCGTGGAGGGCACGAACTGGCGCCCAACAAGGATTTCTAACCCAGCCTGAGACGGGCTGTGTTTTTCCAGTGGAGAATTTGGGTTGTCTCCATAGGAATTTATTTCGTTTATTTTATTGTTATATTTTCACCAACAGAGTGCCATAACGCCTATTTGACACTAACCACACTCCGCCGTGGGACGTGTGAAATAGTAGGGAACGTTATAAATTCTATGCGGTTGTACGATCTTACTCGTCTTGTTAAATCCTAGAGTATCTCGTTTCCGTCTCGTGAACGATCTTCTCCAATCGACGCAAAGAAATATTTAAAATTAATTGGGCAGCGGATGGTCAGCAATTAAATTTCTCTTGACAATTTTCACGCAGTTGCAACTAATACACTCAATGGCAACGTACTCGAGTGGTATTACCAGAACGAGGGTTTGTTTCACAGCTGGGTTACATTCAAGGAATATTTTAAAATTTGGCAGGTTCAACAAACAGACGAGGCAGTGTTGCAGGAGATTTACTCGGCCAAACAACGCAATGACGAGACAGGAGTTGCATTTATTAACCGTATGCAAGGTGCATTCGCGAAACTAGAGGACCCGTTACCGCAAACAAAACAAATTAGAATTATAACTTCACGATTTAATTCTCATTTTCTACAAAAGTTCTCAGATGCGACAATTATGACGTATGCCGAATTATATACGCGGATCAGTGCTTGGCAGCCAACGGCTGATGCACTGAACCCTCACTTCAAAATTCATAAAGAAATTAATAGTAGAATCAAGACTCGTAGTCAACTAAATTCTATTAAAGTTCCTGAAATCGATCAATTGAACAGTATGGAGACATTGCAGTCGCCTACTTCACCAAATAATAATTTTCCTAGTAATAATTTTAATAGAAATAATAATTTTAATAGAAATAATAATTTCAATAGAGATAATAATTTTAAAAGAAATAAAAATTTCAACAACTTTCAAAATTCACAGAATCCCGATTCACAAGTTAAAAATTCAAATTTTGAGTCTTTCACTTTATTAAATAATTTTGAGTCTATAATGAAAACTATCTTAGAAAAATTAGATCAAACTACTGTAAAAACGTCACCGGTAAAAGTCACCCCTGTCAATTCAACTCCAGTATCACAAAATAATGCAACTAAAGCTCCTGTTTGCGGTCGTTGTGGGAGAATTGGTCACGTTGCCGAGGTTTGTTGTGGACTCGTAACTGATGAGTTGCGTATCAAGGCAGGGTTGCCTCTCCGTCCACGTCCTCCGAGTCCAAAAAACGCGTAAGCGCCCTGGTAGACACCAATCACGTTACCAGGGCTTCTGTATCAACTAACAATTCGATTAATTCCATTGTAAATAATGACGATCAACTTGACTCGTTTACATTAAATCCTGAGGCTCCTGAATTCGTTATTAATTATCCTATTGCTGCTGATGCTCCAAAAATGGTCGGTAACGTTTCAGAAAATCTCGACGTCGATTTAATTGATTTCACATCTCCTCTCGATCAAATTACTGATAAGTGGCGGATGCAGAGTCCAATTGGGAGACAAGTTCGGAAGCTTCACAGCAAATTAAAATTATTAAGAAGCCAAAAGTTAAAAACTCTATAAAAACTTTAAAATCAAAACTTAAAAAATGTATAACTTCGACATGTAATTTTAAAAATAAAATCCATAAAAGTCAATTAAATTCTCCGATAAAAAATTCATTACTGGACTGTGAAATTGAAGAACGGCAACAATCTACCGTCATCAAGCCTGATAATCACTTGGAGATATATGATATCCCTCTCTGTGATCTAAGGGAGGATACTAGTCCTTTATATGACTCAGAGATTGATGAGTATCACTCCGATTCGAGTGAAGAACTTGCCTATGCTCCAAAATTTACTATACAAATGAACTCGGATAATAAACAAAGTACATTACTGCCAATGCTCAGTAATGATAATCGATTCAGCCGTATGACTTCTTCAGCCAGTCTCAAAGCTCCTTCAACAGTAAGCCGCATGATTGCTAATATTTTTATCGGTAAATACGAACTTGAAGCATTACTGGACAGTGGGAGTGAGCGCAGTTATATTTCTGAGATTGCTTATAAACAAATCAAAGAATATCAATTGCAAGACCTCACACCTGATCCCACTAGTACTCATGGAGTAACTATGGCTAACTCCAAGTCCACGTAAACACGTGGTGGAGCCCCATTTAAAATTCAACTTGACGGTCACGATATCATCACTTGGTTAAGTGTTTTATCTGAATTGTCTACTCCAGTAATCCTTGGTCTTGATTTCTGGCAACTAGCAGATATCCAAGTAAATTCCAAGGAGAGTATTTGGAAATTAAATATCAGTAATGTCATTTATTCATTTTTCTCTCGATCCGGATTTACCAATCAAGCATTATTAAATGTACTGACGTCAGCTAAACGTGTTGATCTCGAAAATTTTTTAGCCAGAGAATTTTAGAAGAATAAACGAGTGCAGTTGGGTTTAACACACGTCGTACAACATCGTATTGAATTAACAGCTGAGACTCCAGTACGTACCAAGCCTTATCGTAGATGTCCACCAGTAATGAAAGCAATGCATGACAGAGTAGATGAATTGCTCGCGAAGGGTTATATTCAGCCTTTGAATAGTGCTTGGGCAAGTTCACCGGTAATGGTACCAAAGAAAAACAATACTTGGCGTATGTGTATTGACTACCGACCACTTAACAGAGTAACGAAAAAATCTGCTTATCCGTTACCGATTATGCATCGCATTTTATCAAGTCTTCAAGGTGCTAAAGTAATTTCAGTACTTGATGTCAGTGATGCTTTTCATCACGTCCTAGATGAACCAAATAGCCGACAATATACAGCATTTTGTGTGGATGGACGAGGTTTATTTGAATGGATCCGTATGCCATTTGGCCTGACAAATGCACCCAGTACTTATCAAGAAGTTTCCGATACAGTACGTCGAGGAATTATCGAGTCGTTAAAAACACAATTTTCTCATATTCCAGCTGAAAATAAAATTTTCGCTTACCTCGATGATTGGATCATTATTAGTGATGACTTAAAAGAACACAAAATTCTTCTTCGAGCCGTTTTTGAAGGATTCCGCAAGGCGGGAATAAAGATGAATGAAGAAAAAAGTCATTTCGGATGCTCTGAAGTTCATTTTCTGGGCTTTATAATTAATGAAGAGGGACTGAAACCCGATCCAGCTCGATTGGAACCAATTGCGGACTACAAACAACCTACCAACCGTAAGGAACTGCGAAGATTTAATGGATTAGTTAACTGGTACCATAAACATCTTAAAAATGTCGCGCAAGTTCAAGGTCCCTTGAACAAATTGACTAGTACTCGAGTCCCATGGGAATGGACAGATGTTGAAGAAAAAGCTTTTGTGGAAACGAAAGAAGCTCTGTTAAAAGCTGCAACATTATCACTACCACGTCCAGACTTGCCTTACCGCTTATACACTGATGCCAGCAACACTGGGTTAGGTTCTGTCTTAACTCAGTATGACTCAGATTATGATTGAGAAAATTTAATTATCTGTTTAAGACGACCATTAAATAAAGCAGAAATGAACTACACAACAACTGAGAAGGAGTGCCTTGCTGTTGTTTGGTCCTTACGGAAATTACGAGGCTACATCGAAGGTTTGTCAGTCACTGTATACACATTCCTGCTTATGATATCGAGGTTGTTCATTATCGAGGTACACAATATGAAGAACCAGAGACTGCTGATTTATTTGTTCCAGATTCCAATCCTTCATTGCTGTGTGTAATTGCGCAAAATTTCGCTTGGTATGACGAAAAAGTCCGCGTAGTCCAAAAATATCCTGAGAATTATCGTGAGTGGAAATACGAGAATGAAAAATTGTATTTTTATCGTCCATTAGCTGTCAAGGAAATACTTGGTGAATTAAATCCTTGGAAAATCGTTCTAACTGAGTCTGAAATTCGTCCAGCTATCGAGAAGGCACACTGTGAGGCTCAGTCGGGTCATCTTGGAATTGACAAAACTTATTAACGGATACGAGATAATTTTTATTGGCCAGGAATGTTTAAAGATGTTTCATCTTACGTTTCAGCCTGTGAGACTTGTATAATGACCAAAAGTGACCAAACAAAACCGCAAGGATACATAGGAACGAGACCACCAACTCAGCCTTGGTCTATTATTTCGATTGACACAATTGGCCCATATACTCGTTCAACTATGGGAAATCAATATGCTCTCGTCATCGAAGATCTCTATACTCGTTATCTCGAAATCTTTCCTATAAAACAACAATCTGGTAAACTCATAAAACATCACCTGACGGCTGTTTTCAATCATTGGGGCCCTCCTTGTCAAATAATTTCAGATAATGGCAAAGAATTTATGAACAAAGACATAATTAATTTAATCAGTCAATTTAATATAAAATTTACACCAACTCCTATCGGTCACCCTTGCGCAAATCCCGTCGAACGCTGTAATCGTACGATTAAACCCATGATTGTCGCGTTTACGAGTAAAAATCAAAACGATTGGGATGAACATCTTGACGATTTAAAATTCGCGTATAATACCTCAGTACACACTGCTTTGGGTGTATCTCCATTTTATTTAAATCATGGACGTAACGCACGACTAATTAACGACACATCCTCTCGAAAATCTAGATGTATCTGACGTTATCGTTTGGCAAGCCCGAATGGATCGTGTAGTTGAACTGAGACATTTTGTTGAGCAAAATATGTTGAAAGCTCGGGAACGTACGCGTAAACAACACGAACAAAAATTTTCCGATATTCCGATCGATTTAAAAATCGGTGACTCAGTTTATTATCTAAATAAAAAATTAAGTAAAAAAGTTGATGGCTATAGTGCTAAATTAGCACCAAAATATTCAGGACCTGCTATTGTCTCTAAAATTTTAAGTCCTCTAGTAGTTGAATTACAAGATGATGCCGGTAACAATATTGGCACATATTATTACAATGACTTAAAAATTCCTAGACGGTCTCGAAGACGTAACTGATTATTTTCAATATATTTCAGATCATTCATAATGAAAGTGAAAGTACTTGGAAATTCAGGATCAGACACCGAAGCCTCATCTCATGAGTCTGAGGCCGAGGTATCCGATACTGAAGTGCCATCAACTCATGCAGTCACACAATCATCTGATTCAGTATCATTTTCATTAAACACTGCATCAACACCTACATTTGAATTACCACTTGCTACTGAAATAACGTCATCATCTTCGTCACCGGCTGCACCAGCAATTTCAACAACAGTGGCATCTTCACCGACATGGTCTACCGGGTCAGCTACATTAACTGGACCCCGATTCCCGTTGCCGCCATGGCAAACTACAACTGGCGTTGAATTTGGTCGCCCATCGTCTGCACTATATGTACCAAGCCCAACTACAACACCAACTTCAGTAATGTTTGAAACTCTAACTAAATTCATGAAAGATAAATTTAGCAAGCTTCATGCTCGTATTGACCGTGCTATAAGTCACCGTCCTGTGGTCACGTCAATACCATCTGGGGGATCAAGATTCGACATCCAGTGGATAGAACGTATAGATGAGAAACTGGAAGATCTTCAAATTGTCGTACAAACCAACACTGACCAAGTTGCAGAACTCAAGACACAGTTGGAGGCTTTAAAAATACCTCCAACTACTCCAGAATCGGGCCCTATGACAAACCTCACGGCTCAACTTGATCAGTTAACTGAGCAGGTCCAACGGAGCCAGAAAATGATCGCAGAAATTAAGCTGCCAAGTCCCGAAGAATTTTCGCAAAAACTTCAGGTAGTCAATTTAGAATCCAAACTGACTGTCACTAAAATCAGCTGTCAGACAACAACAAAATCAGCTACAACTTCTACTCCAGTCAAGGTATCTTACGACGTGGGCACTACGCCAAACAACAAATCGGTGCTGCCATTACTGGCTCAACAATCTTCTGCTTGCGGTCCAAATCCAGGACTTAAAATTCGCGATGGCGCCTATCAACGTCCATCATCAGAAGATGCCAGATTTCCACCATCATCACTGTTGGCTAGGCGAATGGCTCGTCACGAGTTATCTGAAGAAGAAGTATCGACACTGCGAGCTTCAGGTACCATTCCCAAAGACATCAAATCTAAGATCCAGATGGTAACCTTCGCAAACTCGTTACCGTACTCGCAGACTACTCCAGCTCCAAAATATCAGGTGCCATTGCAACCTAAAGAGGCCTACGAGCAATTTTTGTCTGGTTCAAATTCGGCTCCAACATCAAATGCCACAGCAGCTGTCACGGATACGTCACAACAAGTTGTAATTCACAACGGTCTCCATTTTATGGACTTTCCGCAAGGCTATTGAGAAGATATGCGTAACCGTTAAGCCGAGTGTATGCCACACCGAGCTCAGAGAATCGTGGACACAAACGGTAACGACTCAAGCTCAGTCGTTGTACATCACTAACGCGTGTCACAACTGGCGGCAACGAGGTCATAAGATTGCCGAATGTCAATTACCATGGCGGCCTGATATGTGTCATGTGTGTTACCAGGACCAAGTTACAACGGCAACGTGTTTCCGTCCACATGACAAACAATACAAAGATTATCTTCGGGGACGTTGTCAAGGCTGCGGTATTCCAGCCCAATTGATTGACCCGCATTGTGATTCTTGTAACCGCAGATACCCGGGCTACAAAGACTGGATCGCGGCGAAATATAGCCAAGAAGAAGTGGAGCAGTTTCATCGGAATCATTTACGAGCTATCAAGAAATTCGACTGAAACTATTTGTTTTGTTACGTTACCGATTTAGATGTACATCTAAATAAACATACACACTCATATTCATCTCATTAACGCATTTAATCATTGTTATTGCCAATTATAATAATCTTCATTTACAGCTTCAAGTCCTGTAGCAGTTGGCAGACAATAGTATTGATTATCTCTTTGCAGCTCAGAAGCTGCCACATCCAAAAAAAAAAAAAAAAAAAAAAAAAAATTTTTCGTATTACAATTTTTTTTTGTATTTAGTATTAAGTGTAAATATTTAAAATTTATTTTATTTTTTTTACATATTTTATTTTCTAGTTCATAAGTTGTCGATATTTCCTGATCCAGGTCGAGGTCCCAGGATCGGAGTGGGCCTGAGATTGAGGGCCGGGCTTAGAAAATTGTTTCCATTATCCCTAACGGTTTGCAATCGATATAACTGACAATCTACGTGCATTACTAACGATTCATTCGCAATTAAAAAATTTATTACGGGCAAAATATTTGCACACTGGGCGACACACTCGCAATTAAACATTTTCTTTTGCTAGCAATTAACTTGCAATTTTTCAAGCGATCTACTCGCAGTGTTATAAAACTATGATATTTTATTATTATTATAATTCTTTACAGTCGGACAACCCAGACAAGAATTCAAAGGGGTAACCTTGGCTTGGTGGGGGGGATTGAGACAATGTGAATTGTCTTCGTCGTCCTCAGCCTTGCGGTTCCCGTTTTTCTCCGTCTCGTTGCCGTCTGAATCTGTACGTCATAGTGCCATGGTTACATGACTTATTTTCACGTCGACGCATGTCCGTGAGGGTGAAGTGGGGACATAGTTCAGAAGCGAGTCCCAGGCCCTCAATTATCGATCAATCACTTCGATCCTGGATCAATTAGCGTTTAGACGTGTTTTTCTATTACTATCAAATTGCAATAAGTATTCTGTATTAATTAAGTTACGATATCTTCTACTAATACTCTGTCAATTTTACTGGCGATATTCTTTCATTATTTCTTTCATTATTCATCGTTATAATTATTATAAATCAAAGTTTAATAAAGTAAATCATTATTGTACGTTACCGGCGATTCACTCGCGACATAAAATATTATAAAATTAAGTCATAAATTATGTGCAATAACTGCGCCATTTCACGTGGAGGAATATTGTAGATTCAGCATCTACCAGGACACTCTATATATTGTTAGTTACGGAAGCGTTTATTGTAAGTAACTGAACTTTATTATAATCGGCAATAAACTTGCACCTTTTCTGATTAATTCCTTTGTTCTATATCTCATTATTCATCCTATTTTCTCCTATTTTTACTGGTAAGAATTATTCAATAGTTAAATAAAAGTATTATTAATCAAGTAAGGATTGATAAGTCAACCAACAATAAGACATTAAGTTATAAATAATAAGCCGCGAGGTGAGTTAATAAGTTTTTAATATACGTTGCCAAGTTTGAATAAGTGCGGGTCTTTGCTTTGCAAGAACCTAAGCCCATTGCTCTGTCCAAGGAAAATAAAATTTTGTTAGAGGCCAGCCTAAGCCAGGGTTCAACCCGCGGATTCTGGTGGCTGCTGGTAAAAATCGCGAAGTCAAAAAGCGATTTGTCTCAATCTCTTATCAGCCGAGTTACTCAACAAGAAGCAGCCATGCTGGCACCGAGTTTTATGATAGCCGAGTTACAATTTAAAAATCTTTTGTAATTTCGAAGCCTGCCGGTTGTAATTACACCTCTTGTCTTTCGTTATGAGATCCAGTTCCTGCACCCCTGACCTAGTTATTATCGCATTCCCGGAAATTTCTGCTCACCTAAGTCATCTATAACTCTTGTTACAAGAGAATCATGCCCATTACGAGTCATACTTTCCCCTCTGTTACTAGGCAATCCCTACTCGAGAATTCCTTCCGATATGAGTCCTACCTTCCCCTCTGTTACTAAGCAATCCCTACTAGAGAGTTCCTGCTATTATGAGTCCTATCTTCCCCTCTGTTACTAAGCAATCCCTACTAAAAATTTATTTCCATTCTTTGATCCAATCCTTTACACCCCTGACCTAGTTACCGCTTTTATGACCAGAATCCGTTCACATAAGTTATGCCTTCCCCTTTGTTACTAAGCACAAGAGAAATATTCAAGTCTCTCCCCCCTGTTCCCTCCTTACGCACGATAACCGCTGCCTTCCCAAAAAGAGTACTAGCATGGATATCCCTCCTCCCTAGGAGTCCGGGCATCGTTATCTATTTCCACTAGGAGAAGGGGATGGGCTCTCTTACTCTTCAGTGGCCATTGTAACGTTTAGAGATTCCCCAATAGGTAAGACCTTCCATTTTCATTCAAATTAGAGAAGCCTTAGAAAAACTTAGGTGTGTACCCCCTTCTTGGCAGTATCCACCTAATCAGTAGCATATATAAGGGGCCTCCAAGCTACACGAGTCACCTTCGTTATTTTTTTCGGTCGTAACAAGTGCATCCATTGTTACTTTTAATTCTCCTTGTTTAATTCGTTATTGCTTAGATTTTTGACAATTCATACGAGTGGTTTATTTCGTTCGTTCTTGCAATTTATATTATTCAGAAGTAAACTATTATCGCCTAAGATTGCGCCTTCTAAATCTTTTCTTCCCCTCGTGTATTTCGTAACTCCAACAACGAGGAACTCGGTTTCGGAAATATTTCCAGTCGTACTTGGTAGTCGGAAACGTCGTCGGGAACATTGATTCCAAAATATTATCGAATCCGCCGGTAATCTATTCTTTTTTTGAAATCTCCCGGTTACAAGCTCAAATATCGCGAAAGGTAGTAAATTCAGTGTATTCGAGAACAACAAAGAAGATTATCTACAACGTAGCCACCTTCGTACATCTTCGCCACCAATCAACAGCAACAGTACCCCGGGAGGAGTCCAAGTACGTTGTCCAGCCACCAAGGGTCAATCATAGTCATCATCGAACTGTGTATATTCAAATATTTGTTAAATAAATCAACCGAAGTAGTAAGTCCTGACATTTTGATTACTAGATTTAAGAAACACATACACTCCCCCGTTTCCTATCCATGCTCGACACCGAATAACGTGGTCCCCGTTACCCGAGTAAAGGACTTAAGTGTCTTGACTCAAAATTAAGGGACCAAGATATATGTTATATCCACCGGGACGTAACATAAATAAAAATTTTGGTGTCAGAAGTGGGATTTGCGTTCGAAATGCCCGCGGTGTCCGAGCATGTCAAAACATTATTTTTCGGAAATGGTTCGAGATAATTCGAGTTAAATAATTGTAACAGAAAAAAGAAGATGAGTACGCAAGGGCGTGCAATCAATCGAGAAAAACTGTACATCCGAACAAAGGGCAGAGGAAAGAGTCTATTGAAAGAAAAAAATAAATAAATAAATAAAAAACTATTAAAAAAATAAAATATATATATATAAATAAATGAACGACTAGTAGTAGAGCGAGAACGTGAAAAATACTGACTTAGATTGATAAAAATTGCGCGTTTAGTGGGTTAACGAGTCCGGCGAAAATGAAAAAAAATAATAAATTAACCATGTTTAACTTGTACGGGTAGAGGCTACCAGTTGAAAATATGAATCAGATACATGAGATTTTGTCAAATTCAATTGAATATGCAGTCGAAGCGGTCCCCTTTTTCACTGGTCAGAATATACTACTAGCCTTTTTTATTGAAGAGTGTAAAGAAGCTCAGGCGATGGTGCCTCAAGAACTCGAGCGAAATTTGGTATTAATGTTACGGAGTAAATTACGAGGTGAAGCGCGAAGAGCAGTCCGAGGAAACGTTTTTGAGATCGTAAGTGCATTTCTATCTCATCTTAAAGAATTATACGAGCCTCCGAAGTCGTTGTATCAATTAAAAGGGGAGATTGGAGAAATTTTCCAACGTGACAATGAATCTGCATTGTCATACACCATCCAGGCTCGAGAATTAGGAAATCGAATATTAGATGTAATAAGATCGCAGGTACCAAATAATGCACCTTCAACCGGAGCGGACATCTTAAGATATGAAAACGAATTCCGGGACTGTTTGATACGAGGATTTAAGCCGGAAATAGAACAAGAAATTTCCAAGAATCGAATCTTTTGTGAACCAGCAATTGAAGCCATGAAAATCGAGATGGAGTTGCGCGCTAAAGAATTATTAAAGGGGAAAATTCTATCCCAAAGAGATATAAATTACTCCAGGCGCAGCTATGAGTACGATCAACCAGATAGTCGGGACGGAAAGCGAGTAACAGTCGTGCAAGAACAAGTTATTACATGTCAAATTTGTTACGAAACCGGTCATAGTGCCCAAGTATGTTACCAATTGGATCCTGACCAATATGGTAATGACTATGATCATTTCTCCCATAATTTTTACAATAATAAAAGTAATTATAGTCAATATAACAATATTAATAATAGAAATAACCGATATAGTGGCAGCAATATGAGCAATAATCGATCGAATAATAATAACACGCAACGCGGTAATCTCTACCGTAGAAATTATAGAAATAATGATAAATGCAATAGTAACAGCGTTAATATCGATAGCAATAATTATAATTATGATAATTCACGGAATATTTTTAACTATCCAACGTTCCCATGAGAATTAGCAAACAGAAGTGTCGAAGAAAAAATCTGCTATAATTGTAAAGTACCCGGACATGTTATGGTGGATGGCGTAAAAAGAAGGAATAGCAATAGAGGCTCATTTGTAACTAAACCGTCGGACCCATCTACCGACGGATGGGCACGCGTTAAAGATGAAGAAAATTCGGGAAACTATCAAGGGCCCGAGACAGAAATTTCAAAGCGCAACAGGAAACCGTCAGATCCGAGCGTCCGGTTATGCAAATAATTTCGGGAGAAGTGAAAACAGAAGAGCTATTAAAGATGTTTCAGTGGCAGTAGTTAGGCTTAGTCAATATTGCGAGGACCCTACTATAAAAATAACGTCTGCAGAAATTTTGAACTCGGCTCGTTTAATGGTTGATACTAGTTGCGAATTAAATTTACTTAAATGCGGTATAGTGAATCCCAGTACTTGGATAAGCCGTAAGGGAATATTAAAATTAGCAGGGATTAACTCAGAATTTGTTTTTACGTTAGGAAAAGTGGAAACAGAAATTTTCGGTATTCCAATTATATTTCACTTAGTTCCAAATGAATTCCCAATAAAACAAGACGGGATTCTAAGATCCAAATCCTTAGAAGATAATTATATAGACGTACTCTATTCACAAGGGTATTTAAAAAACCAGAGTTACAGACTAGACTTTGAACACGAAGAAACGGTGGTTTTACCTGCTTGTACGAAGGTAGGGTTTTACGTCCGCGTTGCTAATCCAGAAATAGAAACGGGATATGTGCGGAGACTTAGAGTTAATAAGGGAATTTATATGCGTGAAGCACTTGTCTCAAATAAAAACGGGCGAGCGCCTGTGTTTATAGTTAATACGACTTCCAAAGAAATAAGAGTGACGGTACCGGTCGTGACATTGGAACCATATACAGAGAAAAGTTATTTCGATGCTTTCGTTAAAGATGAAAATGTTTGGGAGAATTGTAATAGCAGTGAGGATACTGCTCGTGTTTTCGGTAACGGCGAAGATGCCGATCGTATTTTTAATGGCAGTGATGATACTGTTCATGTTCTTAATAACGGCGAGGATGTTGTTCGTGTTTTTAAGAATGGCGAGGATGCCGTTCGTATTTTTTATAGTGGCGAGGATGCCGGTTGTGTTAAAACAGTCAAAATAAATAATTCTCGAAAGGATAACACTGCTCGTTCGGTTTCAAATAACGATGGGGATGCCGGAAGACATTTCGGGAACAATAAGAAGGTTCATGTTAGAGTTTCACGTAATCCTAAAAATGTTCGTATGAGTTCAAGTAGCGATGGGGATGTTGCTCAAGTTTTAGAGCAAAATAAGTATATTTATGTCAGCGGTGAGGAAACTGTTCCTGATTTTGAAGATTCTAATGGCGGTGAGAATGCCGACGAAAAAATTAATGTCTGTGCGTATAATAATGAAAATAAAGGGGTCGTCCAGAATTACGAAGAATATAATGGCCGTAAGAATAACATGGGGATAAATAAAAATTTGGAAGATTTTAAAATCGGTGAAAAAGTAGTCGAAGAATTCAATGTCTGTGTGAATAATAGCCGAAGTGAAAATATCGTTTACAATGTGGGAGATTTTGATAGCGGTGAATGCGCCGTCAGAAAAAGTAATATATGTGCTAATGATAATGATAATGATAATAAGGAATTTGTTCGAGATTTTGATAAATATAATTACAATGAAGGAATCGTCGGGATGAAAAATAATTTTGAAAAATATAATTGCGGTGAAAATACCGTCGGAAGCAATAAGAATCTCAATAATTCTAACCGCGGTGAGAATGTCAAAGAAAATTTTTATCTTGATAATTTTAATAGCAATGAGAATCTCATCGAAAAAACTAATAATTCCGAAAATTCTATCAGCAGTGAGAATACTGTCGAAAGAAATAATAATGGCAAAATTTTCAACGACGGTTATAATACCGTCGAGAAAATTAACATCTGTATAGAAAGTAGTCGCAACAAAAAGAATTTCGTTAGCTCAGTTAGCAAAGGAGGTGACGTTCGTGATCCCAAAGAAAATAAAATTTCCAGCAGAGGCAAGGCCACCTCCAACGATTTTCAAGAACATAGAAGTACTTCCGATTGTTCAGGGGACGACAAAAATTCAGGAAACGAGGAAATAATTAATATTAAAAGCGAAGAGGGTTCCGATGATTATTGGCCTATTTTCGATGATTTTGGTGATTGCGTTAATATTAAGATGAATGATTTAGATGTTAGTCACAAATATCGGGGTAAAAGGAGTCGTAAGATAAAAAGCAACAAGGAAGGTACAGTTGATGACAGCGATAGTATTACGGATAGCGTTAATGTTAAAATTACTAATGATGACGATAGAAAAAATAGTGATAATCAGCACGACATACCCGGTTGAACAACCCATTGGGGATGCCTTTCGGGGATCTGCGTACATTCAGCCAAGGGAGGACTACTTATTAATTTCAAAGGACAAGAGATTATATTCCTTATGGAGCCGAGAAATGCTAGCCCAATGCAAGACAATGAAGAACCTTTTTATTTGTACTTCAACCTCCGTCATCTACGATACAAGTCTTCGGTCATCGTGTGAAACTGACCTGCTCATTTATTCGGACTCAATTTCTTTCGAGAACTGCGATATCAAAGTAAGTAAAACTCACAGTGCTTTTTGGAAGCCACTCGAAAAAATGGAAGGATGGTTGTATTCCCTATCCCACCCAGAGCAACTCCAAGTCACGTGGGGGACAAGGACTACGGAAAGCATGAAGATATTTGGCGCGGGTATACTCACTTTGAAGTCAGGATGCACAGCTAGAATCAACGACATCAACCTAATAGGTCATTATGACGCAGAACAATTCAACGAGTTTAATCACCAACCAAACGTAATTTTAAATGTATCCAAACTCTTACCGCAAATTATTAACTATAAGCCTCTATACTTCATTACAAATACAACCTATTCTTTTAAACCACCAGCCTTTACTACTAACTACGGGTATTTAAGTTATGATTTCACCTTATCCTTAATTGAAGAGGAACTTCAGAAGGTTAAACTTATTAATGTTGACGATACGAGAACTTCTAATCTTATAGTTTATGGAATAATACTTACGACATTGATTATAGTAGGTTGTCTATATTCCACAGCTTATAAGTTAGGTTGTTGGTGTGACCAAGAAAGGCATGTTGTAACAAATCCTCGAGCAAGCTATCGAAAATATAAGGCAGATCAAGGAATGAGCAACCAAGCGCAACTTATCGAAGGTATGAACATAGTGTTCTAATTGTATAACTGGAGTAAGGTAAAATAAGGGAGTCACCAATAAAATTATATTTACATAAGAGAGTAAAACTACCTTATAAGAATCAGTTGATGTGTCACCTTCGCAAGAAAAATCTAAGAGGAAGACTGGGATCAACCGAATAAACGGAGACATCACACTTCTATACAAATATTTAATTTAATAATCAAAGTTGTATGTTACAGCCAGCCAACCTGTCCAGTCAATGGTTTCGTCATCAACTGCAATATTCTCAAGCAATACAGCACTGTGATAAGAGCTGAAGGGTACCGAACCTCACGAATATGAAGAAGTTACCTCTCTTGTTCCTAGTTATCCAACCTTGGAAGTAAACTCAAACTTCTTATCTTTTCTTTTCTCATCTATGCTTTATAAATTATCCTTTTGAAAAAAAAAACATTGATGGGCATATCTATGACACGAACTATTAACATAATGGCTTATGGGCATATACACACATATGAAAAAATATATTTAATAACAATAGTAATAATATCTTGAGATGCATAGCTAATGTTTTACAACAACTTATGTGAAGTATTCTTCTATAACTTTTTCTCTTCTTTCGTCCAAGAGAATCAATTTTGTTTTATTATTAAATGTGGTTATGGGTGTTGTATAACTTCGAACATTGAAAATAATTCCTTACTGATTAATAAAAAAATCTGGTTATGCACATAAAAATAATGATCAAATAAATTAATATCGTATTCGTGAGTTGATTTGCGAAAATTCATTCTAGAAATTTTATTATTATATGTCAGAAATTATAATTAAATAGCCAATTGCTTCGAATCTCATATATTAATTATGCGCTTAAATATTATAATCAAACAAATTAATTTGCGAATATTAACTCGAAAAACTTTTTTGCTATTGTATGAGCGAGATTGTAATTCAATAACCAACCGCTTGCGACTTTACAGCTTATGCACTTGAAAATTATAAAAAATAATTATTCTAAATTCGCAATCATAATTGATTGGCGAATATATAAAAAAAAAAACGGAAATATTTTATTAACCAAATAAACAGTTGGAAGTAATCTTATTCGTTATGCATTATATATTAGATATAAAAAAAAAATAATTATTCATTGCGAATTTGACCAGAAAATATCATACGTATCAAATATTAATCAAATAACCGAATTACTTGTAATATTATACATTACAAACTTAACATTTGTAATCATAGTTAAATTGCAAATATTGAACAGAAAAATACTTCTATCATTACAGGTGCCAACTTATAACTACATAACTGATTGCTCTTAATTTTATATATTATTATGGACCTGACATTTATAACAAAATAAATTAATATTTGTAATCGTAAATTGATTTGCAAATATTAATTTATTATTTTTTAATTTATTTATATATAAATTTATTATTAATTTATTAATTCAAAATTTTTTATATAAATCCAATTATAATTAAATAATCAATTGCTTTTATTCTTATATATTATTGTGTGCTTAAATATTATAGCTAAATAAGTTGATATCGTATTTATAAGATAATTTACAAAAAAATAATAACAAAAAAAAAAAAAAGGGCCATTCGGCAGCCGAAATGGAAGGTAGATTTTTCAATCAATTGATATAAAAAAATAGTTTTATACATACATATCTTGTTAGTGTATAGTCATGATATGAAATTAGACTCGTTTTCTAGGAGTGAGGGTGAAAAAAGACAACGATTATTATTGATAGAGAACTTCAGATAGTTGATTTGACATAACATTATATAGGTAATGTACCAAACTAACGATCACATAAATAAAGTATTGAAAATTTAATTAGTATGAGATCATAATTGTAATCGCTGTTACCATGACAAGCCCAGTTAAAATAACAGTAATAATTTTATTTAAAATATAAAAAAGCTGTGAAATTTACAGGTCATTTTGTTCACAATAAAATACACGTCACAAAATTGTATTATAATGGGAAAGGCATAAGTTATGTGGTATGAAAACCATATTTTCAACATTTTTTGATTCCATTGAAATTTTCAAGGCTATCAAATTATTGGAAGAAAAGGTCAAAACATGGAGCTTAAGGGCATAAATTGAAGATTATTAGACAAGCTTTCAGATACTTTCTTCGGAAATTGTCTATGAATGTTAGTTTTTAAGTTATATAAGCTTTAACAGTGATTAAAAACTGTTTTTTACGAAAAATCATGAAAATTTTAAACAGCCATAATTTTAAAACTATTCGAACGATTCAGCCCATCTTTGAACTTGATCGATGTAATCGCCTATAGAATGAGTGTAAAAAATTTCATTAAGATCCGATAAGAACTGTGGGTGCTATCGTAATGACAAGACAAGTGATAATCATTGGGAGTAGAGGTACATTTGATACATTATAAGTAATAAAAGAAATCTTTGTAAAATATAAAATAGCAGTGAAATTTACAGGTTATTCTATGCACAATAAAATACAACTGATGAAACTGGATTATAATGGGACAAGCATAAGTTATGTAGAATGAAAACCATATTTTCAACATTTTTTGATTTCATTAAAATTTTCAAGGCTATCAAATTATTGATAGAAATGGCCTAAATATAAAGTTTAAGGTCATAAATTAAAGCTTATTAGTCAAGCTTTAAAATACTTTTTACATAAATTATCTATGAGTTTTAGTTTTAAAAGTATATAGACTTTAAAAGTGATTAAAAACTGATTTTTTAGAAAAATCGTTAAAATTTCAAACAGCTATAACTTCTAAAGTAATTAACCGATTCAGCCCATCTTCGAACTTAACTGTGGTAATTACACATAAAATTAGTGTAGAAAGTTTCATTAAGATCGGATAAGAATTGTAGACGCAATCGTGTCCTCAAAATTCAGTTCTATTACGTAAATATATATATATATATATATATATATATATATATATATATATATATATATTTATATATATATATATATTTATATATATATATATATTTATATATATACACATACATATATAAATTTTTCAACGAGTGGTATTTTTGAACTCTACTCAACTAATTATGATAGTTAATGACGAAATCCCTTGTAAAATCGACCATGAGGACAAATACAATAGTTAGATTTTTAAAAAAAATCTACCTAAAAAAGAGGGAAATGAATCATAATCAGAACATATACAACTTCATTGAATATGTTTACTCGATAAATAAGAAGCATAGTTCTTCTTTTTCTCTAAACGAGGCTATTCTGCGTGTGTTTATATAAGATAACCAGGGTAGTTTTAAAAACGTAAGGGTCTTTACATATATACAGAAAAAAAAAAAACGTAGTAATACCCAGGTTATAAAAAAAAAGGGGGGAAAATTTAGTTGTCGCAATTCGACTTACGTATAGCCTTTACGAACGAAAAAGTGTACAAGTCAAAAATAACCCATCCCAAATTTTATGTGCATTAAAATCTGGAGATTAATTGTAACACGTACGAACTTCTTACAAACAAAGATTACAATAAAAATAATTTTCTTTTTATTTTTACGAATTATTACAACGAAGAATATTATAAATGAAACGGTTCATCAAAAAATTTTATCCTAATAAAAAATTTTTTTTTGTTGTTATAAACAGAGATAAAATTTTTTATTTATTTTTTTTCCTCACTTCACGAATCGTTCTAACAAAGATTATAATAAACAAAATAATAAAAATAATAATTTTATCTAAGAACTATCCTACTGCAATTTTTTTTTTTGAGAAATTGTTACAAACAAAAGTTAATATAACAAAAATAATTTTATCTGAGAATTATTTTCCATAGACACGAAACTACCATAAACAGAGGTTATGAAAAAAAAAAAAAAAAAAAAGAGGGGGGGAAGTCCGAATAATAATGACCCTTAGATATCGTGCATGTAATGTAGACATCTGTAGACCTCTCCCTCCGATGTGCCGGGAAAGGTATAATCTGGTGACTGAGGACTTAGGGTGCATGCTCCGATACATATTCATGACTTTGCGTGTCTTGATATCGAGATCTTTAAGCTCTTTTCGGGCCCATTTAAGGACACCGAAAGAGTAGAGAAGTACCGGGACAGCAAGCATGTTTGTTACAGAGACTTTGTTCTTTCCGGAAAGTTCTGATGACCAGATTTTCCGGAGTCTCCGCACATACTCGCTGCAGAGAGTCGTTTTGATTTTAGGAAGATCCTGCATAGGACTTCACTCAATACCTAGATATTTGTACGACTCTCCGGCGTCAAGATGGTCAATGACGCTCCCATCTACTAACTCGATATCTTCGCATAAATCAGAGCACTAACCCTTCATCAGATTAACGACCGCGCACTTGTCCAACCCAAAAGCCATGCCGACATCCCGTGTATACTCCCCTTTGATATTCAAGGCTGTCTGAAGGTGATCCTTATCAGGAGCATATACCTTTAGATCATCCATGTAGTGTAAGTGGGTGATCGAATAACTCCGATCAGTTGGTGGGCCCACTGAGTATCCACGAGTACGGCGTAGCGCAACAGATATTGGCAGCAGTGAGATGCAGAACAGCAGAGGGCTCAGAGAATCTCCCTGAAAGACTCCTTTTTTGTACTGTACAACTTCGGTTACACGTTTGTCGTTGCCACATGAAATGTGGAACCGTGTTCGCCAAAGTTGCATCGTACGCTGAATGCATCCCACTGTATCGCGATTGACTCCAAGGCATTTGAGCAAAAAGAGAATAAGGTCATGAGATGTTGATTAAAATGCTCTGCGGTAGTCAATCCAGGCCATTGACAGGTTGCGCTGATAGTAGATCGCGTCTTGAATGACACAACGATCTACTAACAGATTCTCTTTGCAACCTGACAGGCCTCTTTTACTGCCACGTTGTTCATATATCTGCTGCCATACAGGATCTATCACTTCTAGAATGCGATTATTTAAAATTTTAGTAAAAATCTTATAAACTGCATTCAAACAGGTGATAGGCCGGTAGTTCTTTGGGTCAGACAAGTCACTTTTCTTAGGGATGAGCACGGTTCGCCCTTATGCAAGCCAACATGGAATAGGTTCGTCGCCTCTGATAAACGCTGTAAAAATCCGGGCCAGATGGCTATGGGTAGAAGTTAGTTTCTTCCACCAAAATAAGTTAATGCCATCTGGACCCGGAGCAGCCCAGTTCTTACTATTATTCAGAGCTAATTGAACTCCTTCTACGCTGACTTCAGGGCTCTCTTCATCATCATTGTCGTCGCGGTGTTGTCGACAGAATGCTTCGAAGTCGTTGAGAGCTGGAGTGTGACGATTCACGTTCGGTTGATCACCATACAACTCGGACCAGAAAGCTTCTACTCGCTCGATGGATGGGGGATCGCCAGAAACAGATGTTTTAGGTGTCAGGAAGCGTGAAGGACTTTACCGAAACAAAGAGTTATCGGCAAGCCGCTTCAGCTTTTTCTCTAGTGACTTTTTAGCAGTCACCAGAGCCCGCAACCTGTTAAGGGAACCTTCTTTGATGTTCAGAAGATTCTTCTTATTCAGAGTGTGATGCTGGTATCGTAGTCCAGCCGCAATGCGGCGGACTTTAGGTGTAAATGCTATACGAGCATTTACATACTCAATCACACACTGAATGCGGGAGACGTGTTTCCGGAGATCATCAATCTTCAGTGCTAGCTGCCCAATGCGCCCTCTCATCTTAGCCTCAGGCGAAGAAGTATTCCTTCCTGCTGGAGGTAAGAGTGAGGAGGCACCATCATAGACAGCTCGATTGATGGTGAGCAAAGTAGAGTCCTCCTGAATCCGAGTGGATAGTTCGTGGTTTTCCGTGTCAAGTAGATGTTTTGGGTAGTGTATCTTCTTTGAGATACATACTTGCCGTGTGTTAAATTCATTGTTGGCGTCTTCGAAAGAACGGCGTCTCTCCTGATGTAGCTGTGCTGGAAAAGACAGACGGTGAGATAACCGTCTGTTAGTTAACAGTGATTTTCGTGTTCGCCGGAGATGAGAAGCATAATCACGTAGATGTTGTTGTGAAAAGTTGCTATGGTTAGGATGCATATCGCTCCAGAGAGCATGCATCCTAGCCATGTAGCCTCTCCGCTCCGGTTCACTGTTGTGATAGCACATCAGGAGATCGGCTCGTAATTCCTCCGTCCACCTAAATGCAGTCCGTTGTTCGCCAAGGTCGTCATCATTTAGAATCTCGGTGCTCCGCCCAACTTGTGGGTAGCCCTCATCCGAGAAGGGCAGGTTGTGGGGAGCACTTCCTGGTTCAGTATCGTCTTGAACTCAGTTTGACTTTACGCTGGGGAGTTAACCCAGCGTAAAGTTTGTTGTGCGATTGGTAGGCCAGCCGATGGAAGGCTGACCTACATTGCCCACGATGCGCCACGGGGTAAACGAAACCCTCGCTGGCCGCACAACATGCACCGTGGGCATTATTATTATGGGGCACCAGGTTCAACTCCATTGTATATATGCACCTTTCGCTTGTCAACAGGCTCTGCTGGCGGTGACCTTATATTTCCTGATTACTCGTAGGACCAAAAATGGAAACTACAGAAAACATAGAAACAAACAATTTGGGATTGGAGGTTTCGAAAGAGGACTTCAATCTTTCTGTCCGTATGGATGTCGTGGAGGGTACGGAAGGCTCCGTTAATACCGGGACTTCTGGAACCTTCAATGATGGAGGTCAGAAGAAGAACCGCAGTGGTGCTGCGAAAAAAAAGGCCCGGGAAGCCAAGTTGGCTGCCCAGGAACAATTTTCGGGGCAGGACTGTGGGGATAATTCTGACTGTCAACAAAACCTCAATGGAAGATGGCTCTTCGACAACTGGTTGCCCCAAAAGGCCCAGACCAGAGGATCAAACTCCACCAGAGGTCTAAAAAGTATTGAAGCGAGGCAAGGTGACTCATAAGTCAAATGGTTTCAGCGACGCGGTTCGGGCGGATAAGAGGGTCACTATAGCACCTTCTGGCTACCCAAGCACGTTGTTGAGCCAGGAGACGAGTGATCTGGTCATGCAGGCGTTAGTCAGAGCGCTGGATGCTGTTCCTACGGGGCAGCCAGTTCCGTGCTTTGATGGATGCCGGTGGGACCGGGGACCTCTGTGGGTCACCTGTGCCGATGATCATGCCAAAAAGTGTCTGCTGGGGACTGCCCCGGCTATTAAGGTGAAGAAGGGACTTGTTCTCCAAGCTCTCGAGAATGAGAAACTTCCGAAACTTAAGAAGCTGACAGCGGTTCTCAGTTCCACTGAGGAAACTAAGGTAATCTTGAACCGATTAGCACGCCAGAATTCTGGGCTCACCACTCAAATGTGGATGGTCTGGGATAGAAAGGTAGTGGGCAAAACACTCCACTTAGTTCTGGAAGTGGACCAGCAGTCACTGGCGGTACTCTCGAGTAGCAACTATGCTCCTCACTTCGGTCTGGGTAAGCCTCGTTTTTACGAGACATCATCCAAGGCCGGGGCTGGAGAGGGTGGAGGCGCTTTGAAAGATGCTGCCAGTACTGCAACGAAGTCCACATCCGGAGCCGGGACATCAGCCAAAAAGGAGGAAGGGAAGCAGGACCAGGGGTCTGAAGTGGCTAATGCTGCTCAGAAAACTGGTACTGCACCTGTAGAACCTGTAATTGTGGTCGTTCCACCTCCACCTTCTCTGGTGGAGGAGCCTACCGGGCTCTTCGGTGGTGTGGGGGGGGAGGGAAGAACGGCCTAACATGCTTTGGACCTCATTGGTAGGTCCAATTATCAAGCCACCTTGACTGGTAGTAGGTGGGACCTCTGTTGGGGAGAAGACCTTGCCTTCGGCAAGATCAGGATCCAGAGGAAGGCCCACAAAGGCGAAGGTGGTGGTTAAAGAGGGCCTGACAGGGACTAAGCAAGGGAAGCAAGCCACCCTTGCTCAGGCCCTGGCGGGAAGCCTCCAGCTGTCCGGCTAATCGAAGGATGTAGTAGTTGCGACTGACAAAGAGGAAGACGATGGACACTAGACGGTCCCCTTCCTTTTCCAACCCATCATCCCCCACCTCTCCTTTCCAATCTCCTCCCCATTCCTACTCCTGTGCAGATTTTGTAACTGCAGGACAAACTCGTTTTTCGCAAATGAATTCGCAACACTGCAAAGCAGCCTCAGCATTACTTAGCAGAGACCTGGTGGTGTTGCAGACAGATGTATCCCTAATCCAAGAACCTTGGGTCCATAAAGGGCAGGTCTTAGGGATAGACAGAAAGAACGGCTGCTTGGTCCATGGTGACTCGGGGCTGGGGCCTAGGGCCTGTATCTTTATCAATAAGAAACACACAGCGCTCAAGCTGCACCAGGGATCTAGCTGCTGCTTCCATGAAAATCTCCATAGAGAGGGCTAGGACGGAGTTGATCATTGGCTCTGCCTATTTCCCATATGAAGATGCTCATGTACCTACCAGGGAAGTCACTGACTTGGTAGAATACTGCAGGTCCAAAGGGCTACCACTCCTGATAGGTTGTGATGCAAATGCACACCATTCAATCTGGGGCAGCTCGAACATAAATGAAAGAGGATCCACACTGCTAGAGTACCTTTCCACCACATGCCTAGAGATTCTAAATGCAGGATCCAGGCCCACTCTCGTCACCACACGGAGGCAAGAAGTGATCGATTTTACGCTGGGCTCACACAGGATAGCACAGTCTATTACAAAATGGCGGGTGAGCGAAGAGGATTTTCTCTCTGATCACCGCCGAATTCACTTTACGTTGGAAGGCAGCAAAGACGGCAGGGGTGAGGGTACATATAGGAACTCCAAAGCCACGGACTGGCTCATCTATAAGAAGGAGCTAGCAAGTCGGCTAGGGGAATCTTGCGGAACCCTAAGAACTGCCAGTGGGATTGAACAGGCGGTCGAGCACTTTCAGACGGCTATTGTCCAGTCCTACGAAATTGCATGTCCTTTGAAAACTAGGAAATGTAGCAAGCGGGTGACATGGTGGAACGCAGAGCTGAGCAGGCTCCGTTCCTGGTCCAGGAAGCTACTTAACAAAGCGTTGAAAACGAAATCAGACCAAAACTGGGCTGAATATAAAGCAGCCCAGGTGCAATACAAAAAGTGTATTAAGGTCTCTAAAGCTGAGGCCTGGAGAAAGTTCTGTGGGGAGATTAAGGACCTACCATTGGTGGCCCGTCTTCGCAAGATCTTTACTTCAGGTCCTACAGTTAAGTTAGGTGGTCTGACCCTCCCGGATGGGAAAGGAACAGGTCACCACGAAAAAATTTGGCTCATCTCTTTGAGGTACACTTCCCTGGCTCGGAACTGACGGGACAGGAGGGAAATCAAAGAGAAGAGAGAAGCTTTACAGTCACCAGACAAGGTGACTGGAGGACTGCTGCGAGGGTGGCAACGCCTAGCAGAATTGAATGGGCAATTGGTAACTTTGAGAAGTATAAAAGCCCAGGGGTGGATGGGATTTTTCCGGCTCTGTTACAAGAGGGTGGAGAATCACTTCGCAAACACCTCCTACAAATTTTTAGGGCATGTTTGGCCCTAAGCTATGTGCCTGAGGCTTGGCGCGAGGTCAGGGTAGTTTTTATACCAAAACCTGGGAAAAGTTGCTATGACCTGGCAAAATCCTTCAGGTCCATAAGTCTGACCTCCTTCCTTCTAAAAACCCTGGAAAGGATGGTGGACAGACACATCAGTGATGAAGCGTTGAGTCAAATACCAGTGCATCATTCATGCATACCAGGCTGGTAAATCCGTCGAAACGGCTCTACACGATGTAGTTAGCTACGTCGAGAGGGCCTTTCGCCAAAAGAAATCGGTTCTGGGAGTATTCATCGACATTGAAGTGGCGTTTGATAATACACCCTTCAAAGCCATTTGCGAAGCGGTGGAACACTTTGCGATAAAATAATCTATCACAGAATGGGCCCACAATATGCTTCGCTCAAGAATAGTGACAACCGAACGTATTGACACTAAGGTACGGACCCGTGTTAGAAGGGGCTGCCCGCAAGGAGGCGTGACCTCTCCTTTCATGTGGCTACTAGTCATTAACGAGCTCCTAGTATGCTGGAGAAGCTAGGAGTACACGTAGTGGGCTACGCGGATGACGTTGCTTTGATGATCAGAGGATGTAGCCCGGTAGAGATAAGATGGAAGGATGCAAAGAGCACTCGATCTTATACAAGGTTGGTGCACTGACAAATCTCTGACAGTTCATCGTAACAAGACAGAGATGGTGCTCTTCACGAAAAAGAGGAAGCTTAATATTAAAGCGCCTTCAATTTTTGGCACTGAGCTGAAGTTTTCAACAGAGGTACGCTACCTGGGAGTGACTCTGGACAGTAAGCTCACGTGGAGAAGCCACATCAGGAAGCAGGCTCAGAAAACTACCGCCACTTTTTGGGCCTGTAGAAGAGTATTTGGCACATCATGGGGTCTCAAACCAAAGTTAGTCAAGTGGATTCACACGGCTATTTTAATACCCCAGTTAACTTCTGCCTCTGTTGTTTGGTTGCCCGCGATACGTAGGGACGTCAACATCAAGGCACTAAATAAAGTTTATCGACTTGCCATGCTAGGCATAACAGGAGCGTTTAAAACAACTCCTACCCTAGCAATGGGAGCACTTCTGAATGTAGTTCCACCAAATATAACTATAGAATCTCTGGCTGTGAAAACAGCATTGAACGTCCATCCTGCGGAACAGAAATCTCGAGGGGATTCTGTCCCAAGGAGGGGACTATGGCTCTCGCAGCTACCACTTCAGGTCCAATTATAAGGTCCTCTTTCCGAGCAGGCAGGAATGGAAGGAAGAGGGCAAAGATATCGTGTCCTCCAAGGGGCTGGTCTGGTTTACGGACGGGTCTAAAAGGTTGGAGGGAACAGGAGCAGGAATTTATAGCGGTGGACCCAAAACTAAGATATCTCTCAGGCTAGGGCTTACTGCCTCTATTTTTCAAGCAAAGTTCCATGCGATCTGGTCCTGTGTTAAGCACATTTTAGAGCTTAATCACAGGAATAAACACATATACATATGCAGTGATAGCCGGGCAGCTCTGAAGTCACTTACATCTGTCATGGTGACTTCAAAGCTGGTACGGGACTGCATTGCGCTTGTTAGCAAATTAGCGAGTGCTAACTATGTCAATCTCGTTTGGGTACCGGGTCATAGCGGTATTAAAGGGAATGACATTGCAAATGAACTGGCGAGAGCAGGAGCGTGTAAAACGGATCCTGAGCCAGCCTGTTCAATTCCGGTGCCTCTGTGCTTCATCAGAAACCACTTGGCTCAATAGACCTGTGATAGGTTCTTGGACCTGTGGCCTGAGGCCGGGGCATGCAACATACGAAGGCACTATTTCATGGGCCATCAAAGATATTAGATACCAGTCTATTAGAGCTCGACAGATCTAAACTGAGGGTTATTGTCGGGCTTGTCACAGGACATTGGTTTACCGGTAAGTATCTGAAGCTTATAGGCATCACCGAAGATTCGGTGTGCCCCAGATGTAATATAGAGGACGAAACTCCTCTTCATCTGCTGAGTCGGTGCAGAGCCTTAACGGATGTAAGGAAAAACGTCCTGGGGATCTGTTAGGGCACTCAGCCTGCTTTATTGGAGGTTGGTATGGGCGAATTTCTACGATTCTCGAAATTTATTAATCTGCCCATCCAACTCTTAATCTAACGAGATTGACTAAGTAGGGCCGAGTACAATGGTTCAAAGGAACTTAGTGCTCGGCTCTATATCGAAAGAGTGTAAAATCTCATTTCAATTCAATTCAATTCATTATTATTATCATTATTGAACCTATGAAAGAAAAGCGTAATTTTGATTAATTACTAACTCTTCAGCAATCTTGTGAAACGCTTCACACACTAATAAAAGGATTTATTTGAGAGTAATAAACTAGATTTATTAAAACTCTTGTGAGAAGCTTCTTTGAGACAAATAAATATTTATTAATAGTTAACAAATAATTCTTTGGTAAATATTATCGATAGATCGCTGCATGAAATCATATGTAGTTGTATATATTAGCAAGAGACCAACTGAACAGTAGTAAGCGTTGTTACTCGGCCATATTTTATATGAAATATAAAAATTATTTTAAATAATTGTTTGTTAATTATGTAATAAAAATAATTTTTTAATTATAATATATTTATCTTCCCACATAAAATTAATTTTTTTTAATATTTTGATTATTTATATTTTGAGAGAATGAGGTTATATTTTCAAATACGTCAAATTGCGTCAAATAAATGATTTATTAAATATTAATAAATATTTATTTGAGCCTGTTCATTAATAATCCATTTGTTAAATATTAACAAATCTTATTAAATCCAAAGAAATCCTTTTATCAGTGCATTTATGACTCAAGTGATGAGAGGAATTTTCACACTTATATGCAAGCACCTAATATTGAATAAAATAAATTAATATACTGTATTCTATCAATAAATTAAAAATTCATTTTGATATTAATCATTTCTTCAATAATGATAAATACACGTTCAGCCACTGTTATTTAGGAATAAATTACACGAAAGTATATGAATTGCGCCGAACAGATCCGAAATTCGAAAATTTCCACTGCTTACTTTACTGTAGAAATGAGAGAAATTTTCGGTGTTAAAAAAAAATAATTTAATGAAAATTTGGGATCAATAAAATGGAGTGTTATTCATTTTAATTGAAAGATTATTAAATTTTCAACAGATATGAAAAATCAAGTAGTCATTCTATCTAAGGTTTAATATTAATGCTAACTGAATATCAGTGTAAGAAAAAAATCTCATAGCGAGAGCACAAAAGGGTTAATTGACATTTTGGGAATATGTTTATGATTTGGAATTATATTTTCATGTGTGTGATATATATAACTCATACATGTTTGCATATTTTATCCGCATATATATATTTTCATGCTGGTAGTTACAGTAAAGTTCTAGAAAACTCGAGTTAAAGCTTATTGCTATACAGCTTACTAATTTTGCGTAATTGTAAAATAAGCTCTAGTCTAATTGTACTAAAAAAATGCATGTCGTTTTATCATGTCATGGAAAAAAAATTCTCGAAATTTTTACGATCATTTAATTGTACTTTTGTATAAAATTGCAACGCTGGACCTTACTCTCCTAATATTAGTTTTTACTATATATTTTGCTATATATTATTTTTTATTTCTATACAATATTTTGGTAAAATCACGATAATTAATTGTAAAAACTCTTTTGTAACTAGTAAGTTTTCATATAAAATATTTGATAGCTTACGGTAAAACGAGTATTGTCCAGATTACGATACTTGTATGGTAAATTTTCATAGAATTTTTTTTCCGTGTTTTTTCACTAGAAAATTGCTGTTAGAATTAATAAATTCATAACGCAAACTGAAAACGATATCGAAAATAAAAATTTTCACTATATCGAAAATTACACTTATTATTTGTATTTTTGTGAATGTAAAAAAAAAAAAAAAAAAAAACAAACTGCGTCAGTAAAGTTGGCAAAATATTCAGTAAATTTTAATGTATGCGTCGTACAGCCAATTTTACAGTACAATATATCAAATTTTCTTCTATTATAGAATCGAATTTATTAAAATTAGATTTTTAATAATTTTTCAAGTTTTAATTATTATTTGATAAAAAATAATTTGTGGCGAGTTGTTTGTGTAAATGTGAGGAATTGGTTTACGTTGTCTCAAATTATCATCGGTATCATTTGAAAAATAATTATTTGGTCTCACCGACACTTAAACTCTGATTCCCCGCGTGCAACTCCTGTTGTCTGTTTATAGGCCTCGTGTCTAGTTCTAGTGTCTCTTTCAAATCTGGTCTGATGGACTCGAAGTATATTTATTTTTATACGCTAATACAGATTATTTTCAATTATTTGTACCTGCATGGAGCGAAAAATATCGTCAGAGTGAGTATACGTATCGCTATTATGGTTATACGCGATATACTCAACCTCGTTAATGATTTTAATGGTTTTCTCATAGTGGATCGTCAAAATGACGATCCGTATCCTTATTTTAGGCATTTTATGAATCTCTGTAATGACTATTACGCAAACTCTGTATTTAGGCAACTAAGAACGATACAACGTATAGCCAATTTAGCTATACGGATCCTCACGCTGGCAAGTCAGATATTTACATCAATGAAACTTCATATGTTTACAATGGCTATTTGTCGTATTTATATAAAAAAAAAATGAATACTCATCCTAACCTAAATGCATATATTAAATTTAATGATACTATAGATTATTAAATTAACATGTGAGTATTCTTAAATAAGGTATACGAATTGTTATTTTGATGATACATCACTTGAAGATTCATTGGATAAACATTCTGACAATATTTTTCTCTCCGTGTGTGGGCTTAGTAAGATTTACAAGCAGTATCGCAATTTTTAGTTTCGATTTGATATTTACTACTATACTAGCGAATAATTACAAACTATATAATAATATTAGTTGCTACCTAATATTAAATACTATTCGTACTTGACAGATAATATTTTTAGTATTTTGCATTGAATTGAATGCATACTCTAAGATACTTTAATACATCATAAAATAAAAGTCACTGAAATTTATAACGAATTATTCTGCTTAATATTTAGCAATATTTTAATTTATATTTGATAATCGTTACTATTCTATATTAATAAAATAAACTCCTAAAATAGTAAAAACAAAAAAAAAACAATATCACGATTTCTGAAGCAAGCTTCAAGTAAATTCATTAAGATCTATAGTTTTTAGTATAACATCAGTAATATAAAGTTAAAGTAATATAGTAATCAGATGGCAATAGTATTGTACAATTCAATATTGTACATATTTATAAATCTGAAAGACTTTTTTTCTCCATGTAAATTTCAGATAAATCAAAGATGGACAAATGGTTTCCGGTCGATAAAATGTATAACAATACTGATGACTTCTTCATGGATCTTGATAAGTATCAAAACTCTACTCGCTATAAACTGAAAATACATGAATCTAGGTCAATTGAAAAGTATTGCAAAAGACATCAGATCCTAAATACGTTTGATAACATAAAATATTATGAGATGTTTATACATTGCTACTATGGTAAAAATAAGAGCTTGCTACAAACACAAGCAAAGTAGGGGCAATTTTGTTTTCTCTAAAATTTTAATTAAAATTTAGCCCTTATCGAATTTTTCAACAAAATCGAACCTTTTAACGGACATTTTTAGAACAATCTATCCTACGATAAGATTTTAATATCACATATCAAGGTAGTTGCGGGGCTGTAACCGTAGCAATAAATTTGCATTGCACATATATAGTAAGAGCAAAAGAACGTAAAGTAAAATATAGCAAAACTCTTTTTTAAGCTTATATGTGTATCGCCAGAGCCGTTACACTTAGAGAATTGCTATGTATGTATATTGGACTATCCGTTATCTATCAAATAGTCTTTTTTGTCAACAGTGCACTCTGAATCTTTTGTTCTTATTCTAATAAAAAAAAATAAATAAATAAATAAAATATTACACCAAAAAAAGTCCTCAATTTAAAAACTGCATAGCGCTGAAATCACTATCATAATACACTTTATATTTAAATAAGGTTTGATATTCTTACAATTAATGTTTTCTCCTTTAAATCTGTCGGTATACAGCAATTTCCAACTCACCTACCTACAAAGAATTTAACGCTCTATAAAAAAGTATTTTCAATTTTCTTTTGATGTTTACTTATATAGAAGTTATGTAAAGTCAAACTTGAATTCATAGCTAATCTCAATAGTATTTGAATTCTTCGCAAATCGATCCGATTTTTAACAAAATGTAATTATATTAGGGTTACAAATAAGTTTCCGCCGTTTTTTAACACAAATTAAATATTTATTATAGAAGAACGGTAATATAAATTTATTTAAAATATTGCCCATCACTTGCAACCACTTTTTCCCATCTCTCAGGCAGCATTCGAATCCCTCGTCTGAAGAACTCCTTGTCTTTTGAGGCTATCCACGAATCAACCCAATTTTTGGTATCCTCATAAGATGTGAACCGCTGCGCCGTCAGAGCATGTGCCATGGACCGGAACAGGTGATAATCGGACGGTGCAATGTCTGGTGAATACGGCGGGTGGGGTAACACTTCCCAATCAAGTGTTTCCAAGTACTTTTTCACGGGAGCCGCAACATGTGGACGAGCATTGTCATGCAGAAGAATAATTTTTTCGTGTCTAGAATAGTATTGAGGGTGTTTTTCCTTCAGAGCTCGACTCAATCTCATCAATTGTGTTCGATAGAGGGCTCCAGTAATTGTTTCGCTCGGATTAAGCAATTTATAATACACTACACCTAGCTGATCCCACCAAATACACAGCATAAGTTTTTTTCCGTGAATATTCGTTTTTGCTGTTGATGTTGACGCGTGGCTAGGTAATCCCCATGATTTTCTTCTCTTTGGATTGTCATAATGTATCCACTTCTCATCACCAGTTATGATACGATGTAAAAAACCCTTTTTTTATGTCTAGCTAGCAGCATTTCACTTAAGCATAATTGGCGTTCAATATCTCTCGGCTTTAATTCGTACGGAACCCAATTTCCTTGTTTATGAATCATTCCTAATGATTTTAAACGATGTGAGACTGCTTGCTGAGTGACTTCTAATGTTAGAGCAAGTTCTTTTTGTGTTTGAGATGAATCTTCCTCCAATAATTTCTCCAATTCTGCATCCTCGTAAATTTTCGGCTTTCCACTGCGATCTTTGTCTTCTACGTCGAAATCACCGTTTTTAAACTTTTGAAACCACTCTCGACACGTTCTCTCACTCAAAGCACCCTCACCATATGCTTCTACGAGCAATTGATGCGCCTCAGCAGCAGATTTCTTCAAATTAAAGAAGTAAACTAATATTTCCCGCAAATGACGCTTACTTGGCTCAAATTTTGACATTTTCAACTTATAAAAATTATATTTTACCAATATAAAATCAATGATATTAATAGGTTATGTTGTTCTTGAATGTCCAAACTATTTTTTAAGCCGGTTATCATCTGCGAAAGCTAACCGGAACTCCGTGCGGCGCCATCTACAATGAAACGGCGGAAACTTATTTGTACTCCTAATAACTTTTTTTTTTTAGATTAGCTTTACAAATGATCTTTCCCCAAGTTTTCGATATTCTGAAATGCTCTCCAGTTATTTGCGTTTAAATGTATGAGCTTCTAAGAATCTCGGTTATACTCGTTTACCCCTAAGAAAAATTTCTAAGCCAATTTTTATACCATTCACGACCATATCATCAACTGTTATATTTTATTGCTTTTAGAAACCAACTGAACTGTCCAGTTAAGCTTGTTGCAAGACTAGACAAAGAAAAAAGACAATTTGCGACTTAAGAATGGATACCTGATCATAACCATGACCCAATCGAGGTAAGATTCAATACGTGAATTTATTTTCTAGTGTAGTACACGGTATAATGTTTTGGTGGTAAAAATGGTCGCGTAACATTCACACTGGAAGTGCTAATCATTTTTTGCAAGACTTCGCGTCTTTGCAACACTTCTTGTGAAAAAAATGATCCGACATAATCATAAAAAAAAATTTTTTTTTCACGCGATAGTCACCCCTCCAATCACTGCCCCTAGTCAATGCTGCTTTAATTTTGTGATTATTCAGGCTGCTCTAAGTGGCTACCCTGCTTCTCGATCTATGGAGATCAAGGTGATCTTGCACTTGTTAGTACATTTTTTCAAGGTTCATTACATGGATCAGAGCAGTGAATGGAAGTAAGCTCTTAGAATCGGAAGGAAACAGGTTTGAGTCCAGCAGTCGTCAGTGTATTTTCGCTAACAAAATACATTAATTGATCAATCAGAGTAGTGCTCCTAATCCATTAGATCACATAAAGGATTAAATCGGAATTTAGAATTTTTTTTATAACTTTTTTTCAAGAATGGGTCTACGTTGACCTGCATAGATCTAAATGGATCTTTATTAATTTGATTGGCTATTTCACCAAATCTAATTACTCAACGGAGATATTTACTTTCGTCTTGTTTAATTAATTCACTGCTATTAGATTCGCATAGTTATATAATACTTATATAAGAATAGAAAGATAATCAAAAGTCTGAAATTATCGATGATTGGTTAAAATTATCAGGGATCTGCTGATATCTATTTCCAATCATAGAACTACGGAGATCTACAGCAGTAGATCACCATAGATTGAAATTATTTTTACTCGGGAGTTTAACACGATCAGGCTTGTTCATACTTAGTCAGACATGAACCAATAAATACAGGTCCGGTGAGGTCTGAACTTATTTATCACTTTAAACACGATCATACATGATTAAATTTAATAGAACTGATCGAGCAGAGATACGATGTATGAGTTCTCCTGAGACACAATAAAATCAGAAGCGAATCATGGAAATATCTCATACCTGATTTGCCACTTGTCTGGATCGGTGCATATGATATTTTATGCGATTCTTTATTTCAAATTTCACTTATTGGAGATATTATTAACTAATGATTCGTTTCTTTTAATGTAAATTAATATTGATTCATTAAAATTAAATACATAGCACAGTATGACTTAATTGTTAGGTGAAAAGATTGTCAGATTAAATGATGACACTACATGGACAACGTTAGTTCTTATAAAATTAAATTAAATAATGTACAATCATATTCCATAACAGTTTTTAACAATCGATTTGATAATAGTAATTTATACATGAATATTAATATAAGTAATTGTTTCAGGATGATTCTCATTATATAAACTGGGTTGAAAAGGAAAAGAAAAAAGAAAAAATTAAAGAAAAGAAACTATTGAAAAGCAAGCAGCAAGAAGAATAATGAAAAAATTGAACGCAGACATTTTGAGCAATCTTGCTAATGCTAAAAAAAAAAATTACAATGCTGGAATCAGTTCTAAAAAAGTGGAAAGAAATGGATGATGAGGATGAGGAGGAAAAATCTAATAGCGATTATGGAATGCGTGGAAGTAGAAGAGGAAAAGAAAATGAAGACAATAAAAGAGTTAAGAAAGATATCGTATTGAGAAAGAAGAAAGAGAGCGAAGTTAAAAAACAAAGATTAGAAATGGTAGGGTCATCGTCGAGTAAAGAAGGAACTATTGTGATGAATTCTGGGGCAGCGATAGATGTAAGATGTATAACAACCAAGAGAATCATTAAAAAAACAGAAACTGACGATTACAAAATAAAAAGGAAGGACTTGACTTCGGACAGACTACTAACAGGAGACATATCTGTCGACGCAGGAGACTTACAATTAATACAAGATTACTTGGAAGATAAGACATTAGAATATTTATTCGTAATTATATGTTAAAAGATGTATTAATTAATGAAAAAAATGTTTACCTATGTGCTAAAAGAATAAAAATAAGAAAATAACTTTCTTTGTAATAGAATCTATAGCATAAACAAGTGGCCAATATTTTTTAGACAGGCTCAGTACCCAGAGGAACGAGAGAAATATACTTGTTTAGGATAAACGGGTAGCTTTCTTGGGTTGAACAGACACGCACATGGCAGATACTTGAGAATTGAGTAACAAAAGAATTGTACACATTTAGTGTAAATGAATAGGATCCCTTTATTAAACAGACGTGAATATGTAAGCTACACTAGGATCATGACCGTTCAGCATGAACAAAAGAAATGGACCCTTTTAATATGATCAGGTAGCCTTACTTCTTAATCCGGCTCGCATAGGTAAGTTACTGTAGAATTGCGCTGTCAGCATGAACAGGTTGCCCTTCCATTTCGGGCGGACGTAATACGGAAGATACTCGATTAGTGTGCCCAGTTAGCATAAATGAGCAGACTGTATTATCTAAACGGGCACAGAGTCGTAGTAACCAGATAAATGAAGCCATTTGGCGTAAACGAAAAGCATTCTTTCATTAGACAGACGCGCATACGAAAACTACTATAGAACTTTCTGAGATTAGTATAATCGGGCAAATCGGATTGTGTAAATGGGCCTAGAACTCGCATTAACGAGGGTAATGGGCCTGGTAGGCATAAACAGATAGCATTCCTTCTATGACAGGCAAAGTTGTGAAATACTTTAGAAATTTTCCCGTTAGCGAAATCGGATTAGCCTTCTATTTCAAGCAGATGCAATAAGTTAGTTACTCGGAAAGTGAGCCCGCTTCGCATAAGCAGCTGCCCTGTTTCTTTTAAAGGGAAACGAAATCTAAAGTAACACGATTAATATACCCGTTCAGTATAAACGGGTAGCTTTCCTTCTTTGAACACACGCGGTTAGTCAGCAACTCGAAAAAACTGCCAGTTTTGCATAAATGAATAGTCTGTATGTTCCAAAGAGTTACAAAAACCTAAGTATCGAGAGAAATGTGGCCTTTTAGCATAAACCGATAGCACCCTTTCTTGAAAGGCGTGCATACAAAAGCTACTATTGCATCACGCCATTTCGGCATAAACGGGTAACTTGTATGTTTCAACAGGTCTTAAATTAAAAGTTACAAAGGCAATGTGCCTGACTGACTTAAAAAATTTAGCATTTCTTTTTTGAACAGGCACAGATGTAACTGTATATACGTGAAAGGCAGGAATCTGAACGAAAAAAATGTACACGTTCTTCACAAACGGGTATTATTTTTTCTAAAAGTTGCTTGCATACGTAAGCTTCTGAGAATTATGCCTGCTTAGCATACAACGCTGCACTGTATCGACGTGGAAGGCAAAGAATCAGAAGTAACACGAAAAATGTACCCGTTTTGCATAAACGGGTATCCTTTTCTCTTCAACATTCTGGCATACGTAAGCTTCTGTAGAATTGTGCCTGCTTAGCATATAACACTGTACCTGCTTGGCACAAACATGCATCTTTTTTTCGTAAACAGGCTCGCATACCTAAGCTACCGTAAAATTGTGCCTGCTTAGCGTACAACGCTGCACTGTATCGACGTGAGTGGCAAAGAATCTGAAGTAACAAGAAAAATGTACCCGTTCGACACAAACGGGTTTTCTTTTTTTTCAAACAGGGCTTTATACGTAAGCTACAGTAAAAAAAAAACTTGCTTAGCATGCAACGCTGGATTGTATTGACATAAGTGGCAAATAATCTGGAGTAACAAGAAAAACGTACCCGTTTGGCACAAACGAGTATCCTACATCATTAAACGGGCTTGCTTACGTAAGGCACAGTAGAATCGAGCTTGCTTAGCATACAACGCTGCACTGTATTCACGTGGAAGGCGCCGTATCTGAAGTAACACGAAAAATGTACACGCTTGACACAAACGGATTTTCTTTTTTTTTTAAACAGGGCTGCGTACGTAAGCTACTGTAGAATTGTGCCTTTTAGCATACAACGCTTAGTTGTAGGTACCTTAGAGCTACCGAGTCTGGAGTTACAAGAAAAATATACCCGTTTAGCGTAAACGAGTAGTCTTCTCTATTGTACAGGCTGGAGTACGTAAGCTTTAGTAGAATTCTGCCTGTCTAGTATACTTTGTTGGACTGTTTTTACTTGAGAGCCAAAGAATCTGAAGTATCAATAATCATCACCCGTTTCATCATAACGGGCAGCTTCACTTTTTAAAAACATGCGATCAGTGAGCGACTCAAAGAGTGTGGCCGTTTACCTCAAATAAGTGGCCTGTATTTTGTCTCAAATGGGCCCAGATTCTAGAATTTCAAGAGAAATGTCCTCGTTTGGCACAAACGGTTATTCTCTTTTTTCAAACTGCTACAGTAGAATTGAGCCTGTTCAGCATACATCGCTGGCCTGTGTTTACTCAAGAGGTACAGAATCCAAAGTAGCACGAAGAATGTAGCCGTTTGGCAGTGACAGGTAGCGTTACTTTTCAAAAAGATGCAATCAGTGAGTTACTTCAGAAGTGTGGTCGTTTACCTTAAATAAATGGCCTGTATTTTCCAAACGTGCACAGATTTTGAATTTACAAGATAAATGTCCCTGTTCGTAAAAAACGGGTAGCTTCACATATTTAATCGTCGCAGTGAGTAACAGACTCGAAATGTGAGACCGTTTAGCGTTTAAATTTTTCTAAATGGTTACAAAACCCTGAGTACAAAAAAAACCGAATTCGTTTCGCATAAACGGATAGCTTTTTTTCATTTTGACTCGCATACGTAAGCTGCAGTAGAATTGTGGCTTTCTAGCATAATGTCCAGCCTGTATTTTTCCGATAGTTATATTATCTGAAGTAAGAATAGAAATATACCCATCTGGCATTAACGAGTAGCTTATCTTCTTTATACAAACGTGATAAATAACCTACTCGAGAAGTGTGCCCGATGAGCTCAAATGAGCTGCCTGAATGTCCCATATGGACCTCTAGCTCGACGTCACGAAAGAAATGTACCCGTTTAGGTTAAACGAGTAGCCTTTATTTTTAAATAGGCTCGCATAAGTAAGCTACCGTAGAATTTTGCCCGCTTGGTATACACCACTGGCCTGTATTTTCTACGCTGGCACAGAATGCGAAATAGAGGGTGAAACGTACCCGTTTGGCATGAAAGCCATCTTTTTCTAAACAGACGTTCATACGTATACTATCAAAGAATTGTTCCTGTTTAGCTCAAATGGGTCATACGCCCAGCTTTTGATTACGTTTTGCTACATTCAGCATGCTTGTTTGCCAGTTCTTACTGTCATTTTAATTCTGTCAATCTACGACTTGAACATTACTGATTGCCGAATATTACCGATCTCACGCATTTATTATTTTTTTTTTCTACATGTATTAGTTTTTCCCCTTCCATACCATGGCCCTGACCATCACTAACTAAAAATACCATAAGAACGGCTGGAAACTCCTAGCTGAAACTCGACGCAGTTTTATCGTGGGGATATTTGCCAACTACTTGGTGGTTGTTTTAGTATTCAACCTGACTACGTACTCATCGGATCCCGGAACAGGAGTTCTCTCACAACTCCCGGCCCAAAGAAACGGGCCCACATTGTAGAAGATGACGTCAGTGCCACCGCGAGGATATACTAAACGTTCGCGGGTTTTTCACGGACCCTTCCCTAAACTCTCCAGGGACGAGTTGCCGTCTTGTCTAGATGGTCCTCCGTTTGGAGGCCTCTGGAACTGTTCAGATCACCAAGAAGATCGGGAAAATTACTGATCAACTTCTTCAGGGGATGAAGATTGTCTCTTGTTGGTAACGATGATCCTCAGGTATTTCAAACTCGGCTGGAACGGCTAAAAGTCCTTTATGTCACATAATATTACTTTTTGGGAAACCTATTATATCAAGATAATAATTGAGGGCTAGGCCATCAGCGGATTTTTACGGCGAAGAGAAGGAAAAATTGTCTAATATAAATTTTCCTACGCCTGTATCTCACCTTGGACCACGCTAGTGTCGTTCTGAATTTCTACTTTCACCCGCAAGAGAAGCATTCGATTATTCAACTTCAAAACTACAACCAACAGCATAGGACTCATGAACAGTGAGAGTAAGCAAGTGAAGGTTCTCCATAATAGTATCGAAAAAGCCAATGATAAATCAACTATGTAAATATATATATATTTAATGTAATATATATATATATATTTTTCCCATACATTCATATGTATCAATAACCTTTTAAGTAAAGGAGTAGGAAGATCAGGTGAAAATACACCCAGCACTAATTTCTTACGAATTTTCGTAATTCTCTTCTTAAACCACATGAACATGTTTGTGAGTAAAGTATATATGTACATCAATCAGGAAACTGCCCAATTAACTCATTACTCCTATATTTAGTATTGCTCTCTTTTATATATATCTTTTTGTTCATCGTAAACCATATACAATTAATTGCTCTAAAGATAAGCAAAGGCAAATATTAAAGAGAGAATGTTTTTGATTACAAGTGTGGGATTCCAGGTAAAAAGAAAGAAAAATAGTAATAAAAAAAAAAAAAAAAAAATAGTAAAACCACATCGAAATCAGTTTTATGAAGAATTATGCAAGAAAAAAATTTTTTTTTCTCTAACAAGAAGGATATATTATGGAAAATAATTTTGCAACAACCATTGAGTTTTACAGAGTAAAAACATAATTGTATATCATTTTGTTATATCTATAATGCATTTACATTACAGATTTGCAGGAGAAGAGAATAACAAAAAAAAAATCTTTGCAATCAAGCTAGCAATAGATATAAAAAATAACTATGTAATGCTGGCTGGACAATGCATAAGGACATTCACGTCGCGGTCATCGGACCCCGACGCTTATTTTTAAGTGCGGAGGTGTGTTACGTCGTAAAAGGGTTAAGAAATATTTTACACGTCAAGTAATATTCATTTGGTTTGTTTAAATAATTAATTTATAATTAATTATAAAATGAGAGGATGAGAGGATCTGGTGTGTGTGAATTGGCGGGAAGTTAATAATTTTATTTAACACTTGAGAATTATTTTAGTAATAAATATAGTGATTTATTTACAATATATACGCTGATGAGAATTTATTTTGCTAAGATTTCTGCCAAAAAACCAGTTTATTTAATTTATTTTATGAGAAATAACTCGCGTCCAACACGTGGCCAAGATGGCGACTTGGCGGTAACAATGCCGGTACACAAGGTGAGATGAATTTAATTTAAATAACACTGAGATTAAATGATGAGAGCAAAAATAATGCAATAAATAATTACAGTTAATTATTTTGAGATAAAATGCACTAACTGAACTTATGAGAACGCAATTGATTTTATAAAGCACAATGAGATAATGAACAGCACGAGGCGTACGCTATGAGAACACTTTGCAATAATATAGAATGAGAGCGTTGATTGTGTGAGAGAGACGGAGCTTCCGTCTTCTTCATCCCCACTCGAGAGGTCAATGCGATGAGAATGCGACTAGCGGAGCCACCTATAATTGATAGATGATCGACTGTAGTATCGACTACAGTATCGATTACTTATCCGCCGTTAGAGTTATCGATGAGAGAGCGGGAGATTTGAACATGGTTAAATAATAAAAAGAAACTAGGTTTTCTTGATTTCTAGATAATTCTAGATTATCAGTTTAATAAATCCTGTTATTTCTCTTGCAAGAGCTCATAAAGGGAGATTAATAAGAAAAAATTTAATATTTAATTAGGTCGCGTAAATGAAGCCACGATATAAGACAATAGTCGGCTCTTTTAAATTATTACAATAATTTAAAAATATATTATATACGTAGTACGATAATAGTCAGAATCTTTCGGTCGGTCTCTGTGCCGTGATAAGTTAACAGGCTGCTACTCGATATTTGTCGAGGCTTATTTGTATCCGGTGATATAAGAACTATTATATGTGATACCCTACAATAAAATTTTATGATTCCTTGTTTTATTCAAAATATTACAAGTCATAGTTGAAATCTATGTAAAATATAATATTGCCTCAGTATCTCTTATCAGCCGAGTTACTTAACAAGAAGCAGCCATGCCGGCGCCGAGTTTTATGATAGTCGAGTTACAATTTAAAAATCTTTTGTAATTTCAAAGTCTGCCGGTTGAAATCATACCTCTTGTCTTCCGTTATAAGATTCAGTTCCCTGCACCCCTGACCTAGTTATTATCGCATTCCCGGAAACTCCTGCTTACCTAAGTCATCTATAACTCCTGTTACAAGAGAATCATGCCCGTTACGAGTCATACTTTTCCCTCTGTTACTAGGCAATCCCTACTCGAGAATTCCTTTCGATATGAGTCCTACCTTCCCCTCTGTTACTAAGCAATCCCTACGAGAGAGTTCCTGCCATTATGAGTCCTATCTTCCCCTCTGTTACTAAGCAATCCCTACTAAAAATTTATTTCCATTCTTTGATCCAGTCCTTTACACCCCTGACCTAGTTGCCCCTCTTATTCCCAGAATCCGTTCACATAAGTTATGTCTTCCCCTTTGTTACTAAGCACTAGAGAAATATTCAAGTCTCTCCCCCCTGTTCCCTCCTTACGCATGATAACCGCCACCTTCCTAAAGAGAGTACTAGCATGGATATCCCTCCTCCCTAGGAGTCCGGGCATCGTTATCTATTTCTACTTGGAGAAGGGGATGGGCTCTCTTACTCTTCAGTGGCCATTGTAACGCTTAGAGATTCCCCAATAGATAAGACCTTCCATTTTTATTCAAATTAGAGAAGCCTTAGAAAAACTTAGGTGTGTACCCCCTTCTTGGCAGTATCCACCTAATCAGTAGCATATATAAGGGGCCCCTAAGCTACACGAGTCACCTTCGTTATTTTTTTTCGTCGTAACAAGTGCATCTATTGTTACTTTTAATTCTCCTTGTTTAATTCGTTATTGCTTAGATTTTTGACAATTCATACGAGTGGTTTATTTCGTTCTTTCTTGCAATTTATATTATTCAGAAGTAAACTATTATCGCTTAAGATTGCGCCTTTTAAATCTTTTCTTCCCCTCGTGTATTTCGTAACTCCAACAACGAGGAACTCGGTTCCGGAAATATTTCCAGTCGTACTCGGTAGTCGGAAACGTCTTCGGGAACATTGATTCCAAAATATTATCGAATCCGCAGATAATCTATTCTTTTTTTGAAATCTCCCGGTTACAAGCTCAAATATCGCGAAAGGTAGTAAATTCAGTGTATTCGAGAACGACAAAGAAGATTATCTACAACGTAGCCACCTTCGTACATCTTCGCCACCAATCAGCAGCAACAGTACCCCGGGAGGAGTCCAAGTGCGTTGTCTAGCCTCCAAGGGTCAATCATAGTCATCATCGAACTGTGTATATTTAAATATTTGTTAAATAAATCAACCGAAGTAGTAAGTCCTGACATTTTTAAAACTAGATTTAAGAAACACATACACTCCCCCGTTTCCTATTCATGCTCGACACCGAATAACGTGGTCCCCGTTACCTGAGTAAAGGACTTAAGTGTCTTGACTCAAAATTAAGGGACCGAGATATATGTTATATCCACCGGGACGTAACAGTGGAATTTTACTTTCAAAAACAGAATAGGTGTTTCCAATCCTACTATGGCTTCATTTATGAATGGCCTTAAAAATAAACAAAAAATTACAGATATATTGATGAAGCAAATATAATCTAGGCTAGATGTTGTTGGTGGGAGGCGTGAAGCTTATCAAAATTACAATGATCGTTTAAAAAATATAGTTAATAATTATAATCCTGATCATAAACTTGGATACCTTAATAATGTTGCTAAAATTTTATCATTACAGGCTTCTATGTAATTGAGATTCTAAAAAGTAATACTAATTTCTATATTAATATATTTTTATTCAAATAATTGAAATTAATCATCACAAAGGTAAGATAAACGAATATTTATGATTCGATATTAGTAATAGTTTTGTCCATAGTTAAAAAATGAGTTTTTACAATACTGACATTGACTTATATTTAATGAAATTGATTATTTAAATGTTGACGTAATTTAAAGTTAAACTCGTAATTTATGAAAGTTCATTTGGAATTATAAAAAATTGACTAAGTAAATAATTAAAATTAATTTAGATTATTTGTATGCTAAAAATTTATTGCTTGAATATTGATAAATATCTATCGGTGAACATTAATTTAACAATTTTGTAAAGAATTATTGGTAAAATGAAAGTTTGTTTGCATTAATTCATGTTTATTTACCATTGAAGATGTTAAAGTTTTTTTTTTTTACAGTATTATACGGAAGCATTGTGATAATACCGACAATGAGTTATGAATATCTATTCAATGATATAAGAAAAATTATCACAGCAATGAGATAAATATTTGATAAAGATAGAGTTTATATACACTAACGCAAAAAATTAAAGAAACAAAAAAATTTTATAAATTTTTGAATGATTTTTGGAAGGCTGTAACTTTGTAAAAAATAATTGTATCAAGATTTAGAAAAAAACCTTTTATAGCTTAAAATCTCTAGTTTCGGCGCATTTTTATCAAAAATTTTTAAGAGCTCTGGTTATTGAGCAAACATGAGAAATACCGCGAGACAACAAATTTCTAAATTGTTTTTTTTTTTTTTTTTTTCCGAAGAGCCCACGGACCGTGGAGAAATTTTTCCAACTAAACTAATGCATAAGTCATTTAGCAAATTTACTCAGCTTCAATTCGGCTTTTTTTTAACTTCGTGGGACGATTTGTCGCAGAGATATCAGCCTTCAAACAAAAAATGATCCTTTTGGCTTTGATCATTGATATTCAGGGTACCAATAATCGCACAGTAAAATTGAGAGTGGCGTTAGAAACTTGAATAAATTCCCTACAAAGCCCTCTCATCGTTTTCTGAAAAAAAATTTTTTTTTTTATTTTTAACATCCATTAGAAGTAAATACAAAAAAATGACTTTTTTTGGTTTTTTAGTAAATCAACCGCTACTCTGTAAATATCGATGAAAATACTAATGTAAAATATACCCCCAATAACCCTGTAAATTTTCAAATTGACCTACTGAACCGTTTTTTGGGGGTTATCGATAAAAGTTTTGCCAAACAATTAAAGGAACAAGCTTTGTTCTTTTCATTATGTAATCATAATCAAAGTGAAAAAATAATTTTTTTTCTCTTTTCTTTCATTTTTGCGTTAGTTACTCAGTGAATGTGAGGGAAAAAGAGAAAAAATAAAACATTTCCAAAAAATGTCAACGAAAGTCAATGAAAACAAAAAAGTTGAAACTTGTTTTTTGTGGTCGAAAATTTTTTTTTGACATTTTTTGGAAATTTTTCGTTTTTTCTTTTTTTCCCTTACATTTACTGAATAACTAACGCAAAAATGAAAGAACAGAAAACAAAAAATTATTTTTTCATTTTGATTATGATTACACAATGGACAGAACAAAACTTTTTCTCCAATTGTTTAGCAAAACTTTGATCGATCACCCCCAAAAAACAGTTCGGTAGGTCAATTTGAAAAGTTACAGGGTTATTGGGGGTATATTAAGCTGAAAAAGTCCCTGGCAACATTAGTATTTTCATCGATATTTACAGAGTAGCGGTTGATTTACTAAAAAACGAGAAAAAGTCATTTTTTTGTAATTACTTCTAATGGATGTTAAAAATAAAAAAAAAAATTATTTCAGAAAACGATGAGAGAGTCTTGTAGGGAATTTATTCAAGTTTTTAGCACCACCCTCAATTTTACTGTGCGATTATTGGTACCTTAAATATCGATTATCAAAGCCAAAAGGATCATTTTTTGTTTGAAGGCTGATATCTGCGAAAAATTATCCCACGAGGTTAAAAAAAGCCAAATTGAAGCTGAATAAATTTGCTAAATGACCTATGCATTGGTTTAGTTGGAAAAATTTTTCCACGGTCCGTGGGCTCTTCGGAAAAAAAAAAAAAAACAATTTAGAAATTTTTTGTCTCGCGGTATTTCTCATGTTTGCTCAATAACCGGAGCTCTTAAAAAATTTTGATAAAAATGCGCCGAAACTAAAGATTTCAAGCTATAAAATGCTTTTTTCTAAATCTTGATACGATTATTTTTCACAAAGTTACAGCCTTCCAAATATTATTCAAAAATTTATAAAACTTTTCTGTTCCTTTTATTTTTTGCGTCAGTGTATTATAATTACTGATGATTTAAAATTACTCTATCATTTAACATTAAAAAGTTACGAAATCAATTATTGACTAGAAGTTATATTTATTGAAAACAAAAAATTTATTGCTATTAAGTTCAAAGAAATCGATCACTGAAAATTTATTTTTCATGTTTGCGAAAAGTTAATCATTAAATACAAGTTTGTATATATTCTAATTTATTATTATTTTTATTTTAATATTGATACTGAAATATTTTTTATAAAAAATTACGATAATACTGATATTCATTTATGAATAATTATGCAGTAATATAAAAAATTGATATCGTAATTAGATGAATTTCTTTGACTGATTCGTAATTTATTAATAATCTATGAATGTTATTTTTAAAAATTAAAAAGTGAATAATCGGCAATTCATGTTTGTTGAAAAGAAAAAACGTTTATATGTCTTAACGAATAAAAAATTTAAAATAAAAGATGTATTTCGTATACGAAAAAAAAACATTCAATGTGTAGTTTTATTTTTCAAAAATTGTGAAGGACTTGATATATATATGTATATATATATATATGTGTATATATATATATATATATATATATATAAATATATATATATATATATATATATATATATATATTGTCGCGGATATATTTTCTCGGGGATTTTTTGTCTTGGGCCCAAAACGCAGTGGACCGAATTTAAGCATTCAATCACTCGGCAACATAATCTACCTCGTAAACAGTATCCAACATCTATACCTCCGTCATCGGTCGAATAGGACAACCCTACAAAAGTCCAGCCGTAAATCCAGCAGAAAACAATGGTGAGCTCCAGGACATCAACATTGGAACTTTAATCAACTACTGAAATTAATTATTATATCCCAGATTCAGCTAGTAGAACGCATAATTGATGGGATCTTGAAATCTAATTTAATTTTCCATATTTTAAATTAGAAATACTCATCGACTTTCGTCAGGATGCACATAAAATTATGATTTTAAATTTCATGAATGACTTACGTCATAAAAATAATTATTAAAGTGATTACTTTAATATTTATATAAGAAAATGATGACGCATCTCAGGAACTAATTTATTGTATTTTTAATTAAAAGTAATTTCGAATTGTATCCAGTCATTAGAGTTTCCAGTAATTATGAAGTGACAAAAAGAATTTCAGTTAGTCGGAGGACTCAGCAAAGACGAGAATTCTGCGGAATCCAAATCTACCAGTCTGCTTTTTACACTCCAATGATTATCAATTAAACCCAAGTCTAATTCTAAATTAATTGAACCTTATTGTCGGGTGCCAATGGGCATCCCAATATTTTCACTTACACCATGACCTATCCATAGTCCTATTAATACCCAGGGTCAAGCGCTTGCTAGCAGTTCCACCCTGCCCTATAACCCTGAGCGCACAACAGCACTTCAGGTTTCCTACAAGTTTCCTACCGATTTCCCTACCATTTACCTGCTATTATAAAAATAATTATATCGAGCAGGAATCGGCAAATAAAATAAATTAAATCGCGAAAATTAAATAAATAAGTAATTATAATAAAATAATCGACGACCAGGGCCCACTGGGGGTCTATAGACACTCTACCGAGGCCAAACTTGGATGAAATTTAATAATTAAAAATTATTTTTATTTTTAATTGATTTGGGAAAGTTTCCCAAAACGTAACAATACAAGTATTTATTTTCAATTAAAAATTTATGAAAACAATATCTCTAATTCTTAGACTATTTATTAGTTGAGTATACAAACTGCGGATTAATTACATTAAAGTCCTTCAATAATTATTTAGGACTTTATTGTTTTTGCTAAAGTTATTGTTCATCGAACGAAATAAATTCTGAATTCTAATTTAATTAAAGCGTCAGAAATGTTAAATATTTTAAGTCAATAATTACAAAAAAAAATTCGACATTTTTTCAGAAAATTTGACGTGTACTTCATAAAGTAAAATATTCTTTTTATATTCGAACAATATTTTTAAAGTCAAAATTAGAAATATTGTGAAATTGCCGATAAACTATTCGAGGTTAAACTTTAACACTAAATAACTCTTACCGAGTGGTATAAGCGAAAAATCATGAGAGAACTTTTTGGTAGATCGTCGAATTTCCTACCAGATTAAGTATCAATCTTTGCGATCCGTTGATTAGATGCTAAGCAATAAAATTCTAAACATAAAAAAATTTTTTTGCTATGTTATTTAAATAGGAAATAAAAAATTGCAAATAGGCACCTCTTAGTAATTAATATTAAGAGCTCAAATTTTAATAGAATTTTTTTTTCATCATCTCAAACAATATTTTCACTGTAACTAAAGAAAAAAAAAAAATAGTCGGTTTTTTTTTTCGATCTCACATAAAAATTTGTTGGCTTACGATTTTTTTATAACTCAATTAGTGTTTTTTCAGTAAAGTATAACTTTTGCATAACCAAAAATATTCAGACAGTCTTAAACCATAAAATTTGGTAAGTTTTGAACAAGCGAAAAAACCTACAAATTGAATTAAAAAATGAGAAAGTATGTAAAAAAACTTATTATTTCTATTTCTCGGGTTGTATTTTCATTCATTGTCATGCAAATTAATGGTGAAAAAATCGAGAAGCTTTATTATTATTAATTAAGGGTCGCTCGAAAACGTCCAAAAGACAACACTCGGAAACATTCGAAATTCTTGAGCGCCGTTTAAATATTTAAGTTCTGGGCTGAAATATTCAGCATAGTCATAATTATACAATTATAAACTATTGCTGCCAGGAGAAAGAAAAAATTTTGAAATAAAAAATCCGAATTTCAATCATTTTTGGTATTTTTAAAATTCGTAAGCGACCTCTTGAAAATTTTTTATCGAGCTTATTTTTGAAGAGACTTCTTAGAACATGGTAAGCCAACAAATTTTCATGCGAGATCGAAAAAAAAAAATAGTCGGTTTTTTTGGGCCACCCTAATATATATATATATATATATATATATATATATATATATATATATATATATATATATATATATATACAGACGATCATAAGTTGATTACATGAATATGTTAAGAAAAATTAATTTCAATAATATTCCCGGGAAAAAATGATCGGACCTGACCGTGCCTGTTCATGACTGAAGCGTAGAATACGCTCAGGCCTGATCATACCTGTTCATGTCTGTCCATGCCTGATCAAGTCTGATATATGGGATTAAACTTGAAATCGTAGTTATAATTAAATATAACTAACTTGGTTATAATTATATATAGCTACTATAGTTATAATTATACATAACTTATATAGAATTTCATGTAACTATGAATCAATAATTAATAAATTAGATATAAAATTTTGTTGACTAAATATCTATCATGTATAAGATATAAAATTTTGTTGACCAAGAATCTATTACTTATAAGATTTTTAATACTTAAAGTTCATACAAAACGTTCTTTTCAAGTCAATCTCTTAGGTCAACGGGTAGCGGGTTAAACTTCCAAGCGCAAGGTCCACCGTTCAAATCCTGCACACGCTCGAATTTTTTTTTTTTTTAAATATTTTATAGAAATAATTATATATAATTGTATAATATAGTTATCTATAATTATATATAATTATTTAGGGCCATTTTTTATCTATAATTTTTTTACCCAGGTGGGCCTGAACAGACATGATCAGACCGGAACATCATGCCTGTTCATGTCTGATCATTTTTTCCCGGGTTATTATTAATTATATTTCAAAAATATTATTCTGCGATGATTTTTTTTCGCTGGGATATTTTATCGGGGATTTTTTGTTCGGAGAATGTTCGGGCCAAAAACGAAGTAAACCTGAAATATATTCCCGATCAATTTTTTGTGCTACTTATAAAATAATCTTTTAATATTTTTACACTAGAAGATAATATTGTGTTAATAATAATACCGTTAGGTTGTAGTTACCATCTAAAGTTTGAATAAACGTTGTAGATTATCTATATAGCAATACTTTATTTGCGTAAATGTCACATTAGTATATTATCCATATATTGTTGTCTCAAATTAACTATTTGAAGTTTCCTGAGAAAGTAAGTTGTTGTCCTTTTGTACCCTCACTCTTAGAAAAGGACCCTAATGTCATACTACTACTACCTACTAACATATATCACAAGATATGCATGTACGAAATTAACTTAGTAGATCGATTGAGCGACAAATCTACGCACCATTTTGGCTGCCGAATGGACTTATTAACTTCCTGATAAGAAAATCGATGATTTTCAAAAATTTCAGGAAGTTATTGTTTTCACCCCGATTAGCGAAAATCGAAATTCCAACAGATGTTGACGTTTTGAGGTTATAGGAAGCTATTCTGACTAAATTCAAGATGATGTGCGACTATATGTATGTATGTACGATTTCGATCGTCAAGGTATCATTCGACACGACTTGTTAAATACTATAAGCACTTGAAATTTGAGCTTAATCGGTAGTGTACGTTCGGAGATATTTCAAAAATAAAATTTTTGAAAAATGTTTATTTTGAATAACTTTTAATTCGCTCGATGGATTTGTTACGTCGGAGTCGTGTCGACTTGAGATCTGCCGGCGCAAATTATTTGAATTGGACGTGACTGTAGATCTTCGGATACTTGGGTAGTTCTCAAAAGCTCGAAATAACTTGGTCGTTTATTAGAGAATAAACATGTTTAATTTATCCATATAAAATAGAATAGTCGAAGGATATTGCTGAAAATACACTTGAGTTTCACAATTACTATTTAACAAATAACTTCGTGTCAAAAGAATAATATATTTTAATTAAACCGGGCGTTTACTTGCGTGTACTAATCCGCACTACTATAACTTCTGATTGATGTGTGAGAATCTAAGAGTGTAAGAGTGAGAATATCTAGGAGCGTAAGAGCGTAAGCGAGTCAGCGCGGGATGCATTGGGCATCAGCTTTTTAAGCCCAAGGAGCTCGAAAACAGCGGGAAGTTTTGGAGCTAGCCCGTAGGGTCAACTGACAGATCGAAATTTTTTCTATCTTTGATTTCTTCTTATTCTCTAAGCCAACTTTGCTATACACAATAGTCCTTGAGCTGCTCTAAATTTTGATTTGGCTTGAATAATCGGAGTGCCTAAAGCTCTGAAAGTAGAAAATTCATTACGAACTGAACAAATGGATAAGATTTTGTTCGAACTCGAAAGATAACTAGTGGAGAAAACCCTTTCTAGGGTATGGGAAAAAGTTACGTCCCACCACTCATCTATGAGCAACCTGCTGACCAGCGTAGGAAGACTGGTACCACGGAGGGCCTTTCCAATTCCACTTCAATCGGAGACTCTTTATTTCCTGAGATGGTAGTAGTGTTTCGCCCAAAAGAAGTATGGACTGGCATACTTGGATTTTGAGAATAAAACCAAAGCCAGAAATTTTCCTTTTTTCTGAAGACTTTCAATTTTCTTAGCAGAAAATTCAAAAAAGTATCATTTCCAAAATATACCTCAGTTATCTCGACGAGTGAACAATTTCTCACAGTGCTATAGGGAAGGGGGAGGGGGGCTTAAATTTCGAAAAAACTTCTCTTTCATACAGCTCGTGAAGTATACTTTGTCTCACCATTCCTTTTACTAAAAGTTGGAATTTTCACCCTGTTGCGTGATCGAAACTATAAAATAATTTAAATTCATTTAATTTAAATTAAAATATAGTTTCACTTCCGGCAGATAGAGGCAGCACCTACTAGGGCCTCGTTTATAACTTAAAACTTGATCATGCGCAGCTCGGCGCATGTGCATCTGCGTAAATCTAATCATTTTGCGCTCATCTAAGAGTAATTAATTTAAATAATCATTTAATTAAAATCTGCATTTATCGGGCTCATCAAAACTAAAATTATTTTTATAATTTTGGACACCAGAGCTCATAAATAAATTACATAAAAAACTCAAGAATTCCAGCGATCATCGACCACGTTTCTCAATAGGTTATTCTCAAGGGAGATATCACAGGTGCCTTTTTTATTAAATAATTAATTATTCCAGTGCTCAATTAAATTAAAAGACTCAATATTCTCATTAATTAATTATCATTATGCTCAATATTACAATCAAATTAAATATTAAATTACGCTCAGTAGCCTCTGCAATCATGTTACCACGTGTTCAACAAATAAATTCAATTCAGTGCAATTTATTATAAACTCATTCAAATTAATTAAATTAAGTGATCATAAATATTATAAGCTCAACAATCTCATTTATTTATGCATTGGTGCTATTAAAAATAGTAATTCAAGTGTTCAATTATAAACTTTACTCGGTAACCTCTGATTTCATGTTACTGTTTTCCATGACATTTTTTACAATCAAATCAGTGTTTAAATAAATTCAAACTAATTACTTTAATTGTTTAAATCAATTACTCGAGCTCAATCTTATAATTACATACAATTAATTACGTATTCATGAGCTCAGACAATCCCTGGTGGAAATTTTTCGGACTTTTCTCCGAATAACTCTGAAAAAGTCTTTAGAACTTTGAAAAAGTCATTAGCACTTTAGAACAGAGTTTTTCAGAGAAAAGTCCGAAAAATTTCCACTAGGGATTAACAGTATTAATAAATTAAATCAACGATTTAATTTTGTAACCCAGTGATATTATGTGCTGTGACAAATGAAAGATTGTTATATTTTTTAATATGCGTATTTTTCCAATATCCCAACCACCAACCAGTCCTGACATGTATTTATTTAACTATTATTACAACACACCCACTGCACGGAAAGCGGTGAGTGCGTTAAGTTTCAACATTTGTTTCTTTTATTAGAAAGATACAATTTTTTTTCCACTAAATAAGAATGGAATTTATACCTCAAAAAAGATAGTAGTGCAAGCGTTAATTTTTATCATTTGTGTTTTTTTTTTTTTTTCACGAGAAAAGTACAATTTTAGACCTTTGGGCCAAGAATGATAAGAATTCAATTTTTTCATGAGAATTATGATCTCAAAAATTGTATCAAACAACATAACCCATAACACATAAGTGAAATTACCTCATAATTAATATTGTCAATGAATTCGTGAAATATATCCTTGCAGTCTGCATTATTCTCGACATAGTTAAATGTGAAAGTGTCAGCTACGTTTGATTGAATTGACTGCATCCTCCTATAAAGAAGAAAAAGTTAATCTTCTCATCAAACAATAAATGATTAAGCGATTAATTTTTCAAGGATACATTAAAATTTCTGTTGTGACTTTAAGATTACTTGCTTACAATTATCCAAAAAATTTGAGATTTTACTAGTAAATTTGAGTAGTTCAGATTGAAAGAAAGTGATATAGTTATCAACATATTAATTTATTTTTCATAGTAATAAGTAAGTGAATTAATTAATTAATGTAACGGGATCAAAGTCCACCTCTGTATGACGGAAGACTGTTACCTAACCCTCTTGGGCACAAAAACGTTACGGGGTCATCCCCATCTCCGACCCATGGGACACTCTTAGACAAAAAATGTACTTAAATAACGTCTAAGGTGGACACTAACCAGAGGTATAATCAAAAATCCTCATTTCGTGTGGTATCCAACTCCAGCCACCACGAGCCCATACCTTTCTCGGACAAAACACTACTACCATCTTAGGAAATAAAGAGAATGTGGTCAAAGTGGGATTGAAAATGCCCCCCCCCCCCATTGTGCCAGTCTCCCAACGCTGGTCAACAGCTTGCTTGTGGATAAGTGACGGGACGCAACTTCTTACCATAACCTAAAATAATAGTTTATCTATCGAGTGCGATCGTGTGTAAGACGCGAGGTGTGAAGATTGGGGCCCGAGCATAAGGCGAGGGAACCAACACACGGGTGTTTTATAGTCTAAGAGCCAGTGAGCGGCTACTTGTATGTATTTGACCAGACCTGGGTTTTTGTATATTGAGGCCCCTATATCTACCGTACATGATGTGGGAACTCACTTAGCCCAAAGTGGTGGACGCAGTAAGTGCGCAAGTAAGACAGAAATCGATTTTTGGCCAACTTTGAATGCATTTGGCCACGTCTGCCGTTTTGAAATTTCAAAATATATTATTATTATTATTAACGTGAAATAATAATGGCAGACCAACTTTGAGGCAGACAGTTTTTCGAATGCTGAAAAAAAATTTTTTTGAAAGTAATCGACCAGATCTGCCATTAATACATTTTATTTATTAGAGTCTTAAAAACTTATATTGATTACGGAAGACGTATTCATTGTGTACACATATCAGCAGATAACAAAATCTAAGATACTATCCGATCAGATGTCTATGTATTACGATAGCTGTTTTACATCAATATAATTTACTTTTGATTTACTTTATCACTGAATTTATCGAAATTAATATTTTTTATGTAGTCTATATACTAAACTAAAAGTTTAACGATAAAAAAAGGAGATACACTGAAAAAAATTATCGCTAGCAGCGATTTTTCCTTTAGCAGCTAGTGATTGAAAATTGTTATCTGTGGGCGATTATTTCGCTAGCGGCTAGCGATTTCTTTTCTAGCAGGTAGCAAGGTGTTCTTTTAATTCATTGGAAGTGTTATCTTCCACACCGTTCGGTGTTATTAGTTCAAAACTTATACATCGTTCCATCATACCGTAATTGGGTAATTTTGAACTCTATACAGATCTTATGATCGGACGATGTATGAATTTTGAGCTAATAACACTGAACGGTGTGAAAGATAACACTCACGCCGAGTTAAAAGTACACCTTGCTAGCTACCAGCGAAAAAATCGTTAGCAGCTAGCGATTATTTTTTTTCAGTGTACACTGGTCACATAAATTAAGGGATATAAAAAAAATTCCAAATTTTCGTGTGATTTTCAACATACTGCAACTCGGTGAAAAATGGTCGAAGAGTAAAAATAAAAAAAGTAAATTGTAGCCTTAAGTTTCTTGTTTTCAGATATAGACTTAAATTGTTTTGATCATGCACGGTTCCGGAGTAATCCTAAGAAATCGACGCAAAAAAAATTTCCAAATTTTTGCTCGTCTTAAAAAAAGTCTATGGGCTTCACCAAATTTTTTTTGATAATCTGACCTCATGACTGTTAGAAAATTTCATTTTTTTTTATTTAGCGACCTCAAAAAGTCTGTAAGACGATTTAGCGCTGAGTTATCATTGATCAAAGCAAAAAAGTCCATTTTGGCTTTGTAAATCAATAACTCGGAACATATTGGTCGTACAGAGAATGGAAGTGGATTTTTTAAAAACTGCGAAACTTTCTTTATGAGTCACAATTAGTGACTTCTGATGACAAAATTTTTTTTAAGCGATAATGTTGATTAAAAAACAGGACAAAATTCGCATATGTTGCGTAATCGAACTATATTTAAATTTAAATATAGTTGCACTTCCGACAGATAAAGACAGCGCCTACTGGGGCCTCGTGGCTGTTAAATTTGAACTTGACTAGCGCAGTGCGATGCATGCGCTTCGATTTTTCCTGCCTCGTGTCGAGAAGACAGTCGCTATTGTCTTTCGCAATATACATTCAACAGATAACACGTGTTTTCCAAAATCTTATCATTTTGTGATCATCTCAGAGTAATTAATTCAAATAATAATTTAATTAAATTCAGCATTCATCAAGCTCATTAAAACTATAATTATTTTTATACTTTTAGCCACCAGAGCTTAGAAAATAATTACAAAAAGAACTCAAGAATTCAAGTGATCGACGACCACGTTTCTCAAGAGGTTATTCACAAGGGAGACATCACAGGTGCCTTTTTTATTAAATAATTAATTATTACCAGTGCTCAATCAAATTAAAAGACTCAATATTCTCATTAATTAATTATCATTATGCTCAATATTACAATTAAATTAAATATTAACTTTTGCTCAGTAGCCTCTGCAATCATGCTACCACGTGTTCAAAAAATAAATTCAATTCAGTAAAATTTATTACAAACTCATTCAAATCAACTAAATTAAGTGATCATAAATATTATAAACTCAATAATCTCATTTATTTATGCATTGGTGCTATTAAAAATAGTAATCCAAGTGTTCAATTATAAACTTCGCTCGGTAACCTCTGATTTCATGTTACTGTTTTTCATGACATTTTTTACAATCAAATCAGTGTTCAACTAAATTCAAACTAATTACTTTAATTATTTAAATTAATTACTCGAGCTCAATTTTATAATTTGCATTCAATCAATTACGTATTCATGAGCTCAGACAATTAACAGTATTAAATAATTAAATCGACGATTTAATGGTGTAACCCAGTGATAGTATGTGCTGTGACCACTGATCTCTATACTAACTGGATAGCTGATACATATGGAAGAATGTCGAAAAAATAGGCCTTGACCGGAGCGAAGCCAGCGCCGCCGAATAGTTGTCAGGGAACTAATATGGATATAAAAGCGCAGGCGTTAAATAAAAAGGGACATACGTAGGGAAAGTAAAATTACGAGAATTTTACTTCGAAGTGTGGAAACTCATTTTACTAGAGTAATTATCCGCTTAAATAAAAAAAAATAATTATTGAAAGAGCAGCAAATGTAATTAACATATTATATATTAGTAAATTATATAGTATATTATATAGTAGTAATAGAGTAGTAAATTAAATAAATCCAGCTTACGTAGAGAAAATAATTATAACATATAAACAGCAAATTTTTTTACACAATTTTTATTGTTAAATATCACAATAATAATATTTTCAGGTATATAAATTAATATACTAACACCTATTTAAAGTACAAAAATTATTTTTTTTTAAATAAAAATAATTTTATATAAATTACTTAAAATTATTTAACTTCTGTTCCGACAGTCAATATTTAAAAAAATTCAATACATTTATTTACATTAAAAAATTGAATAGATTACTTTTATAACTATTGCTATCATTAGGTATAAAAATATTTTGTATAATACAGATTTATAAGTTAATCTTAGATAAAACGTGATTACAATTTTATTTACAATTAAAATTATTATAGTACAACTAAATATTGAATAACTAAATAAGTCGGTCCGCGGTGAAGCTTTGGATGCTGTAGACTTGAAACGGCATTCTGTTACAGCGACTTATAGCGTTCACAGGCCAGAATTTTGCTTCTTCCTAAAAAAATAATTAATTAATAATTAATAGGACCATTAAATCACGGACAGTAAGCAAACTGGCCTCCTCCTATCCGCCACCCGGAGACGCGCCCAGTAGGCACTCAACCGCTAAGAAAAATATTGAAATCATATAACAGATGAAAGTAATAGCATATCAGTCTTTATAAAATAGTTATAAAGAAGAATATGCTATTTTCTTATATACATTCAGTAATTACAAGAAATATAACTAAAACTATAACAAAAATAATAAAAAAATTACATTAATAATATAATAATAATAATAATAATAATAATAATAATAATAATAATAATAATAATAATAATAATAATAATAATAATAATAATAATAATAATAATAATAATAATATAATAATAATAATAATAATAATAATAATAATAATAATAATAATAATAATAATAATATAATAATAATAATAATAATAATAATAATAATAATAATAATAATAATAATAATAATAATAATAATAATAATAATAATAATAATAATAATAATAATAATAATAATAATAATAATAATAATAATAATAATAATAATAATAATAATAATAATAATAATAATAATAATAATAATAATAATAATAATAATAATAATCATAATAATAATAATAATAATAATAATAATAATAATAATAATAATAATAATAATAATAATAATAATAATATTAGTAATTACAATTATAATAGCAGTTATTATTACAGTTGTTATTGATTATAGTAAAATTTAAAGAAAGAAAAAAATCAGAAACTACTGATGAGCCCAAACGATTTGCCGTGTTAAAAAATGCCGAACGTGAGTTCCCGTAATCGAAAGAGAAACGTTTTTTGTAAAGGAATACATACGAATTTCAATATAGTGGATCAAAATAGATTTTATTAATAAATATTTATGGTGGTTTTCCTGAGTTACTATTGCACGCTTTTCTAAAAAGTGATTCAGCATAAGTACAAATTGTAATCACACTGTCTGATGATAATATTAAGCCTCCGCGAGTTTTCTGAGCAACCAAAGCCAACCCTTCGCGAGAAAATGATTTGTTAATTGCCGTAACCGAAGTAAGAGGTTGTCTGCAAGCTTCTAAACATTTACAACATTTAATAAAACTGGATAGTTTTCGAACAATAAATCCCGCGATGTATCCTATGGCATTAATTGAAAATTCTGTTAAATCACTGGGCATAGCTCAAGAAAAATCTAAAAATTCTTTTAATTCTTCAACAATTTTATTAGATGAACAATCTAAGCAATATTTTTCTTGAACGCGAACATTATCTAGTGAGTTATAAATATTTGGATCGTAACGATCGAGCGTGGCTATTTTGTTTTTCCGAGATGGAGTTATATTTAAAATTTTTGTATGATCCATCATCTTTACATTACCGGTAGCAACTTGAATATCATATTGAACTAATAATCGTTTGTAAGCAGATATTAGCTGTGCCACGGTTGGATTTGGACACCAACCGCTTCGAGCTCTTATAGCAGCGAAAAATAGTTCTAGATGATCTTGGCTAAGCTTATAAGTAAGTAAATATTTTAATGGAGCATCAGCTGGTTTTACATAACGGTCAAATAATCTAATTACAGAAATGCAAGCAGTATAAAAACCTATAAATCCTGTTTTCCTTGGGGATAAATAAATTGGAATATTATTAACTGTTTTTAATTTACTTAAATAATTAATTTCATTCAATACGCGATGACGCCAAATAGATTCATTACTTTTTCTTAATGGACTTTTATAACCACTACCCCAAGGACTTCTAACATTTAAAAAATCAAAAAGAAAATCTATACAACGAATGAATTTAACAGTAGATTCACAACCTTCAAATTCTGGTAAACGCAAAACTGTCCAACAGAATTCTATCGCGTCTGCCACGCTCGAACTTAACGTTTGAGCAGCTAAATAAACTTTCATTATCATTTTTTTATATTCAATATGGTGTGAACGAAGTTTGTTACCCAATCTTAACCCATCATTTTCTTGTAAAGAAGCTAAAGCAACTATATATTTCCATTGAATTTTATTTCCATCAGCATCAATGAGTATTTTATACTCTGCTAATGCCGACCTGATATTTTTCAAATCATGGCAAGCATCCAATATTACGCAAACATCTGGTTGATTTTCAACCGGATAAGGGAAATATGGTTTAGCATTGTCATCCATACTCATATGAGCTCCTAACAATTTGACAGTAGTTAAATGTGCAGGGGGGCCATCTAAAGTTAGGGAAGCGATTTCGATGTTAACATGGTGTAACCTGGTTAAAGCTTCTTTAACAAGGTTTGCTTTGTTTGCTGCAGTTAAACTTTGAATTAAAAAAAACCAATAGATAATTTCCACGAACCGTCTAAAGGAACGATCAACATAACGAGGACTTCGGTAGCGATCAAGTTTGAATTATCAGCAGTACCTCCACCAATATCAACATGACCGTATACCTTCCCATCCCGAGTACGTTGAACACCTTTTTTTATTCCCATTTCATCGATCATAAACGAACATACTAATTTTTTATTATTTTCTTTATACTCATCGCGTTCAAATTCTAAAGTTCTGAGACATTCTTCCGAAAATCCGGGTTCCGCGTCTACACTATTGTACCACGAGCGAAGTTGACTAGGGTGAGGTAAGGCTAATTCAAAACTATCACGTACATATTTATATGCAGGCGGGGAATAAAAATGTAAAGTTAATGCAAAACAACGCAACTCTGGTGGATATTTTTCTCTAGAAATTTTACCACGCAATGTATTATCTTGCATTCGTTTCAAAATTTCTGAAGGAATACTTCCAAAATTATCAAAAATCTTATTTTTCTCTATGTACTCACGATTACTCAAGTCTTCAATAACTTCTTTCATGCTGGTGATTTTTCTTCTTCCACGTTCTTCTTTTCTTCTTTTATTCTTCAGCTCTCTCAGCAATTCTCGGTTTCTTTCTTGAACAGCTTCTAGCTTGCGTTTGAGGTTGGCTTCCGATGTGCAGTAGTTGTGGTCATTACTGAACCCTAATATCTGCTATTTCAACGGGACTGAAAAAAAAAAGTTACAATATAATACAATCACTTACTGATGAATTCATAGAGATTATTTTTGTTTAAATAGTTAATGGTATTTGTATTTTTTGTAAAAACAAAAAATTTATTTATTTTTTTACAATAAATTAAACTTTATAAGTTGTTAATACTCACTATTGATGGGTTGTAAGTTTTCTTGATTTCCAGACAATACTTGAAGAATAGTTACAGCATTACCATCAGACATATCTTCTACTTCCGCTGCTGTAAAAAGTAAAAGTTTGATACAAAAAAAAAAAGAAAAAAAACTGTAAATAATGGTATTCTTTTTATAGAATATAATAATATATAAAATGATTAAATCCCATTAGCAACACTGAAAATCGTTAGATTTCATACCTTTGTTTAATTCACTTAGCTCTGGAGTTGAAGAAACATCATTTTCACCGAATATAGTTGGATTACTCCCTTTTCGTAGACGAGGTCGTTGATCCCGAAAATCTACGCAGTCTTTTGAAAAGTGATCCGAGCAAAGTTTTGAAAACTTTGAAAGTATCCAATTTTCCAGGCCCATATTCTTAATCCACTTGTCTCTATCTTCTTGATTTGTCGGAAATCTTAACAATAAATTCAATAAATATAATTATATTTTGACACAATCGAACATTCAAACAAAAATAGATATAATTAATACATTTATACTTACGAATAAAATGATAATTCTTTGTGCTTCTCTGAACGCTTTTTACAAAAGGCACAAGAAACCATTTTCACGACACAATATTTAATTAACACAAAATAAATAAATATATCGAATGACACTATACACTAACACTAAAATTAATAATATAAATATAAATATAAATATATATATATATATATATATATATATATATATATATATATATATATATATATCGAAAAATACAAAACTTGATAAATTTACTGAAAATTACAAATTGTAATAAATATATTGAAAAATGCTAAAATTACTAAAATAAATATATAAATTACTAAAAATACTAAATATCTATTCGCAATGTAATAAAATGAAGTCAAAATAATTATGTTGTGGTGCACGTGTTAATAAAAATTTTTACAGAAATACGTCTACTCTGTGAGATTGCCGTAACTGTATTGCTTTTCTGACCACGTGAAAACTTACGGCTAATCACCATGTTAAAAATTACGGGCGCGCAAGCGCAGTTGGTTACGATTTAGTTCCCTGACAACTATTCGGCGGCGCTACTGTATGCACAGATCGGTGACAATGGCGGACTATAGAATCAGCTATCCAGTTAGTCTAGAGATCAGTGTCTGTGACAAATAAAAATATTGTTATATTCTTTAATATGCGTATATTTCCAATATCCTAACCACCAACCAGTCCTGGCATGTATTTATTTAATTATTATTACAACAGCATATTTAAGGATATTCGAAAATCTTGGTATAAAACTTTGAATAAACGGATAAACAAAGGATACTCTCTTTTTTTTTCAACCTAAAAGCGCACTGAAAAAGCCCCGGAAATTTCAAAGCGCTGCGATTTTTCTTCCTTAGTGTTCCGAAGCTTTAAATTTGTCGTTTTCGCCAAAAATCACGATAATGGGTAGTTTCTCGGTTTTTGTTCATTTTTTCAATTTCGAAATGGTTTTTTGACCGACAATCCTAATTTCTACGATGGAAAACATTGACCATCGAAAACAATTGAAAAAAAAAAAAAATTATTTTAAAAAATTTTTTTTTTTCGTCATATCCGCAATAATATATCATTGTCAAAAAAAAAATTCCTCTATTTTTTTTTACCGGTGGCATCAGCGTTACCCAAATTGTACCACGTGGAGGTTGCTCGGTCGGATTTACGATTCTTACGAGCGTGTGTGTGTGTGTGTGTGTGCCTGTCTGTTTTTGTATGTGTCAGTTTGTCTTTGTGTGTGTGCGCTAAGGTCGCCAGTAAAAAAAATTGAGGTACCGTGCATGATAAAAAAAATTCAAGTCCAGATCTGAAAACTAGAAAGTTGAGGCTACGATTTGTTTTTTTTTTATTTTTACTCTACAACCATTTTTCACTAAGTTACAGTATATTGAAAATCACTCAAAAATTTGAAATTGTTTTTCTATCCCTTAATTTTTGTGACCAAATTATCTTCTTTCTTTATCGTCAAAATTTTAAAGTTTAATATATAGACTATATGAAAAATATTAATTTCGATAAAGTCAGTGATTAAGTAAATCGTAAGTAAATTATATTGATGTAAAACAGGTATCGTAATACATAGACATCTGACCGGGTAGTATCTCAGATTGTGATATCTGCTGATATGTATACACAATGAATACGTCTTCCGTAATCAATATAAGTTTTTAAGACTATAATAAATAAAATTTATTAATCGCAGATCTGATCGATTACTTGCAAAAAAAATTTTTTTTAGCATTTGAAAAACTGTCTGCCACAATGTTAAACGCGTGATTATGGTCTGTCATTATTATTTTCCGTTAATAATAATAAGATATTTTGAAATTTTAAAACGGCCGGCGTGTTCGAATGCTTGCAAAGTTTGCCAAAAATTGATATCTGTCTTACCTGCGCACTAGCCACATCCACCACTTTGGGCTTAATGAGTTCCCACCTCATGTACGGTAGGTATAGGGGCCTCAACGTACAAAACCCAGGTCTGGTCAAATACATACAGATCGCCGCTCACTGGCTCTTAAGCTATGTGCGAACACTGAAACATTTTGAAAATCCTCGGAAAAGCTGTCTAGGACTTCAAAACATCGAGATTTGTTCAATACTTGGGTTTTGAAAATCCAACGTAAGGTTCGCCCACTTTGCTAGTCATTTTGTAATTTTCGATGACTATATTTTTCGCTTTGATGATAGATATCAATATCCTTGAATTAACCGTTCAAACATCTTCAGATATTGCTATTCTTTCGCACTTTTCTATGAGGAAAAAAGTTGTAAGTATTAAAACCACAGGATAGAGTTAATATTCAATACTTCGGCTAGCCCCGTAACAGTCAGCTTTATAAAAAGCGAGAAAACACTGTTAATTTGGAAGTAAATTTTCAATAAAAAATTTACAATTGTATCGTTGTTAAATTTCTTGTAGCGTAACTGATATTTATTTCAAATTTCAATATTAAAGGTTATCCAGTCAAAATTCGAAAATATCTAATTTACTCCTCCAAATAACTACGTAAAATTTAATTCATCGAAAAAAAATTAACCTTATTGATGTTCTCATGTTGCAACTAATATGCAAGTTAAATTTCAACTTTCCACGACCTTTTTCTGAAAATCCGGCATAATTTGATTTTGGACGGCCTCACAAACCGCTGAAAGCGTTGATCGTCTAAAAAAAAAATTACGCTATAGATTTTTTTGTTTGGGAAATAATATTCATTTGTAGGTTGAATTCTGTGGGTCTTTTGGCTAACAACCGTTAATACTTATACTTTCTACTCCCCCACAAACTCCATATGAGTCGATTTCATAAAGGTTGATTATGATAAAAAAAATTACCATCATTCATTTTTTCGTATCGTAGATAATACTGAAATTAAATTTTAAGATTATATGTTTTTTGGCGAAAAAACGTTGAAAACTCTCATGTCTACCCGTTCCACACAGCCCAGCCAGTGTCAATTTACGAAAATCTGGGCAACGGTTAGGCCTGCAGGCCAACCCCAAAACTTCCAGCTCAAGAAGCTCGAAAATCTATATATATATAAGTGATTTACCACTGACACATCACGATTTCTCTACAAGTATCCAACCGATTGACTTCAAATTTAACCTAGTACCTTCTTTCGTGACGTAGACGCACACTAAGAACGGATTTTCCCGAAATCCTATCCAAAATAGATTTTCGTATATTGACCCCTCCCCTGCCTCCTCCCTTACCCCCCCCCCCCACCGCTCATAAAAGAAAAGACCGTTGCCATAGTAACTGTTGCCATGGTTACCGTTGCCATGGTTATATATTAGGGTGATTCATTTCCGCAAGAAATTTTTTTTTTTAAGTGCTCAAGCAAAATCGCAATCTACATCGAAAAAAAAAAATTCTCACCAAATATGAGCTCTTAATTCCAATGCTGAGTACTTACTATTTCAATTTGATTTTTTTCCATTTAAAATACACGTAAATTAAATTACTTTTTTTTTAACTTTCTAATACTCAGCTGCGTTTCATGATATCAATGCGGCTTTGGTCGCAAATTGTGGGGCATTTCATGTTCTTCAAAAGTGCCCTTAGTTACTGAGCTGTTATTCCAGCGGTTTCACTTGTGTCCGTTGCGGAACTCATTTTTCCTATGAAATCGACCTTCATTAGCTTGCAGAACGTAAACGAATGGAAGTATACTAAAAATGATAATAAAAATTTTGTAGGAAATTTTATTCCCTTCAAAAAAAGTTCTATGAGTCAAGTCGCTAAAGTCCATAGTTTTTGAGTTATAATCATTTTAATAATTTCAAAAATACAACATCAATTGTAATTTATTTTTTAACTTCCCGCTAAAAAAATTATTAATTTTCAAATATTCGGGAAGTTATTGTTTTCACCCCGATTTTCGAAAATCGAGTTTTCATCAGATGTCGACGTTTTGAGGTCCTAGAAAGCTATTCTGACTATTTTCAGAAGGATGTCCGAGTGTCTGTATGTATGTGTGTGTGTGTGTGAAAGCGCGTGTGTGTGTGTGTGTGTGTGTGAGTATGGATGTAAACTCTTAATATCTTTTTTATGAACTGACCGATTAAAATGTTTGAGGTGGCAATCAGAAAAGTTTGTTGGCCGTCAACTTTTCTGAAAATTTCAAATCGATCGATCAAATAGACTCTAAGATATAGAAGAAAAAATAAAAAATACAAATTTTTTTTTCAGTTTTTTTTTTAATTTTTTAGAAATGGCTCGATTGATCAATTCCAAAATCTAATCAGCATAAGAATCCAATAAAACGCGTCAATTGCCGCCTTAACCATCTCAATCGGTTTATTCGTTCGAGAGAAATCGATCGATCGAATAGACTCTCAGATATGGAAGAAAAAATAAAAAATTAAAATTTTTTTTTAGTTTTTTTCAAATTTTTCAGAAATGGCTCGATCGATCAATTCCAAAATCTAATCAGCATAAGAATCCAATAAGACGCGTCGATTGCCGCCTCAAACATCTCAATCGAATAATTCGTTCATAAGATATCGTAGGAGAAAGAAATGCTAAAAAACGGTTTTTTCCGAAAACAATGGCATACAATAGTATTTTCGAGCTCGAAAATGTATTCACAACAATGTTTTCAAGCTCAAGGAGCTCGAAAACGGCGGAAAGTTTTAGGGCTGGCCCGCAGGGTCAACCGATAGACAGATTTTTTTATATTATATTTTTCAAATTATTAAAATGATTATAACTCGAAAACTATGGACTTTAGCGACTTGACTCATGGGACTTTTTTTGAAGAGAATAAAATTTCCTATAAAATTTTGTCACGATATGTAAATATCGCGGCAGTCTCACATCAGGTCGGTGGGCAACAGATGGCAGCACACGCTGCTCACACGTCTCTCCATACATTATTATTATGATTATTTGGCTTATATGTATAATTTGTGTTTTAATTATTATGTTATTTTACTAAGATGTTTCCTTAGGTATAAATTGTATGGTAATCAGAAAAATTCACTGAGTAATACACGCGCATAAGCATATTTTTAGGATGCTAGGGAAAATAATCATGCATTTACTTTATATGCCTGTATTTATTGTGGTTGGTCGGCGCATGCGCGTCAACGCAACAGTTGTCATCGACAAATTTATTATATTATAAATTAATTTAGAGCTGTTATGCATAAATCATCGATTGATGTTGCATTTTATAGTAATTTTGATTAATAATGCGTAAAGCAAATGGGCATTTAACGTCGGGAATTGGCAAAGTTACACAGTTGACATCATGTAAGTTGTCGTTGGTAGTACTCAAAAATTAACATGCGACAGAGATAGTTCTCCATTGGTTGAAGTGAGATGCCTATATAAAATGGCGCCGGCCGAGGTACCGGCATGAAATTCACGTGCTGCCGTGGTCAGACATGGGATAAACATTGTAAGAGCAGGGTGTGTGCTTGTTGCTGAAGCAAATTTATTATTTTGAGATGCCATTTGGGTTAATAGTAGAAATTAATAAAATATTAAGTGCCATTTGAGGCTTTGAGTAAGCGGTGGCAACTATTTATTTGGATAATATTTTTACCCAAGGGAACCTGTGCGTTTTTGACTACAACAACGACTGTAAGTACCTTTGAGTTAATTCATTGGCGTGTAATTTTGCTTTCCCGCGTTGGTGGCCATTTGCACTCGCGTGTGTATAACAGAGATATCAGATCTCTATTATTAAAAATTTACAAGCATATGATGATATGAGTGATTATTGAGCCCAGTGGATGTTAAAGTAGTAAACGCAACTACTTAGTATTGTTATTACTTCCAAATATTGATTTTGGAAAATAGTTGGGTATTATTTATTTTATTTCAATCAGTGAATGCTAAATTTGCTGTGACGAACACATATGCGACTGGGTCCTCCGTATTCACTTATACATCAGTGAGATATTTTCCTGGTAACTATCACCTGCGAGAAGAGTTACGATTTTATCATTTATTTTTTTTAATTACTCTTGATATAACTATTATTTTTTTGAGATTATTTATTTTATATTTCTATTTATAAATCACAGGCGAGTGATACCATAATTCATAATTAGTAAATTATTATTTGCGATTAGTATTGTTTACATTTACTTGAATATTATTTATGATTGGTTATGAGTATTTAGATATTATTTGTATTCGAATTATTATTTTGGAATTTATGAATATCACATGTTAGTGATATTAATGTTTGTTTACATATGATTTGCGTTTATTCCATTATTATTATTTTGGAATTAATAAATATCATATGCGAGTGATATTATTATTCACAGTTATACGAATATTCTTTGCGTTAAAAATGTCAGTATTGATAATTTGAATTAAAATTGAATGCAAATGGTCAGCAACCCGGTATTATTTAAATTTATCATTTTAATTAGTGCTATCTTTTTCTTGTTATCCTATTCCTAAATCTGAAAATCGCTATCCTGTATTTATTTTTATTTTCATTTCATTTTTCTCCGTTGTGTTCTATTTTGGTTTAACTTCTTGTTCGTGGGACACACAAACTGGCGCCCAACTAGGATATCTAACCCAGCCTGAGCAGAATTGTGTGTCCAGGGAGATTTGGGATATCTCCAGGTGGGACTTTTGGTTTGTTATCGTTTTTATTTTCAGTTTTTCACCAGCGGAGGGCCATAACGGCTATTGAGCACTATCCACACTCCGCCGTGGGACGTGTGAAATGGAAGAGAACGTTATAATTTTCATCAGCATTTTGAGTGTACTTCCATTGGTTTACGTTCTGCAAGCCAATAAAGGTCAATTTCATAGGAAAAATGAGTTCCGCAACGGACACAAGTGAAACCGCTGGAATAACAGCTAAGTAACTATGGGCACTTTTGAAGAAC